>CM046424.1:8723434-9128715 GCA_025506505.1 Flaveria sonorensis
CATGATAGGTTGAGAGAAAAAAACAGATCTGTTACCATTTTCACTTTTTGAACCATGGCTTATTGACTTTGAAAGATTTGTAGTGAATTATTTGCCACTTTGGATATGCGTAAAGAGAGCGGTCTTCTGGAACCAGCTTTGGGTTCTTTGTCCTTACAGACCCATAACATGGACTGGTTTGAGGTTACAGGTCTAACCGAATTGTGGAGAGATGTACAAACAGTTGAGCAAATGGACCGGTCAAGCATGTTTGGCTTGTAAGCGAGCCTAAAAGACCTTGTTAAGCTCGGTCTGTGACGCAACTGGTTAGGGCCGTCTGTCCCACATCAAGGGAAAACTGGTCCAAAGCTTGGTTAAGAACCAAAGTGCACTTAAATGAATATTAAATGTATTGTTTAACATTTCTTGATACAATACAACTATCATCTTTCACAAAGTTGTGCTATGAGTAGATGTGTAAATTTCTTACATGACACAAATTTAATATGAAAAAATGAGTTACGAAAATATGGGTTGGGCACAGTTTGCACATATCTAAAATAAGTACACACGGCTCACATTTTAAATAATAGCTGGTAAATTTTGAGCAGTCGTCTCAAGTCAAACTTATGTTTTCCGTGTTTACCAGTGTAGTTATAAATATATTTTTTCTATAACATCACAGTCTTAGATATTTTGTATTCTGCATGCAGGATTAGTACTCACAACTCTTCATAGAGGACTACATTACTTACTGTCATGACGTTTCGAAAGATGCTTTATCTCAATATTAAAACTAGTGGTATAAGCATGTCAAAAAGAGTAACAATTGTCAATATATATGTTTTTAGAGTAATTGTTTATAGATCTTTGTATTTTTTGTTGTAGAAATCTGTACTTCCATAGAAAAATACCAAAAAAAAAAGTTTAAAAAATTACTACGTTGTGTTTGTGTGAGCTTGCAAATAGAAGAATCATGCCTAGGTTCACGTAATGATTTTCGGGAAGGCTGGATTGAATAGAGTAGTGGCTTTTAATAGATAGAAAGATTGTACATGACTAATATTCTAACAAAGATAGAAGATGAAAGTAGAATGTATAGAGTTTTATCCTTTTGTTGTCTTATAGGTTGATAAGGAGGATATTATCAAAACTGAATCAAGAAAAAGAAATATAAAGATCTTAAGAGAATGAAAGGTACAAAGCGACTCTACTTAAAGGAAAGGTACGCTCGGTACTGCTAGGGACTTCTTTTTGTTCAATCCCTATATTATTATACGTAATTATAAGTAATTATAAGAAAGGAGAACCCGTGAACACGACCCATTTAATAATGTTTTTCATAACAGACCTTGTGAAGAAAGAGTCCAATTAGTATTTAGAGGATCTGTTTTTATTTTATTAGTAGCTAATAATCATATTTCCCATAGGTGAGTCTAGAGAGAACTAGTTAATCTTAAAGACCAGTTATAACCGGAGCGAACAATAACAAGGATTGAACCCATCACATTAACACATTGACCAGGCCAAGAACCGGTTCAGATGGTCTTTGCGCATCTTTAAGTCTAGGTGCGAGATCCAGTCTAAATGGTTGTATGATTATCGAAAATCCAGAAATAACCATTCAAGTTTCAACCTTTGAAGCAATAACATAAATACCAAATCACATGAATTTAGACTATGAATCCATATAGGCTCAGTAAAGAAAAACTTGATACCTGCCACCAACTAAAAAACTTAGGGTTCCATGGGATTGTCTTCAACATGTGTAATAGCTTCAAAATCACCACTTTTTTGTTCTTCATTAGTTAACCACTGAGAAAGACACTCGTGGATGAGCTGGATATTGCGAGTAATGGAGGAAACACCACCACCCTTGGCTAGTTTGATCTTGGCATATCTCAAGATATGGTCTAGGTTCGATTCAGTTGGGTCAGTCACATAACGGTCCACTGTGTTCTTGATAGCACCACACCAGATTGGTCGAGCCACCTTAAGGAACTCATGAACCGCCACCACTGGAAGGCTTACACTTCCTAGAGCTGACTCACTGCTGCCTCCTCTTGCATGATAATCTGAACCCCCGAGCTTCAAAAGATCATATGTGTCTGCTAGGTCACTAAATGCTGTACACCGTCCAGATAACATGTCATAAGTTGCCTTAAGTTGATTAAAACTTATTACAGGAGATGAGGATGATTTTAATGGGACATGGGGGAGCATACCTGCTAGTTTACCATCACTTCTGTAAACCTCTAACCCGTGCAAGCCGGCTTCTTTTAATCTTCTGATAATAGCAACTGGATTTTTCAAAGCCCATGGATGAGCCAATACTGCAATTCCACCAGTTTCACAGATCAACTTCACTGCTTCCTCTGCATCAGGCTCACTTCCACTATAACATAAGAAAAAAATTTACTAATCAATGGGTCAGTTCAGTCATCTCTTACAGATCAAATGGCTAAAATAAATAAAAAAAACCCTAAAAGCGAAACGAGTTAAAAACCACCCAAAGTTAGTTTTAATGCATAGAACCTTGTATATCACTTTAATTCAAACAATTAATTATTATCAATTTAACAAACTTTTCAGGGTGTACAAAAACGACCCATTTTGATGTAGCACGGTTGGATATGCGACCCAACCTGATGGATATTGACAAGATGAAATGGAAGGCTGAAGGAAAAATATAGCTTACGTGGAATAAGCAGGTCCACCATCATAAAGATAACGGCTAAAAGCTTGTTTTAGATTTTCAACATGGCCTGCTTCAACCATAGCACGAGCAACATGCAGTCTTCCCGGTGCAACACCAACGCCTGCAATCTTTGCCACATTCTCCCACCTAATTGGCAACTTTAGTTTATTCAACTTTGAAATCATGTTTTTTGCACGCAGGTAACGCCCTTCCCTTATATTTGCCAAAAACCGATCCAATTTTTCAAAATTTGATGGCCCACAGCTGCTATAATAGGCCAGAACATGAACCGGTTCTTCTGATCCAGACTCCGTTCTGTTCAATAAAGCATAAAAACTCATTGAAGACTTCTAAAAGTTGAAATTTTAATTTATGCATTATATTAACACAATCTGTGTGAAAATAACCTGGGGGTGAAAATGGTGCTGATCTCAACACCAGGGATAATCTTGATGCCAACTTTTCGAGCTGCCTCGAGGGCTTGGGGGATGCCAGCCATTGTATCATGATCTGTTAAAGAAAGCACTTTTACCTGTTCTGAACAAAAATGAACTAATCAATTCACAAATGATATAATTACCAGAAACAAAAGAGAACAATATTATTTTGTTAAACAATGAAGTAGCAGTACTATGTTTGTAAAACAGACATTTTAAACAGTTACCATATTTTTGTCTTGAACAATGATAAAGATCTATATAATTATAGCTTTGGTCTTAAAAAGCTTAGGTCCCAAAAGCCAAGGCGAGAGGAGAGAGCTTCACGTACACAAGGCATTGCTCAATGTACAACCAAAAGCTGCATCTCTTTCATCTCTTTTACATATTAACAAGTTTTCATCAAATAAACAACTCAAAATCAATTCATCTTTTTGGTTGTTTTTATATATCAGCTTCCTCCATACACCAATTTTGACGACCCACATGTGCATGAAAAAGAATCACCTCAAGGTCCCGAGACTTTTCTCAAATCGCCTCGTGCGCCTAAGGCGTGCTTTCTAAAACCAGGTTTATAATATACCTACACTAATAAGTGAACCCTCTAGGGTTCCTAGATATTAAATTTACTGCAAAGACAACCATAACTTCACAATTTGCATCCTATTTTGTCCCTTCCAAATAGTAATTCCATAAACCTGTTAGATACCACCTACCATCTTTTATCGCACCAGTTAGCATATATTATGCAATAAAATTTATAATTTCTTTATTATATTAACTACATTTGTCATGGCAGTGCATAACTGATCAGAAGTCTTCATCCCCACTATAATCACAGTAAATTTTGCAGACCACAATATAAACATACATCGACATATTCATATTAAACAAAAAATATTTTGATACGAACCCAAACTAATCAAGTTCAATAAGCTTCAAATTTGAAGTTTTAACATTGGTAATCTTTAGTCGTATGTCAATTGAAACACACATACAGATTTAGAATCATGTAGCTAACGAACACCAAGTGTTCGACAAAATGTCTGAGAAAGAAACAGTAAAATCAACAGTATTAGAAGCTCATACATACCCCATACTGATGGGCTCGTTCAACAAGCTTCGAAGGGGACAAGAACCCATCACTACAAATCGAATGCGAATGCAATTCAAACACCAATTTCTCAGCAGAAACTTTCGTATGAACCAATTTCACCTTGAAATCATCATCAATGGCGATGGCAGAATTCTCCGTACAAGATATATTATCTAAATAAACCCATTCACTGACGGATTTGTAAGCGAGAGATTGCTCGAGGGTCATTCGTTTCTTGGTGCCACCACGCTTGTTCTTCTTCTTCTTCTTGGAATGATTGGTGTTGCAGCTGTTGGAACCCATCATCTAGTGCAGAAAGATCGGTGCAAGAAGATTGAAAACGAAGAATGAAGATGTGTTTAATTGGGTGAAAACACTATTTGGGTGTCGGTTATCTTCTGAACTCAAGGACGATTTGCCATTTTTGTACTCTGACTGATGTGCTTTGGGATTTAAGAACACAGGTGAAGAAATAGTCCTTCAAGATTCTCATTGTGCATAGTTGTCCCTAAATTACTTTGTTTATTCATATTTAGGTTGAAACTTCCACCAGATAAAGGATCACTGACGGACCACTTGTCTACCTGATCATCTTTATTACTTGAGTACAGAACGTAAAACCATCACTAGAAGAAACTCACATTACGTCAGAAAACCCCATAGCCTAATGTGAAATCCACTTTATTATCACAGGTGGGATTTTAACAAAAAAACCTTCTCTTATTTTAATAAATGCTTGAGATACCTCGTCTCAATAACTTGTGTTGAGAATTATTGGTTCTTCATACTACATGACTTGACAAAAAGTGTTTATGTTTAAATCCTTGTATAGCTTTTGTCGATTAGTGTTAGTTAATTAAGTAAAATTGTTATAAGATTGTGTTTTATATTTTTTAATTAAGTCTTTATAGCTTCGTGTTCCAAAGAGAATCTTAAAGGAATTGTGCTGAAATATGAGAAAGATACAAAACCAATGAAGTTTTTTTATCTGTTTTACGCAATTGATACGATTTATAATTGAATAAGAAAATGAAACGTCTAAACTTGTGTTGGATACTCTGCATGTCAACCTTTTGAGCCTGATCTTGTGGATTGCATGTTATTCTTGATTGTCGATCAGTAGCACATACCTATGTGCATCGCATAACATGGCCATGTGACTTAATGCCGGTAATTAGAAAAATCTAGTAAAATATACATAACTTTGCGTTTATGATTACATGGTCAAGTAACATATGATCCAATTTTCATATTTTCAGCTTTGAAGGACACAAATATGTGAGATACTACACATAGTCATGTGCTCTCTTTTATAAAAGTCTGTTTAGAAGGCATGAATATTTGTTTCCACACACATAATCTAAAAAGAATCTTCTAAAGAATTCTTGATGAAGAAAGAGTGGGGTTGAAAAGCAAAACGATTAGAAGAGGTGGGTCATATGTGCTATTTTTGAAAAAGAAAAAGGTTGGGTTATAAACAAATCTTATTGAAATTTGGCCTTGTTAGAAAAACAAGGTGGAGACTTGTATAGAACTATAGATCACCGGGTGCTCCTTCTTCAAATGAGAAAGGCTTGAAAAGAAGGCGCAATTCAATGTCACAAAACTCATTCTATTGGTCTTTCTCTAAAAGCCTCGGGCTTTGGCTCATTAAATTCCAACGCATTAGTCATATTCACCCAAATCAATTTAACCAATGACTCGTTTATAACTCTTATGAGTTCACAAAACTAAATCATATGCCTATGTGTGATTCAGAATTGTTATTGATTCACAAAACCCAACATATATGTGTATGTGTGATTTGCCACCTAAAACCCAAGGTTTTATTAAAATAAATGTTTTAAGTTTAAATCTTACTTGTGACAAAAAGGGTTTCAGGTTGGGTAATCAGATTTAGGATTGATAGGCACCCAAAATGACACCATTATGCCATACAAAATGCAAATTGCAGTCTATTCTACTCGAGGCACACAAGTATTGAACCATACAAATGAGTTAGTTCTACATCTTTCTATTTTAATAAAAAATAATTACATCTTTCTATTTTCATAAAAAATAATTAAAAGAAACATATGACACTATCACATTTTTACTCATCAAAATTTTATCGTTTCTATATTCTATTAAATGATTATATTAATTACTAATAATATTATTTAATAGTTTTTAAGATTAAAAATACTTTTAATAAATTAAAAAAATCTTTTTAATAATGCTATTTCTAAAAAATATAATATTCTTTTACTCTAATAAAAGAGTAACTAAAAGGGACATGTGACACCATCATATTCTTTCTCATCAAAACTTTCTCGTTTTTCTCTTCTATTAAATAATTACATTAATTACTAATAATATTATTCAATATTTTGTTAGATTAAAAATACTTTTTAAATATATAAAAAGATCTTTTACAAATGTTATTTCTAAGAAATAAATTTTTATAAAATAAGAAATTTTTTCAAAACATAAAATTTTTAGAAAAAACAAAAAAGGTTTAAAAACAAAAGTAAAAGTTGATATCATTATTTAATTACTTACGTAATTTTAATCATATCTTATCTTAGAATATCGTTTATAATTTATAAAGCTTTATTCTATTTAATATTTTATTTATTCAACACGTGTTACTTACGTAATTTTAATAATGTCTTATCTTAAAATATCGTTTATAATTTATAAAGCTCTATTCTATTTAATATTTTATTTATTTAACCCGTGTAATATACGGGTTTAGTAAAGTTAGTATTCTTATAAATGAAAGTAGCTCAATTTATTAAATAGATTAGATTATGCTTCAAAAGCTAGAATTTCTGCACAACCATCCATAGCAATTTTACCATAATATATGCACACACGCACCACATAATTCAAAGTTAATTTATCTCAGAACCGGTATTCATATATTCAAATCCACGCATACATGTACTGACATCTTTATGCGAAACCTAGTTCATGACACCAAGCTTGCAAATTTGTGTAGATTAATGATATCACATTGATGTGCTTTAATATGTTTTATGTAATAAATAACTTTCAAATAGAGTTTTTTAAGTAATATTTATTGAATGTGATGCTTAATTGCCTTATATGAGTTTATCCACGTTTAGTTACACCATTAACATTGAAATTCAAATATTCGTTTAATTTTAATTTAATTTAAATAACTAAATTAAAGTTGTAAGAATCTAGCACATAACAATGGGAAATGCATACTAATACAATGTTATCCTTACATATAGATATGTATATCAAGAATGTATATCACTATTTTTCATGCCGTTCAAAAAAAATCACTATTTTCATATCATTAATTTTTGCCGAAATTTAACTCAAAGCATATAAAAAATGTTTAGTTATGTATAATTCTAATTTAGAACGGTGTAAATCATTCTCATGAAAAGATAATGTCCAATAAAGAGGGATTAGTATTCTTTTTATATATTAAAATAAAAAGGCTCTATTTATTTATATATATATTACATTTTAAAATGAAAAAGAGGAGAGATGATGATGATGATGGGTCAAGGGGGCTCCTTTTGCCTTGGTAAAACAAAGCATGTGAAATCTTTTCTAGCGCGTGTACTATACTCTCCAGGGCCCTGCTGCAGAGAACGCCATAACTACAATGTTGACTTTATGATTCTCCAATTGTGTGATGTTAATTTTGACTCCCTTATGTATAAAAATCATCAAAGTTACCCATGCATATCTTTTAGTACAATTTCCATTTCTCACACATTAAAGAGATGTTGATGGTTGAAACATTGGGGGAAATTAGAAGAATTAACATGGCATTCATGATGAATTTTTTGTTTATAAAATTTCCTATGCAAGTTTTTAGGTCATAGCATATCTTGCTAGTGACTTATGTTTTATTAATAAAATTGCCGTTTCAAAAAAGAAAGATATTGATACGTATAATTTATGAGATTAGTTTTAGTTTAAGCATGTTTTTATAATTTTGGGCTTAACTTGTAAATGCATCTGTCTATATATTGGAAATTATTTAATTACATGAGCTTGTGGGGTAACAATTTTAATAATTAGTTTATAATATTTATCAATAAACTCTTATTGATAAGTTGTATTGTTTTAGCAATTATTAATTGATTGATAGTTGTATTGCGAATCACTTCATGAAAAAAATTTATGGACAATATTGCTCCTATGCACGACTATAAGCTTAGTCCAATTAATCAATCACAACACACATGTTTGTTTCTCTCATCAATGTTGTAGGAAGAATTTGAAGAACACCATAAACATGAAATTTCCATCATAACTTGTGCATTTAAAAGCAATTTTTGATTCGAATCGAATCAATTTTCAATTTTTGTGAGCTCAATACGAGTACTAAACACTTTTAATTTTACGTATTTCATTTAGTTAGTTTTTTTAGGGTTTTTGTTAAATTAGATGATTGATGATGATAGGGACTAGTTGCCTTAGAAAGGGAAATAGGTAGGAGATGCACCGAAGGAACGCCTTTGATGATCCTAGTCGAGGAAGAAACATTGTTGCGATTGAGAGTTTTTAATGATGGAATCAAGAGAGGAGAGATAAAGTAATAGGTGATTGCGAGAGCTTGGAATGCTATTGCTAGCTGGTTAGGGTTAGATCTTTGTAACTCATTAAAGTCGTTATATATTGTAGTGTGGATGGATTTAGTTTGGGGATTGAAGGACAAGAAACAAGTGATAGATTTCATTGTTTTGATGACTTGGTGGATCATTTGGAGATTTTGGAATGCATCAGTGGTCGACAAAACAATAAATTTAGTGAAAACTTTTTTGACTTGGTTGTTACTTATTTGTTATTATAGTTTAATAGTAGGAAGTGAAAGGTGAACATCAATTGGGTTGCATGTTTGCAAATAGGGTTGTCCAAATAACTGACGGCTCGGAGCTCGTTAGGAACAAGCTCGAAAAAACTAGTTTGAAACGGATTGGTTTCGAGCTGAGGTGGCTCGATATGAAAACGAGCGTAGCTCGACTCGGTTTGGCTCGCTTGTAAGCTCGGCTAGGTTTGGTTTGCTTATTTTAATTATATAGATCTGTTAAAAAGAGACGAAAATAAAAAGTCTAAAATTTCATATCTCGCGTCTAATTCCTAATACCTAATCAAAAGAAACAAATTCTCATCATCAACATTTCTATTACCCCCGGTGATCTGGTTGCCGAGACTCGATCAAAAACAAGTTAATATATTGGTCTTAGCTACCTTTATTATATAATGATAAGTAAGATCGTCTCCACAGGGAATATGTGGAAAGTGTTTAACAATATGACTCGATTAACTTAAAGACACGAACTTTATAATTAAAGATTGGAACTTTGGATTAAGAACAAAATTACAAAAAGCAACAAACTTTGAAACAAATTTGATTAAATAATAAGAAACAACCACTTCCGGGTTTCAAGTTCTACAAGATCAATGGGTTGTCAAGTGTATTTTAGGGTTGCATAACACGACTCAAGATCTTAGCTTTTGATTGAAGTGATAACCAAGGAACAGTCTTTTAAGACTCGTTCATTCACAAAGTTACCAATCATCTATATCAAGTTATATACTTGTTTCAATGAGCTAACGATGTAAGAAAACCGAAAACTAATGATAAAGCAAATAACTTTCTTTATAAATAATTGTTTAACTCAATCAAAACCTTCAATTACATTTAATCACAAAGTGTTCAACACAAAAAACCCTAAACATGACTAACCATCTCACTTCGCAAGAACTATCCACCCGAAAGTAATCAAGAACGAACTAGCCACTCATCGTCTTCATTACTTCTTCAATCATGATTTGACGATGATCAATGATGATTTGGTGTGAGTTGGAAGCTTGAAAGCACCCAAAATCACCTTGAATTTGCTAGATTTCGGCTGGGAAAAAGTTCTTTTTCGAATTGGGATTGGATATGTTTAAATAAACTTCAAGATCCATAAAATCCGGAAGTTGGTAGTGACCGGCGTATGATACGCCGACCCTGGACGTATCATACGCCCCCCTCAGCTTCCATACGCCCAACTTTCTGTAATTTTTTCCAAATATGCCCACCGATACGCCGCCCATACGCCGATTGACGTATTATACGCCCATACCCGGCGTATCATACGCCGGTACACCTAAAATTGTACCTTTTTGTAAATTTTGATATTTACATCTTCAGTCCTTCTAGTTTCGTGTTTGGCTCCTTATCCTCCAAAATAAGCCTCCTTTTAACTTCAATCCCTACAAATCAAAACACAAACAAAGTGAACTTGTTCTACAATAATCATGATATAAATTCATATATTTAGATCAATTAAGCATTGAATTATTATCACACGATCACCTGGTTCTCACTTCTCATTAGCCGTCCCCCCTTGTATCGTGACAATTGCTATGGAGTACAAATCGACACCACCGTTGGTTCAACACACCATCATCATTGATCACCATCTCAAGTATCGAATCTTAGGTCTTTAAGGTAATGATTTCAAGTATGAAAATTTTTATTACTCTAATTCCTACTTTCAAGTCTTTAAGGTAACTATTTGTTTCATCCTAACCTTGACCGTCGATAAAATAAATTGTATTTGTTGAATTAGAAATTAGTTGTTTTATATTGTTTATATTTTGTGGAACTTGATTTAGACCACATATGAGTTATGTGGTATTTTAACTTTATTTTACATTTGATTTTTTTAAATGTAAATTAAAACCGAGCTAAAAAGAGCCGAGCGAAGTTGGCTTGGTTTATATTCGAGCTTGCCTTGGCTCAACTAATTCGATTTGCGAACACATCTAGTTGCAAAACCCAATTTTATTACGATAATTTGTTTATTTTGTGTGAGGAGGGGGGGTTTAGAGTGTTTCTTTTGTTTTTCTTTTCTTCATATTGAAAAATTACGTTGAACAAAAAACCTAAACTTTTTCTAAAACTTTGAGAATATCACTTTGACCCCCTCTTAAGTTTCTAAAGTTTCATGTTTTCCCCTGTACAATATAAATTCCGTCTACGTTTGGACGTACTTAGAAATGGCTCGGGTTAAATATAAACGTTTCGACGTAAGTTTTGCTTGGAAACGTGTCGGATCAAATATAATACATTTTCATTTACTCAATGTTTCGACGTAAATTCAATTCGAACATAAGTCAAATATACATGTTTCGACATAAATTTTATTTGAAAAAAGTCGGGTCAAATATAATACGTTTCAACGGTATAATTTCGAGTCACTCTACATATATCGACGTATATTTAGTTCGAAAATAAGTCGGGTCGGTTGTGATCTATACATTATCACGCCTCCGTACGATGTCGCGACAACGCGCGACAGGCTAAAAAACTAGTTAATACGTTATGAAAGAATTTAATGTATAGAACAAATATTCCTACATATTAAGGGCCAAAAGTCTCGTGGAGGAGTGAGAGTGTAATCTTCATGACAAAGAAAACACATGCTAACATGAGCCCTTGATGTAAATTAGGTAGGTCTAACAATCATGTTTGGCTAACATGTTTTAGTTCTTCTTTTAACATCGATTTTTTTAATCAAACTTTGCGCTGGTAAAGATTTAAACACATATTATTTTTATGGGAGGCAACACCTTTATCACAAGATCACAAGGCCATGGGTTAGTCGTTAACAGGTTTATGTTAAATTAATAAAACTAAACACAACTCATATTTATGTTAAAGTTATCAACCTTAACTTAGACACAATAAAATTGTTTGACCAATTATCAAACGAGACAAATATGTTGATGGATTGTAAACAGTTGTAATCAAGTTGTAAATTAGACAACCGAAACATGTCATATACGCGTTGGCATGTTGTAATTTTGTTATTTCTGTCTAAGTAAAATCTTATGTTTTTTTAGTTATTTTTATGAAATATATTAAATAAACACTTGATAAGAATTCACATAGTTTTAATTTTAGCTTCGGCTATTCTAAGTAATAATATAACTTCAGAAATTTTTTAACAAGTTTAGGAAGATAGTTAATAGAATTAAACATCTCTCTTCAAATGATTTTCAAATGCGGCATAAATATCCCAAAGTAGTTGAGCTTTGATTTTCTAAAATATTCACATTAAATGCTAACATTTACTATGTCGCCTGTCAACAAATAATTGTATACCCACACTAACATATTTCAACGTCTCATAAAAATAGAATAGATGGAGGTATTGAGTTCAAATCTTACATGTGATAAAAATAAAAATTAAAAATTTCAGGTGGATCAGAAGGTTTTCTCATCTAACTTGAGTTTCTTTTTTAATGTGATTTTATGTTTCGTACTTAAGTAATGTAGATGGTTTGATGGACCAATGGCAAGTTATTTTAAGATTTAAGGGTTTAAATCTATAATATGCTTATAAGCAGTTAATACAAAATATATTAGAAACTTTTATATAAAATAACGACTATTTAGTTAAGCATATTAAAAAAAGAGTAATACAAGAAAAGATGATCCTTAACAATCATAATGTTACAACAATTTTTACTTTTTTACGTAATCCGTTCTGTTTCATATAGATCATAGTCAAGTTGAGACAAGTTGTTGTGCCACTTTGTATGATATACTTATGTTCAAACAATATTATATTCATATCATATGTTAGGTTATCCGTTGTCGGGGGCGTGAAAGGGGGGTGCGAATCACGTGGTTGTCCACTCTGGCCGTGAACATAACAATAGTGCGGCGCAAGCCGAGCACGATGGAGTGATGTGAATAGAACCCTTAACAACACACGTGGATAGAACCCTGATAAAAACTCTTCACAACACTAAATAACCAAATAATAATAATTCGTCATCAAAGAAAAAAGGACAAATGAGCACATGGTGTGATTTCCAGTTCAGTTTCTGACCCTGAAACTGACTCACAAAACCTTTTACAAACCTTCCATTTCTGGATTTTTATCTAACTTGTCTAAAATCTACCATTTGTACAACTTTAATGAACAAGTCACATGGGACGATTGTGTTGTACTGAAGATCTTTTTAATTTTATCCATTAAACAAAAACCCTTCTAACATCAACATGCTAGAAATCCAATATGCTACTGTAACACATCAGTTTTACTTATCCTTTAAAAACATCCATTTTTTTTGAGATGTTATATTTTTTCAAAAGCTTCCTTTTAAAATAATATAAGTTATGTTTGTGTGAGAGAGGTCCCCACAACCATCCATCTATCTTCGTTAAAAAATTTGAATGAACACAAACAAATGCCCTAGATGACGTCTCATCCAAGATACACAAATATTGAGGTAGCTTCCATTGGCATATGAACCTCAACGTTACATATAGTACGCTATTATACTTATAAAATCAAAAAGTGTTCATGCATAGCTCAATAGTAATCATTTGTTGGTCAAGGTTTCTCCACCGAGCTTGCCATTGTTAGGGTGCTACCTAATAATATAACCCCAGAAGTTTGGTGTAACTGAGATTCGTATGAGGCGAGTGATGGGTCTCAAAAGGTTCGTTGCAAATTTTGTAGCATTTTGTTAGGAAAAGCCTCAAGCTCAACTTTGAGGAAGCACATTAAGAAATATTGTGTGGCGAATAGATCAAATCCGGCATCTGATCAAACACAAACGGGGTGACGATGGAATATTTATGTACGACATGAATAGGTTAATATATATAATACATTAAGAAATGAAACTACTAAAAGCAACGGGAAAACGCCCCAACTAACGACCTCGAGAGATAATATTACTTCTCATTTACAAAACTGGACTGGGCTGATGCTTTATTGGGCTAGGGCCCATTGTTTCTCACAAGCAGCAAGTTTGCCAGAACATTCCAAAGATCCAAACTCCAGTCTCCACTGATTCTTCCATTTGGGAATTGGGAGGATAATCTTAATTTGTTTTTATCTGTAAAATGTGCTATTTTGTTCTAATTTATCAGTAAATATATATTAAAATTAGTAAACTAAACAATTTAGCAGGTGAAGCAGCTTAAGAGTATTTATATTTTTGGCAATACTTTTTAATGATATAGATATATTAACTATCCTAAATGTTTCAAAGAGAACCCGAGACGTCATCTATCATGAGTAAATTTTGATACGTTATACAACCCATATATTTTACGCAAATACTTTATGTAACTTACATAGCAAATGTTTTATAGTCCAGTGATATCTGATTAGTACATAATGATGTCCATCCCCATTAGACTAAAGATTTAAGTCTAATCATAAACAATTACGTAGATTTAAAAATAATTTTAGATAAAAGTATGTGTTTGTAGTTCTACAAATATAACTTATATTGTCTTCAATCTACTGAAGGATTACTAATATATTCAACAACATACGTTGATGCTTAACTATTAAAATATACCATCTCAAAATACTCGTATAAATCATATTCAAGCAATAAAAGCTCAATCAACAAAGTATCGAGCTATACAAGTTGATTCGACCCGATCCTATGGATTTCGTAATCAGCTGAGTTGATCCGGCTCACAGGATCAAACTAGCATTTAAACTAGGTTGATTTTGGTTGTATTTTTACGTTACGTCAGTTAGATGACATTTAAACTTCTCTTGAAATAACATAGGGTCAACCGAGGCTAAAAAACAAACTAAATCAACCTATAGCCTAAGTCAAAACTGTGAAGTGTCAAGTCAAGCAAGGAGGTCGAACAAGTAATTTGTACAGGCGTTGGACAGTGTTGCTCGTACTTTAAGGTGTTTTTAAGTAGTGTACGAACTCGTTAATGGGACCATATATGGGTCTATGTGTGGTGTAACTTTCGCCTGTATTAATAACCATACTGGATTGTATACGTTACATAGTAATCAGTGACCACTAACGGTCAAGCTCTTTGTACATTGCTAGTATGACTCCAGGCTAATCTTCCTGAATACGTTACTGTTACGATCAATACGTATATGGTGAGACTCGATTGAATGAGGGTTGTTCGGGCATGTGATGGAACCTGAAAGTCTTCAGCTTGAATCCTTAAAAATAAAAGCAGTAGTGTGTACTTTAGTTGCTATTTTTAATAGCAATACTGTGTATTTCACTTGTTTAATTGCCAATGGGTGTATGATATATGAGGAAGGGATTTCGTATAGAATATGAAGCAGACTCAAAGACATCGACGTTGGCATACATTTTAGAAGATTAGAACTGTAACTATGTTTTTAATACAATGAGTTACACTAACGTTTTATAAAAGTGAAATTTGTATTTGCACAATTGATTTGTAAATTGTTTTATTAGAAAGTAGTTTTATCAAAACTAAATCTTATAAAACTCACCAAGACAAGTGTAGAATGTAAAGAGAGTCAGCCGGATCAAAAACCCTCGCATAATGTCAGTAACGTGCTGCCACAGTTGCGCTTATGAAAGTTCCTCCCTGGCATCTGCCTAAAATGCAATTGTCTTGCCTTGCCTTGCCTCGCCTAAGCACCAAGGTGAGCACTCTGTGCGCTTTTGTATATATCATTATAGGCCAAGTGCAGCAAGAACATTGCAGTCTAGATTGTTAAATCACCAGATTGTAAAGTAAAAACACATAAGATTCAAAAAAGCTGAACATCTACAATCTATAAGATACAAAAATTGTACAAGCAATAATCATACAAGATCAATCTTGTGACAAAGACATTGCCATTCATGAAACCACACATGTACATAAAGGCCATAACAAGCTCTATGCCTCTTAATCACTCCCAAGCAAAACATATTAGTATCTAAAATAACCTTCAACACAACATAGATTATCAAAAGGATCCCGAAGACCCACCAACACACAAAAGCCAATATGTTTCAGAAAATGGTTTCCTATTCAGCATAACCGCATATATAAGCTTACATATAAGTTACTGTAACCCATCAAATTAGGATCCAATTCAAGATTTTCATAGAGAGGTACTCTGCATGGGTAGGAGTGGAGTAATATCAATTCAGACAAAAGAAAAGGCTCTCAATTGATTCAAACACTATACCTATGGGATCATGGGCGAAGGATAGTGGAGACCGAGGGGGGCCGCCGCCCCCCTCTTTTTTTCGACGGTAGTGTTAAATTTTAGTCCGGTAGTGTAAACTTTTGGTCTGGTAGTGTAAATTTTTATATAAATATCGAGTTCGCCCCCCATAAAAAAAATTAATTTCTCCCCCGCCCCCACTACGGGAATATTCAAGCTCCGCCACTGTATGGGATAGAGGAAGAAAAGAAAACATATATTTCACATAGTGCTTTTAATCAACTCCATACCCCTTGCTAACAAGAAAATGAGTAATCAAACCTATAAGAGTTAAGAAATGAAAAATAATGATTAAAAAAAGAAAAAATATCCATAATAAATGAATAAGATCATGAGCCTGTTTGAGTTAGACCTACACAAGCCCCATTTTCTTTTAGAACACCCTGCACTTCAAAGAAACATGATAATCAAGATAACAAGCACCAATTTCTTTCATGTTGACAAATCAAATATATATAATATATAGTTACCAATTACACAGATTATAGTTCTACCAATTCTAAGTAATCAAGCCTACGAAATGATGTAAAAAAGGGAAACACACATATCAAATAAATAAAAATAATGAGCCTATTTGAGTTAGACCTACACAAGCACCAAATTATTTTAGAACAACCTGCACTTCATATAAAATGATAATCAAGATAACAAACACCAATTTCTTTCATGTTGACAAATCAAATATATATAGTTACCAATTACACATACTATAGCTCTACCACTACAACAAGATCAACGTAGCAAACAGAAAAATATTCGAAATTGAGAAAAAAAAATACATACTCTGCTCATTTTGATACCAAAAGGATCTCAGGTTTCTTGGCTTTACTCGGCGTATTAGCATTTGAACCCGCAGTATTAGCAGCTGATGCTGCAGCCACTGCAGCAGCCTCACGAGCCCTCTTATCGAGCTGAATCAAACTCCTAGTAGCCAAAATCGCCTGAGGAACGAGATCATGCGAAGCCCTAGCGTACAAACACCGCACCGCCGCCGACGCTGCATCCTTCACGTCATCCGAATTCAAAGGACCCAACAAACAATGACCTAAAATCCTCAACATTGGTTGCACCAGCTCCCATGGGAGCAAAATTCTAGCCCCTCTACCAACACCATTATCCTCATCCTCATCCCGAATCTCCAAATTCTTCATATCTTCAACAACATCCCCCTCAATTTCAATCCCATCTTCACCAACACCATCAGATGAGTTCGCAGGTTCACGATTCTCATCAAACTCCGACTTACAGGAGCAATTCTGCCCAGCCCAATCAACAGCAAACTTACAAAAATCAAGCTTCGACCAGCTAGGCATATGCGAAATCTGCTTGTAGTAACAATCCAACGCAACTCCAACAATAATCGCACGCTTCGTCGACTTAATCGCCGTTTGAGGCTCTAACGGAGGAGATAAGACTCCAACAGAAGGCCTAGGGGCCTGCGATCCAGAATTAGGGTTTACTTTCGCCGAATTAACTTTCTTCTTCGTGTTACTAACCCTAGGCGAGTGATACAACGACGGTTGAGATAGATCGGGGATGGAGATCACAACAGGCTTTCCGGCACGAGCTTTCGTCTCCGACGAGTATAACGCGAGTAGCACCGCTTCAAATCCGGCGAGCGACGGCGTTAGGGTTGAAATCGAGTGGATGCGAGAGAGGTATAAACCGGCGATGAGGGGGATAAACGATAGAACCACGAGACGGAGGTCTGGATCCGATGAGAGGAACGTGTCGTACAGCCAATTGCAGAGCGAATCGTCGCCGGAGCCGGAGAGAGGGGAGGAGGTGAGGGCGGAGGATACGGCGGCGTAGGCGGTGAGTGAGGAGAGGAGGGAGCGTGCGGGGGCGTCGGAATCGGCGAGAGATGAGATCGGGTTCGGGTCGTCGGATTCGGGTACGGGTAGGAGTGTGGATAGCAGGTGGATGCGAGATCGGGCTTTGGAGATGGATTCCCACCATGAGTGCATTGGATCGTCGTTGTTGTTGGTGGTGGTGTTGTTGTTGTTGTTGGTGGTGGTGGTGGTTATGGCGGTGGTGCCGTTGTGGTTGTGGTGGTGGTGGTTACTGGTGCGGTGGTTTTGGGAGGAGGAAGAGGTGGTGGAAGAGGACGACGGAGATCCGCCGGAGGCGTGGTGGCGGAAGTCCATCGGCGGCGGTGGTGGTGGTTCTCCGGCGAGGGGAAAATGGGGGTCACGATGAGAGGCGTTTGTTTAGTGGAAGCGATGTTTCTTATGTTTCGTACAACTTTTTATCTAAATCTTTTTCTAATAAGATAAAATAATAATACAAAGCTATGTTTATTTGGCGAATTACCCTAAATATTTAAAAAACAAATGAAAGAAGCAGGGTATTTAACTTGGTTTGTAGTTTGGCCAACATAGTTTGTTGGCTTTGCAATTTGATCTCTTCTCAAAGATATTTATAAAGAGAAAAAGGGGAAGGAGGGAGAGATAAGAGGGACTCTCTGGTTCATTTGTAGGGAGAGAAAACCACCGCTCACCGCCACCGCCACCGCCACCGCCTTCACTGCCTACGGCTGCCGAATACCGTCTCCGCAACGGAAGGAGCATTTGGTGTGGTTGATTCGATTTTGTGACGATGACAATGGCGGTGGGGGCGTGGGCGGTTGCCCTTCCGTTTGTCTCTAGATCGACGCGAAAAGGGCGGTGGCCGATGGTCGTCAGCGCGTGTGATGGCGGCGGTTGCCTTGGAGACAGTCGCAGCTCGCTGACCGTCTTCGGTGGCGTCTGGTGGCGGTGATCTTTTAGATCTGTCGATTTATGGCGTCGTCGATGGTCCGATGATCGCCTTCGGTGGCGTTTGCATCGTGGTGAGCCATTGATGTAGACCTCTTTTCATCTATTGGTTCCAATGAGAACTTTGACAGTGGCGGTGGCCGACAAATGTTATCGTTTTGTCTCCCCTTCGCGTTTGAGGTGGGATTTACGGTTGTCCGCGGGTGTTTAGAGTGGTGGTGCCACCATCGTTGGTGCCTTTTATGCCTCTTTGTCCCTTCAGTTCCTATTTAGTGTTTTCATAACTGGCATGATTGTTTGCTTGATTGTTAATGTCGATCTTTGGTTCTGTTATAAGCTCACTTGACTGTTGTTTGATTTTAATAGTTTGGGTCTGCTATAAGGCACCGTGTCAATGACGATGTCATGTATTCATCCAAGACTCTTCGTCTTGTTGCTTTGTGGCTATGATGATAAACAGAGACTGGTTTCGGTTGTCCCGGCGAAGCACCTGTTTTTGGTTTGCAGCCGCAACCTACCATCGGTTCTAAGCCAACCTGTATTCTTTAATATACATAAACGGTGTCCGTTGCATTGGCTCGATTGCCACTTTTGGTGTGTCGCTGGTACCGAAATATAAATCGGTTTTTCGACGCGCAACGCGCGTCATGAATAAAACGCTAGTTTATGTGAAAAACTAATGTTGTTTATATGTTACGAAGATATTGTTTTCAAAATGAGATAATGACACCTATTTAGATTTTAGAGTATCGTGTTGCGAAGGTAATTTAAAATCCTAAAAATCTATCATAGAAATGTTTGCTGAAAACTCGTAAATTAAAAAAGACGTCAATTTATGGGAAAAAACAATTTTGAAAGTTGATGATTACATCGTGTTGCTACGGAGGGCATTGATAGCATATATAAATTTATGTAAAGAAAATAAAATCTGGCTGTCGTAATAAAATTTGAAACTTTATAGAAAAAGTGAAATTGTAGCAAATATGTACATTGCGACAAGGTTCTTGATAATATACAAAAACGAAGGCGTTATGGAACTTTACATTGGAATGAAAAATAAACATGTCACAACGAGAAAAAAATAGTTGGTAAAAATAAACACATTCAAATTTGGATTATATAAGATACAGTATTTTAAAAGTTGTACGGAGAAAAGAAAAGACCACCGTAAAAAAATCGAACCGTTGAGTCACTTTGACAACTTGTACGTTTGAGTTTCAATCGCATTATAGTGCACAGCTCCGTTTTAAGTGAAATTTATATAGAAACATAGATAATAATAATAAGCATATCACAACGTTATATTTGTTATTTTATTGATCGTTATATTTTAAGAGTTATAAGAGGGAAAAAATAATGAATAGGACATAAAAACAAATATATAAATATAGGTTATAATATTTATTTATAGTTGAACTTGAGAGAATCAAAATATAATTTTTAGGTTTAATATAAAATTTGAAAATCTAGGCATAAACTACTTGTACATAAAGATTTAAGACTTTACTCCATTTCTTTTTAAGTATAGTATAAATATCCCTTTTTAAAAAAATAATTATTTTTTTCCTTTTAAAATGACTAACTCAAATCATTTGTCTACAATATGTATCAAACATTTGACTTCTAACACTTGACTTAACTAAGAAGGTATTTCGGATCTTTTTCTATGAGTTGTCTACCAAGAGTAGACTACAAGGTAACCTAATGGTTTGCGGCAAAAAAATTGCTTCAAGCTTTTACTTTTTTAGGACCCCTGACTCGTAAAAAAATCGATTTATTTTAAGTTCAGTTTTTCTTTTGTTTGGACGCAGTGTTTGTAAGGCGGGGCCTGTTAGATAGTCATATGTGACTAATATGAAAATAAGACAAGTGGTAGGGAAATTTAGAACATTGAACAACTAAAACGTCAAGGAACTTTGGAAATTGAAGCTAAGGAACCGAATGGCTACTTCTTTATGTTGTTTCTGCAAGACGTTGCATAAATACACAATTGATTACTTTCAGTTAGGGAAGGGATGAGATCGGGTGAGATCGGGTTCAGCTGGTTAATCGAATATGGATAAATAGATGAGCCTACATCAAACCACATACCCCAGAAGTTGATTGGGTTGCGCTATGTTTAAAACCTTATATGGCCGATGCCAATTATATTAGTATAAAGGTAAGCTTAAATGATAAAACAGTTGTAAATAGCCCAAGTCGGTTTGCTATCCTCATCGTCGTTGCCATCATCACCATACAACCGCCATCACATTCATTTACGCTTTTTTTTTTAAATAATTTTACAAACAAAACATAAATATTTTATAAACTACACGCATCATGATTCTTAATTCTTATTATAGAGTTTAGTTTTTTTTAACTTCAAACTCTTTTGTCATTCGTGATATTCTAATTCCTTAAAAGAACGCGAGACGAGCAAATAACAATATTTTGGACTATAATAGGATTTTAAATAATTTGTGGTTATTAGCTTTCAACCCCTTATTAATTTCACTTGAATTTTGTTCTATTTCTGATTCCAAGAGAGAATTCATATTTTCATTTATATCATTTCCTCATTTGAGACCATCACTTTTAATATCTGTCTTTTTTTAATTTATTTATTGTTATCTGATTATTAATGTTTCAATATCATCTAAAAATTATTTTAATAGTTATATATTAAGATAACAGAATCATCGCATAGATGGCCCTAACTGTAACATCACTTGGACATCTCTCAAGAGACCCATGTTGGATAATCTCTAGGTGCTTCTTCTGTGTCAGCCCATGGGCGATGACGACGATATTATAGACTTAGGTAAATAGCATAATATGAATGTGAAATAGAGATAACAGTTCAAAATCCATGCTTAGCCATCTTAAACACTGTATAGCCCGCATTGACGGATCCATCTTGGGTTGGGGCGGCCATGCACGGTCATGTTAATGAGTCGGTAACATTCATTTTTTATACTTCTATAACAGGATCATTATGTAAGATTTTCTAGATCATGTAAATTGCATTCAAGCCGTTTTCTTTTAACCAGAATTCCCTAAACGCACAAAGGCCATATCCTCAGTTAGGCCCATTCATACAACATTCAAGCCCAAGTGAATGTCACTTCAACTTTTAACTTTTTGGGAATGTTTCGATATTCGAGGTTCCAAAATTTTATTAGTTTTTGTTTTAAGTTTTAAAAACTGTTTATACTAAATTAAAATTTTACCGGTTGCAATTTTACTTAGGGCCACTTAATGATAAATCCAACAAGCTTTAGCTCGAGCTCGGGTTGAATGTTAAATGAGCCGGCTTGACTCGGCTTGGCTCGAACTTAAATGGGCTGGCTCAGCAAGGCTTGAAAACTCTTCACGATTTAAAATCTGAGCTTGAATTAGCTTGTATAAGATGAAACTTTAAAAATTTTTGTACCTTTTACATACGTGAAAAAAATACAACAGAACATACAATTTTATTCACTTATCGACAAATATATTAAAGATAGATGAATCTTCTTTTCCTATAAAAGTTAAGAATCTTAAAATGAACAGCTTAACTTTGAGTGAGCTGATCAATAAGCTCAACTTTGTTAGTTTATTTACGAGTTAATTTCGGACAAACTTTATTTTAAGCGAGTTTCAAACTATAAACTATTTAAAATTTTAAACAATTCTAATTGTATTATCATCATGTTTTAGATATTAATAATAACTAGGGTTGATCAGAGTATATAAAAACATTACAAAAAGTATGAAAAAACAAACAACACAAAAATCAAAACGTAAAATTAAAAATATGAAATTCTAAAATGGACAAGACAATTAGAAAACAAAAACCGGAACATGTACTAAACCGGTTAGGGTTGAAGTCGAACCATCAGTTTGTAATCAATTTGTCAATTGCCATTCACGATCCAAATTAAAACTAGTTAAACCCGACCATAATTAGAAAAACATAGTATTTTAACCCAGAACCGAGCCCATCACTTCCGTTACCAGAAACCACTTCCTAACTAGAACTGGTTCCACGAAAAGAAGGTTTTGAACTTCGTTGACCCAAAGCATAACCGGCTTCAAATCGAAACCGTACCAGGAAAAACCAGTTTGTACACTTCCACTCATGCATGGGATGCTCATACTCAAAAACAACTTAACTAAGGGTCTTTGATTTATGCTATTAATATTCGATGAGTTATCAATAAAACTTACAACCCTTCAAGACGAATATCTTCTTGCTCTCATGGGTCCTATTGGCTTTTTTCTGTGTGTAAAATTACACCGAAAATATTGGGGATTAGATTCTACTTTCAGTAACCATGCTCGAATAAAACATATGGAATTATGCAAGCCACGGTCCATGTGACAACATCATGAAGGTGTCTTCATTTTGGACTCACTTTTTTGGCACACAAGGGTCATTAGTCATCACTACATATGGTACTTACTCTAATGCATCATGTGCAACTCCTATCAATATGTTGGCCAATATGTAGAGATTGTACAACCTTCATTGCATGATGTGCAATTGTTCTTACGGACAAACAAACCTTTATATATTTATTATCTTATAATTCAGTTTAAATTTTAAATAATCGATTTACTAATGCTATATGACCATATGAAGTGTATTAACCATAAGGCTAGTAGTACATTGGATCGTGTATAGTAAAGGTAATATTTTTTTTGAATGATTGAATGTTTTGGTCTTATATTAGACATTGGTGTAAAATATAAAAAACATATCAGTTTACCGTAATTAAAAAATAGGAAGATTTCATATATACTATTACAAACTTTTAATATATCATATATACTCAAACAAAATTTAAAATATCATACATATCCTTAGAAAACTTTTTAAATATCATATATACCCTTAAAAAACTTTCCTAATATCAAATATGGCTAAAAATTTATAATATCATACCTACTCTTCTTTATAAATAAAATATCATATTTTTTCATATTAACTTATTTTTTAAAAAGAACTAAGAATTTGTTCATTCCACCTATATTTTTTTTTTAATCTTAAAAGATTCATGTTTTGCACTTTTATTTATATTTTATTTAAAAATTACATATTAATGAGGTCTGTGTGAAATGAAAAATTCATTTTAAAAATATTAAGTTTCTTGAAAAGAATTTAATTATATTTGCTAGTAGGTATAAGAGGTTTTAACATTTTAAAATTCTTAAAAATAATTGTAAATATATTAAATTATAAAAACGTAGTAAAGTTTCAAGATAAAACATGATAATTTAATATAAAAGTAAGTAGTATTTTAGTAAATATATTCATTAAGGTTTTTAACTATGTTATTGATGTGTAATATCAATTTTCATTATCCAAAAACCTTTTTTTAGATTACGGATCTTATTGTAAAGTTTATGATTAAAAAATAGAAAATAAAGTACTAGCAATATTAATAACCTAATAATAAATTAAAGTAGTAATAAATTTTTGATGAGATTGGAGGGGTATACAAGGGGTATAGTTTAAAATCACTTCAATTGTTTAAGAACCTATAATTGTTGATTTTTTTAAAATCACTTTAATTGTTTTAAACACATATAACTTTTTATATGATATTATCTTTAAAAAAATACACTATAAAATCGAGCATTTTATTTTTTTTAATTTGAGTATAGTTTTGCTATACATTTTCTCAATAAAAAATAATTTTTTTTTAAAACGTCTATGTGTTGTGGGTATAACTTACATGATTATTAACTGCGTAATTATTAACATAACTTGCGTAATCACCATATAACTTGTGTAATTATAAATGTAACTTGCGTAATTATTTTTTATAACTTGAGTAATTTATCTGCGCGTAATAATAAATATAACTTGCGTAATTATTAATATAACTTATGTAATTGTGTATCTTATATTGATAATTGTGGCACAAACGAAATTACATTTTTCCCAAAAGACACGTGTCCTACTGACTTTGTACACTTCACGCGTAAAATCCACTTTATATAATAACCATTCCCTATATGATATTTTAATGTTGGTTTGGATATATATGATACTTGAAATGTTTTTAGGGATATATATGATATTTATAAAGTTTATTAGAAGGATATATATATAATATTAGAAAATTTGTTTGAGTATAGATGATATATTAAAAGTTTATAAAGGTACATATTAATATTATTATATTGCTTTGTTTAAAAAGGAGAAAAAGGTAATAAAACTCCATGGATCCACCCTTCTTTAAGTTAAATTAAAACTACATACAACATCTGAAACCACATTTGTAAATGTTTATATGGTATTAGGCTATCTACAACAAAAGAAGAAGAAAAATGACAAAGTGGAGCATTTATGAAGTGTGTGGATGCTTTTGACATATGGTGATAGTCTCACGGGAGATCATACCTTTTGTGAGAAAAAAAAATATTTCTCTACATGTAATTATTACTACTTATTTAATAGAATCATTTAATCATAAATAATATAATCAGTATCATTTTCATGCTTTGTGACAGGTTGATTACGCAGGGTATGTATGGAAAAGAAATAAAAAATAGAAAAAGAAATAATAACTAATATTAATATAAAAATCTAAAAAACAGAAACCTCTAACTAAACAAAACCCTCATAAAGTGAAGTCATAAAAAGGGAATAAAAATCAGAAATTAAAAAGTAAGAAACAAAAGCAATAAGCAACGATAGATAGATTTTAATAAATTTTGTATGAAAACGTAAAAAAAAGCATCTTGCAATGGTATCTTCTGAACTTAAGAAAACATTTCGTTATTGTGGAAAGAGCGCTAAGAAACAATTTTACACCTAATTCAGTTAGCAGGTAATGCTATTTAGTCTAATGTTGGTTTGTTGTTTTTGTGGGATTGCTGGTGAAAAGTTAGAATCACCGGAGGGCTAAAGTGGGAAAATTGGTGGATCATTCGCGTTGAGGAGCTAAACTTGTTGGACTACATAAAGTCGCATTCTCTACGACTTAGGCATATCAGGGTTTTCTTTATTTACATGTTTTCATCATCCTCTTCCTTGTTTCATATAAGGTCTTCATTCCTCACTATACATGTCTTCACAAATAGTAGTTCATGAGTTTATATTGAGTGTCTAGAACATCTATATGTGTAGAGTTATTTGTCTGGATAGGTCTAGCTTCAAAATCTGAAATCGTTTAATTCTTGTTTGTTCTTGGTTTTATTTGCATCTATTCAAGTTTATATTAAGTGATATTCATGTATTATAACAAAAAATAACAATTAATAAACCATACATGAATAAGCAAGGTGTATCTATTGGATATAATGAAACCAGGGTAAAACCATGTATTGTAGATTGGGACACAAAAACTCATAGTAGTAAACCTCTATAATTGTTTACATGATCAAAAAGAGTAAAATTCTAGATACAAAATTTAAATAAAAAATAAAGTAGAATAGATAAATGGTCAGCAAGAACTCTCGAACAAAAAAGTATTCACCTAGATTTTGAATCTATCTAGCTAAGCATAACAATATATCTGTTTTTATGGTGCGAGCATTTGTACATGTGAAACGAAGATAGATTAAGAGCCCGTCAAGATTACCTAAGCATAAAGTTTTTAAGAAAGTTGATACAACGTTAAGACCTTAACCATAAAAATATATACCATGAAGAACAATATAGAAATTGAGCTCTTGCTAAGATTACCTAATTATATAATTATTTAAAAAGTTGATTGAATGCTAACATACTAACCATGTTGAATTGTGCCATGAAGAACTATGACCAAATTATGTTGACTGCGTGTAACAAGAATAGATAACCTCTCATCAAGGTTAACTAATCATACAATCCTTTGGAATGTTAGCAAGATGACATAATAAGCACCTCAAATGGTTTTAAAGAAATATGAAAATAATGATCATGAAATTTCCCAACTTGTCAATGATAGACCACGAGTAGAAACTAATAATTTACATTAATAGATCATAACTCTATTAAACATAATGATATGTGAAATTCACAACAAAGAAGACAATTTTTTCAAAAGTATGTATAAAGATGCGCACTTGATTAACAATCTTAAAAGTTTAAATCCACATCAACCATTATGCCATGGGCATACATATACACATTCATCAATGAACATCTCAAAGCATATATTCCAACATGATACGATCAAGACATCCATGAGATTAAACCTTTCATCAAGTAGATATAAACATTCATATTTGTTGAAGAAATTTTGAAAACTGTTCATCAACATAATTAATACCAAAATCAAATATATACGGTTACTACTTAGCTATAAGTCATTTAATCTAGGTTAATCAGAGACTTTAGCTCATAGTAGTTACAAAAAAGCCCAAATAACTTATAATACGGCGACCTGGTTACCATCAATGAAACTTACTATTAACCAATTCTCACCAATAGAGTTGCCATTAATCGACACTCATTGACACTAATGGAGACCAAGAAAGGACCAGGACGTTGTTACTTATAATGGAACTTGTCACTGCTCAGGCAACTTAGCACTGATGAAGTGCAACTAGCAAGCTTTATCACTAAGCAAATGCCTCTGGCGAGCTTTACCATTAAGCTGATATGAAGTAGGAATTAGGTGTCTCGCCATATATGTGTACAATTCTCCAGTATCAAGTTGTTGTGTCATTGCGTACTTCAATGGAGTCTTCAATCTGTAATCACACCCATGGATTAATCATCTATGAGATTGATGATTTAATATAATCTATACCTATTTCTTAAATTCTTAAATCCCTTTTATGTTTATTATTCATCACATATACAATTACCTATCTCTACACTCTAATGTCTTATTCATAATACACAAACGTAAAACTCTGATCCTTACATGTACAAAACAGGGTCGTGTGGAGGTGACTATTCTTCATGATGCCCTAAACCAAACTCAAGAAACAAAATTTTGAAATTCCCACATTAATCTTTTATGATTACCTTCTCTAAATTTTCACCATGTGTCCGAAGAGTAATAAAGCAAATGATTAAGGATTTCAAAAGCATTCAAAATTTAATTTTTGGGGGAATATGATGATGATTGGTAATTGGTCGTATTGGGTCCACGATTTGACCAAAGTTATTGGGATCCAATATGAACAAGCGCCGCGTAACTCACTATAATTTTTCTTTCTCTTTTTTTTTTTCGTTTAAATCTTATTAATAAATACGCTTCTATTATGTTTACTTACGGTAAAAAAAGTTCAAGAAAGAAACCTAATAGAGTAGAATGGAAGGTTGAATGGTTTTTTAACATGATTTTTTTAATAGTAATTCAGATAAATTTATCATAACTTGGACCCTACAAGATTTAAACATCCGTTCTTTTAATTGTAAAGTAAATCACTTACACTCATGATGTTCTCAAGAAGATTGGATGATTCAAATTATATAACTATGGGTACTTATAGAAGATTGAAGCAATTGACCCACTAACAATAAATAGATTGTTTCATATAAGTTTTAAAAACCGAGTTTATAGGTTTTGATAATGGACTAATGGTTCGACCGAGTTTATAGGTTTTGTTTACCTCTATTACTACTTTTCATTTTTAGAATACGTAGACATGCTTATGTAAAATATTCATTAACTAAATTCCTCTTTAAATCGAATGAATCAGACTGTAAACTCACTGGTTTAAATATTTGAAAATGATTTGTTTAATCTAACGTTAACTATAGGAATTCACCGAGGCAAAGTGAATGACAAAAGCATTTGTATTCTTTTATAATATTAATAACACGTGTACTTTATAATAATTTGTAACTACTAAAGTTATGAAATGTGAATGATTACTAGTAATATTCTAATACTTCGATGATAATGATAAATATAGGAAAATTGATTAATATTGTCACGTTAATTTTTTTTTTAATTGTATCTTTTTTCTAATGATATGATATGCGTGGACACATGGCTAATTATTCTATCTTAAAAAGGGAAATTAATATACAAGTTTGTAAAAACTAAAAGGTACATATATATTTAAAATTTAAAACATCTTTTAGAAAACTTTATACTTTTATGTAATAAATAATTGTGTTTTACACATTTTTAATTTTCTACTTTTACAAAAACCATCCAAAAAATAGCCATTTTGATAAAGGAACATTGGGCACGCCATAAGTAATGAATAAGTATGTAACACCTTTTAAAAGAATATAAACAAATGGGGCATGCCATAAGTAATAATAAGTATGTACATCTTTATAAAAGAATATAAACTTGTTTATAAATGATAACCACTAAAATAGGGATATAGAATAGTAACCATGAAAATTTATATGAATATACTTTTAAACTTTTCTTATATAACAAATATATTCCTTGTATGATGTGAAACCACTTATGGCCAACCCGATCAGAAGTTGGTGGTTGTGAAGCCGTGCAGGCCTTCTACAACACACAAAAATGCTTATTGACGAGATTCAATCGCGTTTGTCACTCAAGTTCAAAAATATCATACGATTGTAAACAAGTGTGCTTGTTGGACACAAGTTTATATATATATATATATATATATATATATATATATATATATATATATATATATATATATATATATATATATATATATATATATATAAACAATAACACATTGCAAATTAGTCTCAATAATAAGGCTATGTGTTGTGGGATATAACGCCATGTCAAGTTATTCTATAATATTGCGACATATGACGCTGACGGGAATGCAGAGCCATTAATCAAGTAGTTTGACTCTGTTGTGGATCAGATGATCAGAGGCTCTAACGAATTTCTTAATTAATTTAATTTTTTTAATGTAAATGATAATGTAAAATTAAGCATTATAATTAAATAAAATTCATTAAAAATATAAAAAACACATTACTTATTTTTTTTTTTAAAATAATACAAATACTAGTCTAATACGAGATCATCGGCTCGTCTAGCCTACAAATAGTATTACACTCGTCTTCTGAAATCATGTTATGTAAAATATAGGTAAAAATTGGAGAAGGATATATATAGGTAAAAAGAAAAAATTAATCTTTTTTTTTTTAATTTTAATGAGCCTTAACGACTACTTTTTTGAAACCCTCACCTTTTCAACTTGCACCTCAACCGCGAGCCTGCCCACGTCCCCCAATTATTGCACCCCTGATCATGCCACCGTGTTGCGATACACACAATCAAAATGGCATTCATGTAGATAGAGTCCTTGATAAAGCTCATGCTTAACACCCAGTCTAAACAAAAAAAATAATGGTAGTCGGTACTAAAAGCAAGCAAACAACTATTAATACTTTATCGTGATAGTTCTAAATGTTTCATAAAACATAAATATGATGTAAGCGTAAGCATATACCATTTAGTGCGTTCATATGATTTAGCACAAACATAAACAAACTGAACAAAAATTTAATACACTTTTAAAACCATATTTCAAAATAAAAAAGAAGAAAAAAAAAAAAAATATCACTAAAGTAGTAATGTAAGATGAAAACACAAATCTATATAATTTTTTTAAAACAACTCACACACCCATTAAATCATGCATTTAAATCTATAATTTTTTTTCATCTACAACAGAACTTAAATCCTCAATCTCATAGGAAAGTAACACATTTTCTAAACTCTTGGGTTACCGTTGTGCCAAATGGCCTTTGGTATAAGTTTATTTACTTGAATATGTATTTACTAACACATAAACATGTATCCCTTTTGTTTACTAAGCTTCTTGCTAGTTTCTTTTACGATGTATTTTTCACAATTAAAAAAAATAACACACAAACATACATATACAATAAATAATTTTCAAAATACCTTTTCAGATTTTTATGATAAATAGACCACAACCTGCATCATACAAGATTTAATCTCAAACTTTTGATCGTGAAACACACCAGTTAACTACAAAGATGTCCCGTTAGATACACAAAATAATTTACATATATAACCAAATACACAACACAATTTACCCTAAATACACTTCTACAAACGACAATGCTCAGACTAGCCATTTTCCCGACATCAATGAAGACACGACACCTACACGATCTAATCGTATGCTCTTGGGTCGACACTTTATCAGCATTCAACATACACATCAAACAAGGAAGATTTTTATGAAATCGATGGTGGAGTCGAGAAGTAGAAAAGATGAAGAAGCCTTAAAGTTGTTGCAAGAATAACGGAAGGCTATTTGGGAGGTTCAGTATGACCAGGATTTAAAGACGTTTACAGATCCAAACGATCATGTGACTGACCAATGTGGGAGATAATTCTTGCCTGTAAACATGCAACCATAAATTTTTAGATTTGTTGTTTTTTAATCTTTTCGTAATTTTTTAATCCAATGTTTTTTCTTAATTTTAGTGAAATTTGATTGTATTTGTGTTTTTAAAAATGAAATTTATTTTTTGTTTAGAAAAAAGTGTGAGGGTTGTTGAGGTTGTGGTGCCATCACTTTTATTATTTGAGGGTAAATAAAGGGTATTTGTAAGATGATCTATTTTTTTGATGGGTTGTAAGGATATTTAAAAGTACATACATGAAAGCTACACATCGTCATTCTAACATTCTCTATAAGAGATAAATGGCCTCTACCCAGAGGTGGCAAAAAAACCGGTTCGGGAACCGGTTTGGCCGAAAAAACCGAAACCAGTTTCTGGCCCAAACCGGTCCCGAACCGGTCCAAACCGCCGGTTCCTCCACCGGTTGGAGGTTTCAAAAATTGAAACCGGTTTCAAACCGATCCGATCCCAAACCAGTGCACCAAACCGGTTCACCAAACCGGTTTTCAAACTAGCCGTTATATAACGGCTATATAACCGTTTTTTGACCTTTTTTGTGTTTTTTACCATTATACCCCCATTAAGCTAGTATAAATATGTATTGGATGTTTTGGTTGAACCACAACAACTTAAAACGCTTTCTACTTAAAAAAACGCTCTCTATTATCAAATACGCTCAATACTTTGCTCAATTCAAAAAAAACTCTCAATACTCTCGCTCATTTTAAAATGGCTTCATCAAGTGCTCAATCATCCGTTGGTTGTGATGCGTCTTCAAGCAACGTAGTGGTAGCAATCCTTCCTACGAATAGGAACCCCGAATATGGTGCATTTACGATTTATGTCAAATGACTAGCGGTCCAAACAAAGCTCGTTGCAAGTATTGTCATAAGTTTTTCAAAAAAGATGCAAATACAAATTTGAAAAACCACATTGCGAATAAATATTGTAAGGCTTTGAAAGGTGAACCGTCTCGAGGTCAAGCTTCAATGACAAACGAAGGGAATGTTTGGGCTTATGACGTTGATGCGATTCGTGAGCAAATGGCGCATTTTGTAATTCAAGAAAGCTTGTCATTCAACATTTCGACAATGAATGTTTGACTCGGCTAATTCAACGAACTCTCCAACCGAAATACACACATGTAAGTCGTGCTACACTTAGAAAGATTGCTTAAAAATGTAGAAAAAAGCTAAAATTGAATTAATATCTTATTTTGAAAATTTACAAACCGGTGTTAACTTAACTAGTGAGTTTGGTCGACTCCGCACGGTTCACCGGACTCGTACATTTGTGTCACCGTCCATTGGGTTGAACCCGATTCGTGGCAAATGATGAAAAATACGATTGCGTTTGAATTGTTTGATTATCCTCACACCGGTCAAAATATTTTTTATCTTATTGACAATGTTATTAAAACATATAAACTGGAAAACCAAATCTTGTCAATATCTTTTGATAACGCGTCAAATAATACGCTTGCGATAGAACATCTAAAATTAAAATATAAACCATTTGTGATGGTGTGTTTTTTTCATAGTCGATGTGTTGCGCACATCATAAACTTAGCCGTTCAAGACGGTTTAAAAACTATTAAAACAGTAAAAGATAGTTTTAAAAGAATGTTACGTGAAATTTTTAGCAGTAACCAAAGATATAGTAGGTATCGCAAGTTTTGTAAAGACGCAAATAAGGTTTAGGTCCGAATTGGGACGTACCTACAAGATGGAATTCGACTTGTAACATGTTTGAAAAGACTATTGACAAAAAAAAAGTTTAATAGTCTTTCATAATACTTTAGCGAGTCGTGAAAGGCTTCGACTTACCATCCATCGGGTTGGGCTATTATTGAAGAAATAACCAAAATGCTTAATGTTTTTAAAACCACAACTACTTATCTTTCTGGAGTTTATTATCCAACGAGTCCATTAGTACTTCACCAAATTTACTTAATGACTTCAAAATTAAATGAGTTGTTGTTCAGGGGTAGACCTTATTCGGATATGATACCACCAATGAAAGAAAAACTTAAAAATATTTTAAAGAAATGCCTCCGGTTATTACATGTGCCGCTGCCTTAAACCCTTGTTTAAATACGTCGAGGGTTGAAACTTTACTTGATAAAATTACTTTTAATTTGGATTTACAAGAAGAAAACCCATATTATGCTCAAAGTGCAAAAATAATTTTAACACACATTTAGGCCAAATGTTTGATGTTTATTTAGCAAAATATGGTGAAACATCAAACATACATGAGTCTATGCGGCATGCGGCACATGACGAAGGTTCAAGTGATCCAATGTTTGCTTTTGTATAATACTTTAAGAGATGAATGTAGTAAACGTCAACGTGGTAACCTCCGAGTAGTGAAATCGGGAGGTATAGTGGAACAAACTTTTTATCCACCATGACTCAACAAGATTTTAAAAGTTTTGACTTGTTGGCTTGGTGAAAGGTAAGGAAGATCAATTTTCAATCCTATCCACCATGACCAGAGATTTACTAATCGTCCAAGCTTACGGTAGCTTCGGAATCTGTTTTTTCTGTTAGTGGCAGGATTATATCAATACGAAAACCCGACTCACTCCCGAAACAGTTGAAATGTGTATTTGCTTAAAGGATTATTTGGATGCAGCTGAAAGAATACAAGACAAATGCTCAGTTGAAGGAGAATTAGAATATGGAGCTGAAATATATGAATACGAAGTAGACGGTGGATTGACACCCGGAATGACCGATGATGAAGCGGCATATGATGAGTACATTCGTAATAGCTGGGTTCTGATGGCGAAGAATAAAGTATCCAATATGCAACGGACGAACGGAGAACGACTTTAGTTTTAAAAAGTTTACGTCATTTGAATTGTTTATATGTTTGAATAGTATCTTTATTTACATTTTATGTAATATTTGATAAAAATAAATAATCATTTAATTTTTATGTATCATAAATCATAATTATATTTTATTTAAATTTTATATTTCATGTAATCTTTGATTTTTAAGCCTTTTGTAATGTTTTATGTTTTAATATTTATAAATAATTTATATAAATATGTAATCTTTGATAAAAATAAATCAAATGCTTGATGTTTATTTAGCAAAATAATATTTAGATCAATTGAACAAGTTTTGAAGAATTTGATAAGTGTGAAAAACTTCTGAAATTTTGTTAAGTGTTCAGACGGATCATCACTGTTTAGACGCATCAGCTAGGCGTTTGAAGACTGTTTGAGCGCATCATCACTATTTGGCACATCATCACTGTTTGGGCGCATCATCATTGGGCGCATCATCACTGTTGGCGCATCACACTGTTTCGCATCATGTTTGGACGCATCTGTTTGGGCGTTTCTTCATTGGATTTAAAAAAAAATGCAAACCCAACCGGTTTGGGCCCGAACCGATTCAAACCGGTCCGGACCGGTTCGATAGGTTTGAATTTACTAACCCTAAATCGGTTTAGGAACCGAACCTGTTGGGTTCAAACCGGTTGAAAATAAACCGGTTCAAACCGGACCGGTTTGAAACCGACCCGGTTTGGCACCAAAAACCGATTTGTACACCTCTACCTCTACCTCTACCCTTAGACGGACCCAATAGTCTCTTTTGAGGTTCACCTACACCCTATGAAAATTTTATTTCGCTAGTATATATACGTTGTAATTCTAATCTACCTCAATAAAGTTTGATACTTACTCTCATAAGATTTTAACGTGACCCATTAGAATCTTTATACAACAACTAAGCATGAAATTTATGACATCATGCTCAAAAATATTTTACAAATACAAACCTATTGTAATCTAACTAACACATAATTAAAAAGAAAACGTATAAACCTATTTACTATATAAACAATTAAGCACATTACTCTATTTATTTTTATAGGGTGAGGTTATTCTACAAAGTGTATTTTTGCTACAAAGTGTGAGAAAACACAACGAGGCTAAAAAAGTCACAAAAAATTATATCTCACAATCTAAATCGAATTTCAAAAAAGTAATTCGGAGTCTCTGTTTCTCTCGTCATCATCTTTCAGAAAAAAAAAAAAAAAAAATTTCATTGTGTCTTTTATAACACAATGACGTCATTGTGTCTTTCATAAATGACACAATAAAAAAACGTTAATTTTTTTATTTTTTTATTTTTCGTTTATTTTTTTTCTTAGTCAAGACGGCTAGGGGAACAAAAGCTCCGAATTACATTTTTGAAATTCGATTTAGATTGTGAGATATAATTTTTTTGTTTTGATTTTTTTGACTCAAAATACACTTTATATTTGAACCTCTTTCATTTTTATAAATCCAATTACCAAATCTAATAACTATTTTAAAAACTAAACCCATTACTCCATTATCCCAACCATTAAAGTAATAAGCTAATAGCTAATACAATATTCATTACAAATAATAATATTAGCGTAACTAAAGGGACAATTAGTTCGATCACATATCCGATTCTAGACGCTTCGATCGTCATTGTCGTCATAAGCCCTCGACTGCTCGGTCTTTGCCAAAACCTAGTTGTTGGAGCCGCAAAAACCACTAGTTGCCTCTCTGTCCACAGACACCCCCTCTCAAACCCTATCGCAAAGACCTATTTCTGTTTTGAGCTATTGATGAGTTTATATTATGTATTTTAAGTTAGATTTGGTTGTATCTTTTTATTAATTGTCTAACCCGACCCGAACCAACCAAACCTAAAAAAATTAGTATTTAAAAAATTTGTAACGTGACCAAACATATATCCGACACCATTCATATAATTTTAGATCATCCGACTTTAGTATGAACGTAAAAAAAGTCATTTTTTATATTCTTAAAAAAAATTCCCTCCATGGAAATTCTGGAAACAGAATTGAGCGCGCAAAAGTCGGTGATAAACGACACGTAGTCCGCCTCTCTTCGTTTACATTTACACAAGTCACTATTGTGCGCACATGGCGCACTTTTCCAAAAACCCATACACACAAGTGAACGCACTTTCCCACTTTTCTTTATTTTTCTATTCTCAGCCCTTTAACTATTCCCTATATGTCTCATTTAGCCCTTAAAATAATTAGAAATAACATTGGTATGAAGTCTAATTTTTATCCCAAACAATTATGATTGTCACTTCACATAGCAAAGTTTCCATTTGGAACTTTCTGAAGCTTTTAAAGATTTTAATACTTCTGGTTGAGTCATTTTTTTTTTCCTTTTAGTTTAAATTTTGATAAAGTTTAAGATGTAAATCTAGTTAACACAAACTAAGACATAACGTACTTTCTTTAACTTGCTTAAATGTAGGAAATTGTTTAATAATGCATGCACTGCTGCAGATGTTTAATACGCAATTCTACATCCTTTATTTGATAAGCACATCATGATTATGATCATGTGATGTCTTTACTTTTTATCTTATGGTTTTTATCTAAAAATTATTTTCCTTTTTTCTAAATCTTTTTTCAAAAAGATTTATGTAAACTCAAATTCATCTTTTGATGTGTGTTTTTGATAAAAAACAAGACTTATTGAATTTATTAATTATTCTAGATACTACTCAATTTGTAAGAACATTCATATCAAAACGTATATAAAACTAAACATATTACAATAATTTATTCAAAATTATTTAGAACACTACATGTTAAAACCTGCTACTTTTCAAATAAGAATCATAAAAGTTAGTGTTGTAAAACTCTACCAATTCGATCAACTACTCGGTACTCAGCCATTTGCTGAAGTGACTTTCTACAACTCGGTCACATAACTCGGAATCGGTCAACCGTGGTCAAAATCAAAGTAGTCGTCATAACTCGAAGCTACACAGTCCAACTCAGACAACTAGGATTTTTTTTCATTTTCATCAATTTTTGCTATTTTTCAACGATTCCTGTTGGATTTTTATTGTTTTTCATGAAGATACATTGAAAGAAGACTATCTAATGAATAACATGTCTATAATATTAAATGAATTGTTGGATTGGTGTTAACTTGTTAAGGATATAACAAAACTTTTCTATTGATCAGTAGTTAAACAAATGCGAAATCTAAACTAACTACTTACTAACAAACATAAATACTTTGACTAAAGGTAATGCACGAAATGTTCTTTCAAAGTATCCTTTGATTAATCAGTACTGAGTACAAGGAGTTACAATCAGCAGATAATACAAGTGGCTTAACAAGCTTGCCTCTTAACTATACAAGTATAAGATTTTATATTATGAAATCTAAACAATTAAAATAAACTATTATATGTTTAGAATGTACAACAGGACAGACAATCGGCACATCAGAGTTAGGCAGCTTCAGTATTATGTTGTCTTTAAAAGAAAACACATCAGCCGCTGGTACAGACCAGTTTTTGTTCAGTTGTTTTGATAGATCAGTAGAGCATGACCATTTGATTGCTGATATGCATCACCAGCACTTTATTATTTTCAGTGCTGATCAGTATGGTTTAGCACTTGGCATGTTCTGATCGGCAGTGCATCAACACTTGACATCATTTGGCAGTTGAAAGTCATGTGCTGGATCCTTGAGGTTTCGGTAGTTTCATCATCATTTTCACATATCAACATCAATAAATATCAAATTTTAAAATATTTTAGTATTGTACACATGTTTGTTCATTTAACTAAATGAACATAATTTTTTGTTCATGTTCGTTCATCCTCGCCTAAATGAATGAACATTAACAACTCTTCTCGCTGGATAGTTCATGAACGTTCGTTCATTTACACAGGACTATTTTGGTATAAATATTAGTTTAACTACTTATCGTGTCCTAGTACTCTCCGTCGTAACTCCCCCCCAGTCCACCAACCTGATAGCATGTAACGACTTTTAGAACATTGATAAAAATTAACCACATCATTAGTGTCACTAACAATTGTCTATACAAATAAATTATTATTTTCAAAATAAGTATTGTCAGAATTATATAACTACTTATACGTTACACACTAACACCGAATAGAAGTACCAAAGAAAGATGAAACAATTATACATATAAAATCGTCTTATACATAAAATTCAAAATGTATTCATACATTTTACAACTAACAAAAAAAAAAAAAAAAAAAAAAAAAACTCATTTCACACTATTTGAACTCCAGGGCAAAAACAACAAACAATAACACTTCAGGGGCCACTTAAGACACCATACCATAATACATAGCAACAAAAAAGATAAAACCTTCACCTTATTAAACCTCTCACACACACACTCACCAACACTCATCATCTTCTCCAAAAACCCTCATCTGCAACCACCTTCATCCCCACAAACACACACTTCTCCGGCGACAATGGCAGCCACCATCCACCGCCGCCATTCTCATCCTCTGCATCTCCGCTCCGTGGCGACAAATACTACTCTACGCCGACGCCGCCCACCACACCGCCGCTCCGGCGCCGGCGGCCGACTGCTCGACGGTGATCCTCAAATGGCCGACTGCCTCTCCTACGTCACAGCCGGCAGCACCGTGAAGAAACCCGAAGGAACATTGCTGTTCGGGTCTCAAAAAGTGTTGAAAACAGACGCACAGTGTTTGTGTGAAGCGTTCAAAAACAGTGCTCAATTGGGCGTATCGTTGAATGTTACGAAAGCGTTAGCGTTGCCTTCTGCTTGCAATATCAATGCTCCATCTGCTACCAATTGTGGAAGTAAGATGATCTAATTGTTTCTTTTGTTAGTTGTGTTGATCTGATTCTTCATTTTTATGTCGATTTCTTCTGATTTCTACAGTATTTGAACCTCGATAAAACCCTAATTTTGAAACTTTTTTGGGTTTTTGTGATTACAGTGAGTCTTGGAACGGCTACAGCTCCTGGTATGTACTGATTTCATCACTTGGATAATATTATTGTTAGATCTCTTTTTTTGCTAGATTTTTTGCCTAATTGCTGAATTTCTTTCGATCTTGATTGTAAATGTGTTTGGATTTTTGATTTAAAAAAAAAAAGATCTTTGGGTAGGATGATCTTATCTCAATTTAGCTGGTGGATGTTTATCATGTTTTGGTGATTTTTGGAATGAATTGGGTTGTGGTTATTCCTGACAGTTTTACAGGCTCTGGTTCTAGTATTTGTCTGTATCATGCATTGTAAGTGTAGCAGGGTACATATTTTGCTGCACTAGGTACAACTTCTTATGCATGGGTTGAGGGTACATAGATCTGAGGTCTTCTTTGGGTGATGATCTTTGTTCCGAAGATTGAAATTCCATTTATAGTGACTTGTATATGATGCTTGAAAGTTGTACATACCATTTTTTTGTTGCTTGTACATTCTGCATTAATAGTTGCACCTTTTATCACTCTCAAAACTGTGAACAGTGTTCACGGTCCTGTTTTGATGATTTTTAGTTCAAAGTAACTGTGTGCCAAAACGTTAGTAACGATTAAAAAACCAAAACAGAACTATTAAAATTAAAACCAAATCAAATTGAATGGTTTCCAACGGCTTGGTTTCATGGTTTGGGCTTTTGTGATATGAATGATCTATACTAACTACAAACCAAACCTATCGTTACAGATTGAAAATTTGAAGCCGATCGAACGAAAATAACAAAAAAAAAATCAACCGTAAAACCAAACCGATGACCAGTTTGGATGTTTTCACGGTTTTTATGGTTTCATGGTTTAAAACTATACTGTAAACACCCTTACTCAAAACATTGACACTCATTAGGGTTGGTGTGATCATGCTAGAATAATTTTACCAGCATTCATGGTTGTACATTGAGTTTTTTATTCATGGGTCATGTTTGTAATGTTGCATTGCAGCTCTATCACCAATGGGCGTGGGCGAGGCTCCAACCATGGCTGCATCTGGCCCGTCGATGGCTCTTGCTCCTACACCGGCTTCCCAGAACTCTGGTTCATCCGAGCTAGCCATGTCGACCGTTGTGGTTTTCCTCAGTATGTTACTGGCAGCCTATTTCTATTCATGCTGAGCATCACACGTATTCCCACTTGTATTATGGTTTTACGTACGTAGATGTTCTTAATATATCTTCCACTAGTAGATTGCCGGTTACTTATTTATGTTTCTTGATGTACTAGTTGTCCCGATTTCGGTTTCTTTTGTATTTTATGAGATTTATGGATGTGCGACATATTTTGCGTTCCTATCGGTTAAATATGGGTTAGTTTTTAGTCTCTTGTAAATTTTTTTTGTTTAAAGTGGTTGCGTGGAATGTATGCTTGTTTTACCCTACTACCGTGTCTTCGAGACACGACCACCGTTGCCAACATCATCGTTTCCGCCGCCACCTTTAATGCCAGGTGGATCAAGGAATTTTACTACTTGGGTCGCCGTTATTCGGTGTTCGAGTTCTATCAACTTGACATTGGAACTATTGGGTTGGGTCTCGTCACATGATAAAATACAATGTTATAAAAAAGCGCAACCTCATTAGGAAATACACACTATGAAAAACGGTAAACATCTATGCTTTTCATATCTTTAAATGAATCTGTACATTTTTTATCGTTACATTCACTAAGAGTTCTTTTATGTAACAATACAAGAATTGTTTACATATTCATCACCTGTTTAATGGTTTCATGGAATAAAATATTTTCCAATGTTTGACGTTGTAATTAGCAAAAGTAACGATAACTTTAATAAATAATAAACCAACGAGGTATGTTTCCTTAGTTTTGCAATCTTTTACTTATGCTAATATATGTTATTTAAGTTGACACACATAGTTGCTAACGTAGTAGTTGAGTTCATACTCTTTTTTTTTCTTTTTTTTTTGAACGGCAAATGTACGACCTTGCTTCTGAGGATATGTGTTATCTTAATCGGGCCCATCTATCCGTTTCCCAGCCGGGACCGCACCCCCAACCCCCTTAGGAGGAAACCCATTACTGAGAAACCCATCTGGCTCAACTCTGAGCAAAAATGCTCAGAGTGATACTTGAACTCATAATCTCCTCTTATTTACATGTCATGGGTACCTCAACTTAACCAGTTGGGCTAATGATCATTGGTAGTTGAGTTCATACTAATTATATATATATATATATATATATATATATATATATATATATATATATATATATATATATATATATATATATATATATATATATCACATAATTAAAATCATATAGATGCATCTTTGCGTTAATATTATTGGTATAATTAAATTTATAAATATTATCATACGGACACAAAGTATCCATACGTGTAATCAATCCGATGATTACCTCGTCAAAACGATCGTCAAGCTCTTGTCATTTCAATCTCATAATAATGCCGGGCGGTTGTTTTAGATCCTTTCTTCGACTTCTTGCGTTAATGTAATCGTTGCTCACGTTAAGCATTTTAATCTTATAATTGTTACAATAGATATGACATCTTCTAAAAATGAATTAAAATCTTCAAGTTTAAACATATGTAGTTCTATCTTTGGTTGAATTAACCGCCCCATAGGCATTTAATATATTTGCATTCAATATAACCATTCTTTTCTTTAAAGAGCATGAAATACTATACTTGTAATCCTTAATCTATAAGAGGTGCTTCATTAAATGTAAATTATATACAAATATAAATGTTTTCATGATAGTGAATTGCTTGTTTTCAAGTATCATTAATGAAACTTGAATTATTAATATACTGAAACACTTAAATATTAGATAATTATAAGGGTGGGAGGGGCACACCTGCTATGAGGGCACGGTGTCCCTCTGTGCCGCACAACAACACCCCCCACCCCACGCTGTGATTTTGGCGATTCAAGACACACCCACGCCGGACACCCCTCCCTGACACACCCACGCCAGACACCCCTCTCACAACGGCTACTTTGAAAAAAATCAAATACTATAAATACCAACACAATTACCATAATGTTATACCCTAATCTCAAAGATCTTTTCAAGCCAAACAACGTTGAGTGGCATTCACAGCTGCTTAAAGCATCTATGAACCTTTGACTTATAAGGAATCAATGACTTTTGAAAATAAAGATAAATGGGTTGCTGCTATGGATGAGGAGACGTCTTCTTTGATGAAGAATCATACTTGGGTTTTGGTGGATAAACTAAGTGATCAAAAGTTGGTTTCATGTAAATGGATGTTTAAGGCTAAAGAATGGATGAAAAGTGATGAAGGTCTGAGGTTTAAATCAAGGCTGGTAGCCAAGGTTTCACTCAAAAAACTGAGGTGAATTATACATATATATTTTCACCTATTATGAAGCATACCTCCATCAAAGTACTTTTATGAATTGTGGCTTCATTGGATTTGAAACTTGAACAGCTAGATGTTAAAACAGCTTTTTTATACGGGTTTTTGGATGAAAGCATTTTTATGAAGCAGCCTATTGGGTATATAAAGGCTGGGGAGGAAGATAAAGTGTGTCTGCTGAAAAGGTCTTTATATGTGTTAAAGCAGTCATCTCATCAATGGTATAAGAGGTTTGATGAGTTTATGGTGACTCATGGGGTTTCAAGAAGAATGTATGATAGTTGTGTTTGTTATAGACAGCTGGGTGATGAAAACTTTATCTATCTACTCTTATATGTAGATGACATGTTGGTGGCATGTAGAGACAAAGCAGATATGGTAGCCACTAAAGAGATGCTTAAAATGAAATTTGAAATGAACGAATTAGGTGACTCTAGAAAAATATTGGAATACATATTTCTAGAGATATATCTCAAAAGAAGCTTAATCTTACTCGGTCTTTTTATGTTGATAAAATGTTAAGAAATTATCAGATGGACTGTTGTAAGACAATGAAGACTCCCTTAGCTGCTATTTCAAATTATCTGCTCAAGATGCTCCTAATACTAATGATGAGCATAGGTATATGGAGACTGTCCCATATGCAAATGTAGTTGGGAGTCTCATGTATCTTATGGTGAGTACAAAGCCTGATTTGGCTTATGCTGTTAGTGTGATTAGTAGGTTTTTGTCAATGCCTGGTAAGTCACATCGGTCTGTTGCTAAATGGGTCTTAAGGTACTTAAAGGGTACTAAAGAGTGGGATTGAACTTTAGTGCTTCTGCTAAAGGAAATTGTTATATAGTGGAAAGTTTTGTTGATGCTGATTATGCCAAAGATTTGGACAGGGGAAGATCAACAATAGGTTATGTGTTTAAAGTTCTTGAAAATTGTGTTAGTTGAAAGTTTCAACTGCAACATATAGTAGCTCTTTAAATAATTGAGGTAGAATATATTGCTCTTACTGAATTAGTGAAAGGACTTTTGTTAAAGATCTGGTTTTGAAGTTGGGTGTGAAACTATCATATTGTGTGGTTTATTGTGATAATCAGGGAGCTGTACAGTTGTCAAAAAACAATGTATTTCATGAAAGAAATAAGCATATCAATGTAAGGTTACACTTTGTAAGAGATGTGATCTGTGCTAAGCAGTTGGAAGTGAAACAAATTAGTACAGATGATAACCTGATAGATATGTTGACTAAAAGTATGCCTAGTGAGAAGTTTTATTATTGTTTTAGTAAGCTTGGGATTGGTTGATAATTTGATGACTTTAAAAGTGGAGATTGATGAGAGTTAAAGTCAAAAAACATATGTTACTTTTTGTGTTGTTTTGTTCTTGTGTTGTTTTTATTTCTTGTGAAGTTCAGGGACTGTTTGTGCTATTTTCTATTTCACAGGGGTTAAATGTGTACAATGTTTGTTAGGTCAAATTAGGTATAAATTCAGTTTAGATAGAGTTGCAATGAGAGTGAAAAAGATCAATTCATGTTCTTCAAATTTTCTTTGATTACTTTGTGAATACAAGGGTTCTTTGATTTCAATTCTTTTTTTGGTGTATTGCTTACAACTTGTTTTTCTAGTTAGTGGTTTGTAACAACAACACATTCAAGCAGACAGACACCATAACAACATACAAATCATTATAGATAGATTACATTCTCAGCCCACGGCTCCCTTTACATTTTAGTCTATCGACAACACAAACACACACATAGGGAGAATAAGTGAATAACACGTTATTGTACACATTCGTGTCGATTCCTCCCCACCACATTTCTTGATTACTTGCTCCTGTACATGAAAACAAACCGAAATTGACCCGTGTAAATAAAAGACAAAGATCTACAATTTTCATTCAGGCTTGTTCCATCTTTGGAGCGAATGTTAGAACAGCATCATTAACAGTTAAGAAGATCTTGTCTTCCCCGATAATATCTGCAAATTTAGACGCGTGCAGCTTATCGAGTACAGTTTGACCTGGGTTTGTTAGTATAAGCTGAACATCTCTCTTTTGGAGACTTGCATTCAGTTCCTCCAAGGCATGAATGCCACTGGTATCAATATCAGTTACAGCTGAAACAAGCAAAATAAAAAAAGTTAATTATGAAAGTTTTAGAATAAGTCTGATTCAATCTATAACAACTGAATTACAGTAATGCGCCTTACGTGACATATCAACGATCAAATACTCGATCCTGGGTTGATCTTTAAACGTTTCTTCCTCATCGGTTAGCCACCTCAAGATCCTATTAACACGGGTTGTATAAGTGATGAACACAGAATGTATGAGTATGAGAATAAGCAAAAGCCGAAAAGAAATATTAAAAGTTTGCATACCTCTCTTTTATGTAGTTGGAATTCGAGAAGTAAATAGCTGAATCAACCCTGATTATCAGAACACCAGGGACTCTAGCCGCGCCTGGGTACTGTTCTACGTTCCTGTAAACACTTGTCCTTGGGATCTTCCAAGCAATGCGGTACGAGGTCTTGTTACTTGTAAAAGAATTTTGGCAAAGATATGGCAACCTGTGAAGACAATTAACCTCAGTTATACCAAAAGTTATATTAATAAGAGACTTTTTTAAGTACATGATGATGATGATGGTGTTAGTTACCGCGATGAGAAGGCCTATCTCAACTGTAATGAAGACCACACCAAAAAAGGCACCCATGCAAGCTAAAAAGTCGAATTTATCAATCTTCCACAGCAGGACCACAGCATCAAAGTCTAAGAGACCTACGACTGCTGATATAATGATCGAGGCTAGTATAGCATTCGGGGTGTACTTAAACAATGGAGTGATGACAAAAAGAGTCAGCATCACAATCATAGACATCACAATATTTGACACTGCGGTTTGGCAACCAGCCATGTAATTGACTGCTGACCGGGAAAACGACCCTGCAAGGCAGACACCATATGAGTCTATTAATAATCTAACTTTCTTTAAGCATATGATTCTTTTGCCTAACATGTTAAGAGATGAAACTTGTGAGTGAGCTCGCTATACCTGTGGCCACATAACAACTTGTGAAAGAACCAATAATGTTCATGGAGCCTAGTGCCACCATTTCTTTATTTCCATCAATCTGATAGTCTTTCATAGCAGCAAATGTTCTTCCAATTGCAACAGCTTCCTGTGATTTACATAATGAATATATCATGCAAATCTCACTGCATTCAAATGATAATCAACTTGAAGTCAAGATGACATACCGTGAGTGCGATTAGTCCAGCAACAACTCCAATCTTGAAACCTTTCGCGAGGTATGGACCACTGAAATAAATCTTGTTCACGGATGATGGATTGATTCCTTGGTTGATATCACGTACCTGAAAACAAACCACTCATTTAGCCACCGCAGCAGATAAACAATGAATAAACGAATCAAACTTACAATTTGGACGCCATTGCGTTCTGCGTGAGTGATGAAAACGAAAAATGTCGAGACAATGACGGATATCAGAGGAGCTATAGCAGGCATCCAAAATAGTTTCTTGTTTTTTTTGCCCTGATCAGTTTGGAAAGTCAAGGTAAATTGGTCAAAGATGTAAATTGCAGAGGTTAAGAAGGGAAAGAATGGTCTTACAATGTACTTGGCTACCAAAAGGAAAATCAAGAAGGAAATTCCTATCAGTGCAGTTTGCCAGTTCCACTGAAGAAAAAGAGAGTAAAATCAGTAAACATTTTCCCGGTTCATAACTTCATATCCACAGATAACGACGGATGGACAGTTGGACACATGAGATATGTCAAAGGTTCACGGTTGGTTTGCTCGTCCAATGAATATAATGTTTTTTATAAAAAAGATTCGGAAATTTTGACAAAAAGTGTTTATGGGTCAATCCAACCTTAACCCGTACTAAACAAACGACCTGTTACCCAACCGACCATATATCGTGTCATACTAAAAACAAAAGCTTGACTTACTCCGTGTTCTGCTGAGCTGATGACAGAACGCATGACAGAAACAACATCAGTCTTTTTAGTGAATTTTTTGATGCCAAGCAGCCCTTTAAGCTGCTGAAGTGCGATGGTAATAGCAGCTCCACCCATGAACCCCACAATAGCAGCATGTGACAGAAAGTCAATCAGAAAACCCAACCTGTAGAAAGAGCAAACACCAACACCATATAAGATTGGATCAAAATGACCAGTTTTTCAAGATGATACAAACCTGAAAAACCCAAGTGCAACTTGAGTGATTCCAGCAAAGAATGTTGCGGTGAAAGTAAGACGTAAGTATTCTTGTTCTTGTGTAACTGGATCTAGCTCATCTTGTAGCATGGATCCAAGCAACAGAGAGACCACCGCCACAGGCCCGATTGCAATATCTCTTGAGCTACCCATGAATGCATAAATAGAGGTGGAATAAAACTCGAGTCTGCAAATCAACTTAGATCAGTTATTGTTTCAAAAGAACACTTGCATGCTTGCATGTCCATCAGTAGCATGCAATAATATTATGAAGATAACTTACACAATCCATATTCTGGACGCAAGTTGGCTAGTTTCGCATACCCAATATCCTGAAAAAACATACATGTAATTAGTGTAGAGTTAATGGTTAGCTTTTCTTTTTCTTTTTGGTTTCTTTTTCACGATTTCACTTACCTGTGGGATGCAGAGACTCGCGATGGTGCATCCAGAAACAAGATCTCCTTTAAACTTAGAGAAACTATAATCTCGACACCAGTTGAGTATAGGGAAAAGGGCTTGTAAACCAAGAATAAACTTCTTCTTTCTGGGCTGATCTTTAAAAGGTTTCAATGGGTCATCTGAAAGAAATGTTTCTTTGAGAGCTGTTTTGATTTCTTTCATTAAATCTTGCTTTGGGGGCTTCCCCACTTTGTGAACATAAGGCAGTCCATCATCTTCAAAGTGTGAATCCCCATCAACAACCGCTGCAATCCGCCCGCTCATCGTGGTCGGATTACTGTTATCACCTTTATAAACAAGAAACAAAGATATAAATCATTAGCATATGAATGCATAAATGTGTATTTAAGTTATATAATGTTTTGTATGCTTATACCTAGGAAAGTTTGTTTCAGAGGTATTCTGATAATGCAGGTGATGAAAGATTTGGTGTGATCTAATTGGTGAACAAGATGATCCTATTTAATGGGTTGGAAGTCAACTCTATAATAAGATAAGCAAAGTATAAATGAGAATATACACATATGAATCTAGAGAGGATACGGTCCAAATACAGAAACCAGTGAACAGATGGGCCTTGATACTCTTTGGATAGCTCAACTATTGGAGTTTAATAAGCAATAATTGCAGCTAAAATATTAATTTACATGCATGTTGAAGATAAACAATATTATGAAGGTATTAGTTGACTTTTGTGTTCCTTTTTTTTTAAAAAAATCTGGCTGTAAACTGTAGTTAAAGATAACCATGTTGAGCAGGGTCTAAAATCAAGATTCAAACTTTTTAAACACGAGGCCAATGTGTTTATATAAGTTGTTTTTTTCTATTCTATTTCTTATAGGTTTTTAGCATCCCAACCAAAAATTCAGCTATAACTAAGCTTTACATATGATTTAATATATAAATTACCTACATGCAGAACCTAAAAAGTCTGTTGTGCAACATGTTGATGCACAAAACCCGTCCCCGTACAAAAAACATGCCTCAGACCTGTGCGCTTCCCGATTTTGTTCCTGAAAAGGGCACCTTGGTTGTGCTTTATGTGCGATAATCGCCATACCTACATAAAAGCGATGGGGGTTGCGCCTATGGCTTGCTTTTAAAAACCAAGAATCATCCTTGATCCACTCTATTTTTGTACCCTTTGGTTCATAATGAAGCTGGCTTGTTTAGGGGCAACAATCATGTCTGGTAGCCAGACTAAATTGATGAACCTTAACACGACCATATAAATATTCATTTTAAAGACACTTAAAACCATGTAACATGAACATGCATCCTTCAACCCATTAGTGAAACAGTTTGCAGGTTGCAATCAAGTTGTAAAAGGTTCATGAGTTGTAATAAAAGGGTCGCAAACAGGTTGACAGATTGTATTTAAGTTGTAAACAAGTTAATTTATCGTAGTAAACGGGTCACAAACGGATCGATGGGTCCCAATTTAAAAATTATATTTTTTTTTAAGTTTAAACGGTTTACCGGGTTATTAAATGGGTTGACATTTAGAAAGGCACACTCTGTGATGTTGGTCAGTGTCTGAAACCTATGCTAAGAGCATCTCCACCGCTTCATAGGGGATGGAGACGAACACATATCCACACACATATATTTAAAGGGTGTTTGAAATAAATCTAGTGTTTATTAAAAATAAAATAAGTGTTTTTATAAGATGAATGACACTTATATGTAACATCTAATGTGGCGCGTTTATAGCTGTTTAAATGGTCTAAAGTTGTAGATGCACTAAAAGAGTAACCTATCTTTGAACCGTTTAACAACTTTCAACCGTATAAACAAGTAAACAACTAAAAACTACCAAAATCCCCTTGAACCGTTTAACAACTTTCAACCGTATAAACAAGTATACAACTAAAACTACCAAAATCCCAAAGAAGTGTGATCCAACAATCCACAATTCTCACAAAAACACCTAAAAATCGGCAAACTTCTCTGTCATGCCCGGTAAAATGCCAAACCATTTATCAATTTGAGCGTATTCAATCAAACCTAAATACTAACACGTTTGTAGTCTAGTGGTATCAAGTCATCGAGGGTTCTACTACCATTGCAGACAAAAGTGTAGATTTAAGAGTAAATCATTATGTCACGTTCTAAAAAAACCCTAATTGATTCTAGGATAAAATATTCCAGAAATCTTATCAAGATCGGTATCATAGGTACCAAACAATAAATAAAAAATAAACAATTCCAAAAGTCAGAGGTTTGGATACCATCGTTTTCAATGGCTCCACCCGCAACTTTTAATAATATCTTCATGCGTCAACGTGAGGATTTATATGCGAATTCATCAAACCCTAATTATCTCAATCGATCATGTGTTATAGTGTCCGATTATTAAAACCTCAAATATCAATTCAATCACCATCAATAGCGCCAGCAATTGAATAATCAGATACAGGATGGAGTCATGAAGATAATGTTTGAACTTTCAACAGCGATTATTAATAATTTGAACACTGAAAGACGTATAATATTATTACCTTTCATAGCGATGGTAGAGCAAAGCGACAATGCAGTGGTGACAGAGATGAATTTGTGTTTAATGTGTGGTGAAATTTGAGATGCATATAATAATCAGTTGATCAGATATACGTCCAGATTCGTTGAATTTTGACTCACAAAAAACCTCAAGCGATACTGGCGGTAAGGAGAGATGAAATTGAAATGGTCTTGTGAAAGCAAAATCGGTGTAGCATGCTCCCGCCGATTTTAGTTCATGTAGCATATCCTATTATCCTTAGATAATATTAACTTCGGATACAGGATATATCAGGGGTATTAAACGGGTCGTGTTTCCGGTTGTCGGGGTCCACCTGACACGAATCCAAAAATTTATACGAACCAGAACTCGAAAATTATATCAAAAGTGTCATCCTGAACACGACACAAAAATTTATAAGTTAGCACAAACACAATCAGATTTACCTGAGTTTTTAAACTTTTAATATTTCTTTCCGCATATTAATAATTTAAAATTATTATTTTACAACTAGAAAAACAATTAATATAAAACAATTATATTTTAGTTATAAAACATTATGAAAATTTCTATTTTAAGTTCTAAAAGTTAAAATAAACTAAGGAGATAATGAAATTTAATTTATGACAAATATATACCAAAAAGTCATACAAATAAGAAAATGTATTAAACGGGTCAACCCACGAACCTGTTGGGTTGAACCCGAACCCGACCTGTTCAGCTAAGCGGGTTAATGGGATCCGAACCCGTTTATAGTAAACCCAAACCCGTAAATTTTATGTTAGGTTTTTGTCATGTTTTTGGGCCGTGTTATAAATTCACATCCCTAATTTATGTTAACAGGATAAAAATGGATCATGTTAGAATGAGTTGGGTAAACCTTTTTTTTATATGAAATTATAATATAATAGTTAGGACTTAGGATTGATGCTTTGTGGTGTAAATTTAGTTTAGTTGATCACATTTTGGTTGGAATAAATTATTTCAAATGAGTCGGATAAAACAGCTTGATACTTAATGATATTATAAGAATTGACACATCTTTTGATCAAACTTAACATGTATGTACACATAATTGATTAAGCACAATAAGATAGCTTATATAAGAAAACCAAAAACTCTCTGTAATATAAAAAGAAGAAATAGAAACACTTATCAAACATGAAAAAACACAAAACACTTATGAATAAATGAATTATCCAATTATAGAACATTAGAACATATTACTTATCTACTGAGATCAATTAGTTATAATCTTATAATTAATATCTAACTAGCAGCATCTGCCTGTACGTTATGACGGCTCAATTCTAAATAAAATCCATATCGAAATATAAAAAAAAATAAGAATGTCATGGCAGCATATTGACATATGAAATTTTAAAACAAAAGCAAATTTTGATGAAACTTATTTTGAATTACAATATATCAAAGCGCGGATAAAATTATGCGAAATGATAACAATGACTTTGATGGGAAGAGTCTCGTTAAAAAGTCCTAAATCCAAGAAAGTAAAGAGTGTGTTTTGTATGTTAACGAGCAAGAAACATAAGCATTCAACCGGATAAAACGAGAGTTGTTTCTCTTATATGCCTTATTTGTTAATCATAGATTGAAACAAAAAGAGAATAAAAGGATTTACATGATAAGATACCGATAAACACCGGGTCCACACATGTTATTATAGCAACAAGACTTCCTAAATTTATGAATTTTGAAACAATGCAACTTTAACCGTTACGGTTACCCGTTGCAATGATGTTAATCACATAGAGACAAAAGAAAGAATACCCGACTCAAAAAGTTGAAAATTTAAAGAAATTTGATAAGAAGCTATATAATTTCTTTATGACTTGTATGAGAAGTACAATCAAGTACAACTAAAAATAACTCTCTTTTAACTATTTTTACAATCTATTTTCAACATCATATGTTTCTAAATGTATGATCTCAAATGCTTTCACATACACGAATTGACTATTACCTATAACAATGACACTTCATGGTTTCAAAGAACAGTAACAAACACTTAAGATTCACCTCGCTCATGATTCTTATGGTTTGTCAAGTGTCTCCACATCCATTGTTATAATGTTGTTAACATCACCCTTCACTTGTCATAATTCCATGCACATTTGCTCCGACAACTACGCCTGGGGCTCCATCTTTCATGGAGAATACAGTTAGATGGTTGGATTTGGAACCTCAATTACTTTATTAAGTTCGTTTGATGTTGTTATCAGTGATGGTGATAATAACCAGAAGAGAAGATCAAGGTTGATATCACATACAAATTCTAGTTACAATAAGTTATCACTAATATCAAGTTAGTTACTCTCTAAGTTCATTAGTGTAATAGGACGACATTAATACTTTAGCATTGTGTGTTTATAACATGCTTTTGGAGATTTGGATCCAATACCCGTGCATCCGGTTCATATGAGAACCACAAATGCAAAGCTAATAAGAAGTGATTTGTTTCTAATATAGTACCTTAATTTTTAGGCTTTTATTTTCTCTTATTTATTTTTAAGAATATATTATCAAATAAGTTTTTTAGTAAATTACATGATTGATTTGTAAATTTCACTTTGGGTTATTTATGTTTGGAAATTGTGTTATGATCTCGACTTTTACTTGGTTATAACACATTTGGTCCTTGAAGTTAACGCGCGTTAAAATTATATATTAAGTTTATATGAAAATTAGTGTTACCCTTATACTTAAGAATATAAAAATATATAAATACACAACCTAGTCCCTTCTTATTTCTTAGGTCCCCAACCATCCCCTTATAATCAAGGGTGCCAACACCACCTTTCTTCCTTTTCATCCTCCGTCGTCTTCTCCACCACCATGGCGCTATATTCTTTGGCTCTCAAACTCAACCCCTTTGCTAGGCGTGAGGACGAATCCTCACTCGGAACGTTAGTTGAGAGCCTTGAATGTCAAGCACATACAACTCAACAATTGGGAAGTGACACTTTTTTAGGATGTTTGTAACGGAAAGTTTTTAAATCCAACGAAGATTTATATGATTTTAGAAAAGAATTGAGAAATTATTTTTTAGTCTGAAACTTGGATTCGATTTCCATTTGTTGTTGAAAATCAAATCAATGTGGACATGTGGTTCTTGCATTAGTCAATTTTGATTAAAAAAGTATTAAAACCAACCTAATGTTCGTGTTAGATTTAAATTTAGGTAAAAAGGACCCAATTAGATTATAATGACATTTTAAAACCTTTCATTTAAATCTAAAACATATATTTCACATAAGTTGAAACAAAGGAAACGAATGTACAAATTAAAGTTGACTTGTTTATAGTGTGTACATCAAAGTTTTATTTATCATTGTTTGTTTGATAAATCATGTAGTTGTTATTGATGATGGCATCCACATGTCACTTCGTTTTGACTATCAATGTTAAAACACATCATTTTTATAATGTCTTATATATCAATTGACATGTTTACAAATGTTATAATTAGATGCCATAAAAGCACATTAGATAATCTTGCTATTGTTGATATTTCAGCCCTTCATCTTTCTAAGACGAGAATCCTTTATCATATTCGTTTAGCCTCTTGTGTTGGTTATTTACATGGTGTAAATGAGCCACACTTCAAGCTCTTAGCCTAAGGTTTGAGCTTAGCTCATAAGATTAACCTTGAGCTCTACTTATTAATATTTAGTAAGATTTTAATTGATTACTCTATTTACGTATAAAAAGAAACGAATCCGATTCACGAGGCTCCTGCATGTATAAGGTTTGGAGGTGTTAGGTTAACTTACGTCTGATGTATGTATTCTTACCTTATATTATGAAAGAATATATGAAAGGCTAATGTTTATTTAAATGTTCAACTCATCAAAGATATGCGTAAAAATGCAAGTTTTGTGTGAAAGTCAAAGATACATGCCCAAGTCAAAGATACACCTATGAAATTAATTTCACACGAAAATTAAAGGTTGCATGAGAAATTTGCTGGTCTACACAAAAGTATTGAGGATTAACTGTTTCTATTAATTGTATTTCTCCGACTATATATAGATGTCGATGTACTCATTGTTTTGAGCGGTTTTTGGTTGTATACATCATAATTTTAAAATACAGTTCATAGTGTTTATTTATATCTTCATTTGATCTTCGTTTCATATATGTGATTGCTGATTGTTCATTGGTTACCAATTCTCATATCATATTGATACATCAAATGTCAACATATATAGATTGATTGCACCAGTCTACATAGATTTGCTGATCGAACTATTGCGATTTGAAGATCATAAGGACCCTCACCTTTCTCTCTGCCATTTATTTGTACAAGAGGTTAATTCCAATGTAAATATTGAAAGATGAGAATATATATATGTAAGTAGTAGTTAGTAATGTGTTCTTGCTTGGATAAAAACTAAGAAATTATTATACAGTGTCAAACTCAGAGTCGATATTCATATGTTGTTGGAAGTCAAAATCTACATTAATTGTTCTTGCCATAGTCGATTTTGATAAAATATTTTGAACTAACAATAACATTTGTGTTGATTCTAAATATGAAAAAAAGACCCAATCAATTGTAACCACATATTAACCCTTTAATTCAAATTTAATCCTTATAACTTAATTGGTGAAATAATAAGTTATTTTGTCTAAAACAAATACTCCATATTAATTAAGTAGAAACAAAAGGAAAGAAAGAACAACATTGAAGTTGACATGTGTTTAATATGTTTTGTTTATATATTTTAGTTGATAAATTATGAAGTCGGTTATCGATGATGACATCCAAATGTCACTTTGTACTTTCTATCGTACTTAAAAACATATCATATATTTAGTGTCTTATATCTTAATCGACATATATTCAAAGGTCTATATTAGATGTCACAAAAGCACATTAGATAATCTTTCTATATTATTGACATTTTAGCCCTTCATTTTTTAAAGATGACAATCTTTTCTCATATTCTTTTAGTCTCGTGTGATTGAGCATTTACGCTCCTGTAAATGAGCCATATTTCATGATCTTAGACTAGAGTTTTAGGTTAGCTCGTGAGTAACTTGGTAACGTTGAACTCAGTTTTTTTATAATTACTTAATTCTTTTATTTATATAAATATAAAAAGAGTAAATCTGGTGCATAAACCTCCCACTTGCACGAGGTCTGGTGGGTGTCGGTCAATTTAGATTTGATACGCATCTTCATTCTGTATTTATGTATGAGGCTAATTACACACATGAAAAAAAAAATCTAATTATCACACATGTTGTTGTTTATATATTACTAGTTTTCTTTATCATAGTCACGTGTATACAAAAATATTTGTTATGTAATGTATATTTGTTAAATTAAATAAAATTGGCGGGTTTAGACTTACGAGCCTAGTCAAACTTGCTACATACAACTCGAGCTCGAGTTTATTGATAAAAGAAGCTCTAATTTAGGCACAAGTTCGGGATGTAGTGTGTGTAACTTGACTCTATTCGAACTTTTAACAAGCTAATCTCTAATAAATTACAAGTGACTTAACTTGTTTACACTACTAATTATGTGGTCATATGTTATCCATAACCATATATCAAATGTGGTTAAAAGGGTGTTGCGACTCTAGTTTGTGACTTTAAATTCATTAATTAACTACTATAGCAAAGTGATTAATGTTAATGGTTAGTAGATAACGTTACATTTTATCATTAAAAACTAAATTGTTTGTATCAACATATATCTCATCTCACTAATAATATTATATTTGTTTTGTTAGACAGATATCTCAACTTCCCTCAAACGGCATTTTAATTTTAAAATATACATATAGGTGATAAGCAAGAAAAAACAATGATCACATTGAAAGTCAAATGGATTTGTCAAAACCTTGAAAGTATTTTATACTTTATTCGATGATCGATGATAAACAAATCTAACCATATCTACTTAGAAGCCAAAACAAACCAAACAAACATATTGAAGCTACATTTTGTTAGCGACATTGTGATATTATTTAAAAATGGTGGTGGAGATTCCAGATCGAGATGTTAAAATCAACCCCAATGAGAATGAGGTATTTTGATCAAGATCAGGTCAACGGTATGAAGATAAAAAAAGGTATCATCGACAACCTCATCTTTTAACAAACCTATAAGTTTGATGATGAGGAGAACATGAACTACATTTCTATTTTTATACAAATTAAAACAAATAGGGGTAACTTTGTAAAATAATAACTAACTTTCAAAAGTATTCTAATTAGATAACTCAAGTTTTAAAAGTGTTTCAATTAGGTCATTCAGTTTTTAAATTTATATAAATTAAAAGTCTTAACATGTTTTTTAGCATGGTTTTAAAAGTGTTTCAATTAGGTCATTCAGTTTTAAATTTATATAAATTAAAGTCTTAACATGTTTTTTAGCATGTTATACATTGTGTTTCAATTAGAAATATTTTTTTCTATTTTTTGATGCTGATATGGAATGTTGACGTAAATTTTAGGTACTTTTTTTTTATTTTTTTCATAATTAACATTTTTTTTATTTTTTAATATAATTATATATATTGAAAATTCTGACCCCCACGTCTTCTCCACCATTACTTCTTGACATAAGAAAATTTAATGATGACTCGATTTGATCGTTTAGTTGTCAAATTTGAGAAAAATATACATGAGTGATTAAATTAGAACACTTTTGAAACTTAGTTACTATTCTGTGATATTTTCCCAATATCTTGTTGTCATATTAAAAGTAATGGTGTGTTCAGATATGGTGCTATATTTAATACATACTTAATATGGATTTTACATATATTCTCTTCTTAAGATCATAAACTACATACTTCTTCAACGCATAAAATCAATTATGTATTTCCCTTCCTAAAAGCATTCACAGTATGTTCCTCATTTTGATATGAGTGTATGTCTTATATTATAAGGATGGTCGTGGGTGGTTATGAGTGAAGTAGAGAGAAATTTATAGGGATTGTACAGTGATTCCCCATATTTGGGGAAACATGGTACAACATCCATAAATTTTTTAATCTTTTTAAAAGTGGTTGTGAGTGGAGGAGAGAAAAAATATAATGATAAAGATATAAAAAATATTATTTAATTAAAATAGAGAATAAAAAAATAGTATTTTTAGTGTAAATAGAGGTTGAGAATGGGGAAGCTAGAGTGAATTCTATAATACATATATATTACATATTTATTTATTTCAATAAAATTAACTTATTAAAAAAACTATTTTATCTTGTTTTTACTAAAGGATTTTAATGCTATAATACATATATCTTGTTTTTGTCATTATAATTGTTTAAAACTTTAATAATTGTGTTTTGTATTTGGATATATAATTGTGATTATGATGATTATTGTTTTAAAATGAAGTTTTATACTTTTGTATTTGGAGGTATAATTTTATTAATTTTATTTATATAGAAGACTCGAACTTGAGGGAATAATTTTATTATATTATTGATGTTTTTAGGAATGAAAATGTGTAAAAATAACTTAGTAAAAATATGAATACAATAATCATTCAATAACTAGTTTTAATAAAATGAACAAATATGTAATATATATGTTTTGGAAAGGGAATATATATAATCAATTTTTTAGCTTGGATAAATATGTAATTAATAAGTTTAAAATGAGAAATATATAAATACTCTTACTTAATAGTATGCTGATAACAAACTATAATTCATGTTTTGTTTCAAGCTCTATGTCTAAAGTTTACGATAAGCTCGTGCGTACCTTTTTAAATATGAGCTTTGCTCGTTGTTTATTAATTATTTATTTTATATATAATTATTTTTGTATATATTTGTAATTATAATTAGAGAAATGTTCAAATGCAAATGCTTCTGAAACTAAAAACTGTAAAAAGTAATCTTAACCATTTATCTTTTTAATCAATGGTTAAGATCAAATTGTAGAAAAAATTTTGTTAGATATATATTTTAGGAATAGTCACTTTTGTTAACTTTTTACAAGTCCCCCCATTTTTTTTAAAACGTACATAACTTTTATGTATGATATTATTTTTTTTATAAAAATTACACCATAAAAATGAGAGTTTTTATCTTTAAAATGAGTACACCATTGTTAGATAAAAAGATAAAATTTTTTTTTTTATATTTTTAAGCTCATATTTCGTCATTGTATCTTTTGCGGTTCATTGTGTATTTTTATTAGTTATTGTGTGCTTTTCTGAATACTATTGTGTTGTTTAAATGATGAATTTTAAAAAAATATATAATGATGAAATAATATTGTTGAGTATCTCTAATATGTAAAACATAATAATAAGTTAACAGCTAATTAATCTAATACATTAAAAATAATGACAAAATAACACAATGTCTCATTATGCTTTTTTATTGTAATTGTATTATCTTGAACATTATAAGTTTTAAAAAATATATTTGAGATGATTATTGTGTACTTATAATTTTGAAACACAATAATAGATACTAACAAGCTTATATATTTATTAAAAAATAATAAAAAAATAACATATTGTATTATCTTCAACACTATAAATTTTGAAAAATACATTGGTAAAATTATATCATTGTGTATTTCTAATTATAAAACATAATGATGGATAACAAGTTTATATATCTATAAGACAATAACCAAAATTATCTAAAACGTAAACACAATGATTAATACATATAACAAATGATGTAAAATATATGACACAATGAACTGATATTTGATACAATGATCGTATAAGACACAATGAGCCAACGTATTTAACATAATAGCCAAATTTCATCATCTTTAAAACAATAGAAGTACACGTGTGTCAAGCTCACAATCATTTTAAACTTTTTAAATTAAACAACCTTTTAACTATAACTTTACACTTATAGTTACCCATATATATATATATATTTTTTGATTATCTTTATTATAACTATATATGTAAACATATTAGTTACGTAACATATTTATTATATATTAATTAAAAACTCATACACTGCTAACAAAACAAATATCACAATGGATATATTTATATTTACAAATGAGTATCAACAGAATATATTTATGATGTCTATATTTAGGGGTTCTAGATTCATACACCATGTATAAATCTGAAAAAAGGTAAACTGTCGTCTACAAAAAAAAGTAAACTTTAGTTTACAGAGTAAACAACCGTTTACAGTGTTTGTAAATGACAGTTTACTAATTTATAAACTGTAGTTTAAAGGGGGTGGTTTATGTAATATAGAATCCCTATATTTATTGAAAAATATATACAAACCTTGTATTAGTCACTAAACGCATCATATATACTAGTAGACTGATCTGTGCTATGCGCGGGATTGTAAAATTTAAAAATGCTAATTTTGATGATTATACGTTAGTATTTACCAGCTGTAAAAAATTCACACGTGAAACGCTGTTAAAAAGTATAACTAAAGAAATACTGTTAAAAATAAATCCTCGAAACAAAAGAAAAGAATAGCGAATATGTAAATGGTAATTTTATTAAAGTTAATGTGCTATATTGTAAATTGGTTAAAAGAAAATAGAAGAATTTTTTAAGTTTAGAAGATTAAACATAAATTTGACTTAACCTGAGAGTATAAGTTATATAGTATATTATAAAGTTAAATATTTAAATAAAATAATATTTGATTAAATTGTATTTAGTTATAAAGCATATAAAAAGTAATGTAGATTTAAATATTAATTTAAAATATAATAAATAAAATAATACTCAATGAATTAAATTAAATAATATAATATGAATTAAATAATGTATTAATAAAGAAAGTTTATTAAATGAGGGTGAATTAGGAATTATTGCATTAAACACTTATACTCTATGCTTAAATTTTTTTTAGGTATCTTACACTTTATGCAAAATTACAAATATCCATCTAAAATGCTTTATATATCGTTTAGATATAGATATAGATATAGTGAAAAGGCCACCGCGTTGCGGCGGTACGGTTATTGCGCGATTATTTTTGGAATTTAATTTTAGTTAGTATCGCCTCGATGCGTTGTCATGTAAATTAAAAATTAAAATATAATTATTGAAAAAATTAAATGAAAGAAAAAAATTACTGCAGGACCGTTGAAGGAGGTCAATGCAACAATTTCACAGTAAGAAGAAAGTTAGAATACTTAACTGATCAAATAGGGAGCCGGGTTTGTATAGATGATACTAAAAACACAAGTCAATATGAACAGAACAAGAACAATAAACAACAAGATGATATTGGTTTTCAATAATGATGTATATTGCACTCAAGTTCTTTTACAAGTGTTACAAAGCATAAGAAAGATACAAGTACTTGAGACACTTTATACTACATCCTACAGCCGGCCATACTTTGAAAGCCAGCTGGACAATCTAGACAAAAGATCAATGTAGAGTCAAAAGGTAGATTGTCTTTTGACTTATGACTATGACATGTCATAGCTCACATCCTAATTTATTACAGAAAGAATAAAAGATACAAAGTATAAAGTTACAAACCAATGACCATAATCTACAGTTGACAAAAGCATGAACCTTTTCACCAACTCATATAAATTGGTGAGTCTTTAGAGTGGCAGCGAAAAGTTGCCCAGCTTTTGTCAAAAGGTGATCAGAGAAAGCATGTCTTCTCTGTCTTCAGAAGAAATCAGTCTTTGGCTTCGGAAGACTTTGTCTCTGAAGCTTCGGAAGACTTCAACTTTGGCTTCGAAAAATTTGTCATTTGGCTTCGGAAGATTTTACACATAGCTTATTTCCATTGAGTTGTGTAAAACTTCCGAAGTAACTTTACTCTGTACTTCATGCATGCATGCTGAGAGCTCTTTGGATGCTTTGGTTGCATTAGCCTTTAAGTATAGACCTTACAAACTCCCCATAGGCTGATGCTATCAAAACATAGGAGATTACTCATCTATTGACAGTTATCATCAGGATAAAAACCATTTCTTTCTTCATCATTTTGTCAGGATCCCTTAAATTCTCATAGTATCTCTTCATGTCATAGAGATCATGCAAAGGAAGATCAAGTATGTCTTTCCAGAAGTAGACATCTTGACCTCCTTGATCTCTAATAACATACCATCTGACTGGATTAGCAGTAAAGATCCAAGACAAGATGGGTCTCCCAACAACAAGAGGCTCTACTTGAATGGGAGTTGGATGAGCAGCTGGATGAGCAGCCTCTTCTTGATCACCCTCAGGATGTTCTGACCCATCCTGAGGTGTAGAGGTGGATGCCTTGGACTTCTTCTTCTTCTTCTTCTTGTCCCTTCTAATGGACATCATTTCTTCCTCTTTCCATATTTAACTGAGAAGACTAGCCTTCAGCACTAGGTTGTTCTTGTGTGTCTTTCTCAGTTGGGTCCTCTTCCCTCACAGGTTCAGAAGGAGAGGGATTAGGACCCTGCTATGGATCAGAAGATGAAGTTGATTGTGGTCTAGCACTAGGTCCAGGTTGTGTTGTCTCTTGTGGTTCAACCTTGACATCAATTTCAGGTGCAACCTGACTTGGTAGAGAATGCAAGTCAATGAGCTCACCCTTTTGAATCTTCTGCTTGATCACCCTAATGTGTTAATCCATGGTGGATAGAGACATTGGATGAAGCCTCCTTCTGAAGAATCCATACAACTTCAAGAAGCTTATCATCCTCTGCCTATCATCAGACTTCTTTTAGACCATGACTCTTGACTTTGCAGCTTCTTCTCTCATCTTCCTCTTAGAAGCCTTTTGTTCTTTCATCATTTATAGCTCAAGCTGCTTGAGGTACTCACACTCTATGTATTCATATGACAAGGGAAGAAGTGCAGATGCCTGATAGAGGCCAGTGGCACTCAGGTAGTTAATCATATTTTGTCTGTCTGCTTCTTTGTCTACTTGAGGTTGTTGCTCAATTGCCACAACCTCTGTCTCAGGGCTTTCTTGAACTGGGGAGAGGGTAGGAGCATGCTTGTAGAGTCTTTTCTTCCTCCTTTCTTTCTTGATCTTGAGGAGTAGTTCTGCATCCTCTGCTTCCTTCCTCTCCTTTGACAACTTAGTGTCAGCCAGTTCATTTAACTCTTCTATGGGAAGAGAGATGAGTTCATCAATGTTATAGTTTTTAGTCCCCAAGTAGTTCAATCTGGCTGCCCTTAGCTCATCATCTTAAGAGTTTGGCATGGGGGCAGCTTTAATTGCAGCTTCCATGAAGCCTGAGGACCCACTTGAACTCTCTCCCCTTAGCTTCCTCTTCCTCTCTCTTTTCTCCTCCTCAATCTCCTTAGGAGTCATCTTCCTTTTACCTTTGTCACTCACAGGCCTTTATGACTCAGGTTGGAGAGAGCTTTGGCCTTCATTGCTTGATTCTTCACTTGAGCTCTAGCCAGAGAGAGGCTGTGAGACACCTTCACCAGTTGGTGCCCCACTGAGGGTAATGGGTGCTGAAGTAGTTCCTGTTATCTCAAGGTTCACAGGCTCAACTGCTGGGCCTCCAGCCAAGGTTTCCCCTTCGAAACTAATCTTGGGTTCCACCTCAATATCCAGTTGACCAACAGTCTTGCCTGCTAGCCTCTGTCTATATAGTCTTGTCATCATCTTGAACTCTTCAAGCATCCTCTGTTGAATCCTATCAGCTAACCTTGCAGCTTGCCTGTTTTGACTTGGGTTGGCAAGTGGAAGGTTAACTAGGTAGGTGCTCTCATAGAATCTCAGAGTGTAGAATTTAAAGATCTCTTGTTGCCCCTGAGATCTATAGATTACTAGGGCTCTCCTTTGATCATCATATCTCCATCCCACCATTGGGTTCTCAACAAGGTGAGATGGAACAGGCATATCCCTTGGTATACCCTCCTTAAATAGACTTTGTATGAGTGAGTCCACATCAATGTGAATTTGAGGAGGTTGCTGAGTATGGACAACAACAAGTGAGGATGGTGAGTCTTTTATGTCCATGCTCTGAGAAGAACTCCCAGGTTCTGTGATTTCAGGTAGGACTTTCTCCCCCTTTTTGGTAGCATCACCTTCTTGCATAGGTGAGCTAGAGGTTAGTTCCACCACATCCATAGGTTCTTGTGGCCCTGGTTGAGTCGTCCTTAGTGGTATCACAACTAGCTTGTCCTTGAGATCGGTGATCTTAAGTTTCTAGTCATTAACCCTTTTTGTAAGGTAGTCACCTAAGATTCTAGGTGTCTGACCTTTGAGACAAAATAGGTGCAAGTTTTAGTCAGTTGTTGCACCTTTAGTTTCAGACTCCTCTCATCTTCTGTTGAAGAATCACTGGGGGATGAGAGAATATGACCAAAGTCTTCTTCCTCATCACCAGCACTAAGTTCTTGGCTGTTGGATTTCCCCTGCACCATGACAGCTTTAGTTGAAGTGTCAATGGGCTGGGTTGCCATGGTTGAGGTCTTAGAGATGTATTCACTTGTAGAAGTGATAGCCTCTTCCATATGGACCTCCTAAACTGGTTCAGGGAGATCCACCTCAGTTGTAGGTGGATGATGGGGCTAGACCTGGGTGAGTCAAGAGCACTCATCTTTTTTTAAGCAGAGGTAGAGAAGAGAGACTCATGGTACTCACTGAATCCCATGTCTTTATCATCATAGAATTCCAGGTTGGGTATAGGTTGATTGAGGTCTAGAGGTTGAGATGGTAGGTTTCCTCTAAAGGTTGTTCATTAGAGTTTTAAGACTCTGAGTGAAGGCTTAAGGCTGGTGTTGGTTTAGTGAGCTCATCGGGCTAAGCATGAGGAATCTCAGCACTGATCCTTGAAGTGATGGGAGTGGTTTGCTCCTCAGGGGAAGTAGGAGCTCTAGTTTCTACTTCCTCTTATATAGGTGAGAATATGTGGGCCCGCATAACCTGAGTAGCTTGTGCAGGGATTCGTTTGGATTTTCTTTAGTAGGTGATGGTGATTTGTGGCTGTGTGGGTGGTACAAAAGTGGAAGGTGTGGGTTCAACATTAGCTTGTGTTGCTTAGTTGTCACCTTGAGCAATGAGCTCTAACATTTTTAGGACAACGGCTGTTTCTACCCCTGAGAAGCCAACAGTTGGCTTTCTCATTGTTTTAAAGATGTCGGGCTTCATCTGACCCAATTTAAGAACATTACTTGTTCCCCTTAACTGTGAGCCCAGTTCACAGTTAAGAATGTACTTGACATATCTAGAGAACATATAATATTCTAAGGAGTCCAAGTTTGCAAGTAAATTGGTATAAACAAATTGTGAGTACCTGAACCTGACCCCTTACACCAATCCATGGACTATGTAGGAAAGGTCTTCCGGAATTTGATCCCACCCTCCATGTTTGTTTGATAGACAGTGGATGACAACATGGAGGAGATACTTCCATTGGGAGAAGACCTTGCCCTTCTTAAAGGTTCTTACTAAGTAATCACCCTCATAGCCCATCTTCCTGAAGGATTGGTTCCTAGTAAATTTTGAGAAGGAAATTCGCCTTCTTCATCATCCAGCCTTAGATGAGTATGAATGGTGGCTGAAGTGATGAAAATTGTCCTGCCCTGCATTGTGGTAGACAGTGCCTTCTCCCCATCCATAATGACCTCTTGACAGGTCCTCCAAAACTCTAATAGTTGATCTTCATATAGTGGAGGATTTATGGTGAGGGAGGTGAATGTGACCTCTCGTATTTTTTATTTATTTAACGTTTGATTAACGTCGTTACCTCTTGTAAGGATTCGTTTTGTTATTAATGCATGTACGGGACTTAATTGTAATTTCTTGGAAAATCATTATAACTTGGATGTAATTTAATAATAATAATATAATAATAATAATAATAATAATATAATAATAATAATAATAATAATAATAATAATAAAATGATGAAATAATAGTATCAATAAAAGTAAATAATTTTAATAAGTACAAAAATTATTATTAATAAAAGAAAAATAAGTTTTAAATTTTGTGCATGAAATAATAAAGTCCAAAAACTTCAGGGACTGAACTGTAAATTTTATTTTAACTAGTAATTAAAATTTGGGTTAATTATGTAAACTGATAAACCACAGGGACCTAAGTGTAAAACTTTTAAACCCAAAACCAAAATCCCGCATTTCCGGCCACCGGCCGATTTATCTCCGACCGTAGTCCGGCGATCCCCACAACACCACTATCACCCCGTGATTGTACATCAAACCATTCTCAACCTTTTCGCGAACCCAATCGAACATATGGTTCTGTTTAATTTGAAATTAATTGAGTTCTTAATACCAGATGAACCGAAACCGAAACCATTTCGAAACAACGAACGTTCATCCCCTTAAATCACAGTAATAATGCAATTAATCGTGTACAAACGTTCGGGTAATCAAATAGAACTTAATGGAGTGATTAATTTCACCTGAAACGACCGAATTACACCTCCAATCAATGATAAACTGCCGACATTAAGCTTATAGCGGTTGAACATGATTGAGCTCGATTTGGAACTATAAAATAGAGGGCTAATGCCCAAAACACTTCTTTTTAACTCTCCGAACCCTCAATTGCTCGAAAAACACACACCCACAACGAATTGGAACCTAGAACAGTCGCAAGCTTCGCTCGAACTTGAAATCGACAAGACCACTTCAACTCAGGTAATTAACTTGGGGATTACACTCGATTTGGCATGGGAAGCAAAAGCCCCATGCTTAATTTGGGTAATAACAACAAATCGGGGTTCAATTTGATCGATTATGAATCTAGGGTTTATGTGGAATTTAGGGATTTTGAAGTTTATATATTTTAATTTTCATTTCTGAAACATTACACAGAACAGGGCTTTGGTCCAGCGGTTGGTGTGCTTGTTGCCTTGGCAAGGGACCCGGGTTCGAACCCGAGACCCTGCCATTATTTTTTTAAAAGGATTTTGAATAACTTTTAAATTTCAGAAACATTCTAAAAATTATTTTTATCAAATAAAAATCATTTTTAATAATAAATTACATAAAATCATTTTCCCTTAAATTTCTAAAAATTTTAATTAAGAAATTTTCTTTTTTTTATTTAAAAAAAAATTATAAAAATTTATACAAATACCCTTATTTGTAATCTATATTAAAATGAGTTCCACCTAATTCTTAATAAATTTTATTGGAATAAATCATTTATTATGACAAAATAAAGTTACAATTATTTATACTTATTTTATGAAAATAAATAAATATGTACATATTTAAAATGTACACTCATTTCAACTATTATAACCACTTAAATCATTTAAATCTATAAATTACTATTTTATTTAAATCTATAAATCTTTTATTAATAGTGTTAATTACTAAAATTCTTATTTAAACCATTTAATTACCAAAATAATAAAAGGTTACATCTATTTAATAACATGAAAATCATAGATTAACGGTTTATAAATATATACCAAAATCATCATGATTAACTTAACATGACGTTCTTTTAGGTTGAACGTTAACGAATCCTCGCATCTTATACAAGATTTCTTATTTGTTCATCCTTATTATTCATGTGAGTTTTTCCATACCCCTTTTAATATATTTTCACACTTTGGGGTGAAACATGTTAACCTTATGATAAATACACTTGTAACCTCGTTTGAATCTTGTAAACACTTGGCAATTCTTCTTATTTGTCGTGGCTAGTTGAAGTCTTGTAATTACCATGTGATGACTATAATATGTACAATCATTAACTATTGCTAGCCTGGCGACGTCATAGATCTATGGGCCTGACAAGCCTACTTGGTTAATCCAAGTACACTTAGCTAATCGTTTAATCTTGTAATCTTGTAATCTGTCAAGGTTTGATTGTTATATTTGTTCATCCATCCCTAGTTACTTTATTCAATAGCCTATGACATGAATTGCCATCTTTTATTTATACTTATGTATGAAAACTATGGAAAACTCACCAACATTATGTTGACCTTTTATTTTAACATGTTTAAGGAAATGATAATGCTTAGCTTGCTATGAAGACATTGTTACATCTAGGACTGGACCTAGATTGAAATAAATAGACATTTTGATATCATATGACATTGAAATTCCTATGTTTTGGAACTTGTTTCTATTTCTTAAATGTATGTCATGAATATTGATCTTTAATGATATCGCCATTTTAAATTAGCGTTATGTGGCATGAAGAATCTTAACCCTCACATCTCAACGTTTCCGCCGTTAAGGTTGGGGTGTGACAGATTGGTATCAGAGCCCATAACTATAGGGATTTAGGTTATTAGAAATGGTGGCCTAGACTATGGTTAAACTAGGAACCCTTTTTATGACAATTGCTATGATCTTGTAAGTATACTTATATGCCTATCTTGATGCATGACAAATTCCCTTATGTGCTATTTGCTTACATTTAGAAAATAGTGCCTTAGGAATATGCCTTGCACCTTGTAAACCCCAACTTTCTAATCTTCTTCTTATGCCTCTATGTTCCATCGCGTCTAATCTTTTCTAAACCTTATTCTCGACTACATGTGGAAACCTACGCATCTTGTCGAGTGAAAAAAAAAATTTTCCTTAGAAGATATGTCTAAATCTTGAAATTCTCATCGAGGTTTTAATTCTGATAGCCTTAGGGAAGTGTGTGACACATAAACACCTGTATTCTGGATTTCCTAGCAAAAGGCCCTAGGGCTAAGGCAAGCATTTCGTATAAATCTCATTGCGAGACCTGTTATGCTTACTTGGGGATTTCTGGGATGAGTGCTAAATTATGGTCAACATACACATTTTTCCCGAGGAAATTAGGATTAAGTCACCTCGACGTGTTCATGTTCCTATTGGCTATGTGATACCAAATGGAACCATCCTGGCTGAATATAAATTATCTAAAACTCCTGTTTTCTTTGAACTGGTTTATCTCCGAATACTAATATTTTCTTTATTTCTATCTTATAGAATGTCTCGTCATCATAGAAAACGTGCTACCTCCGACCGCAAACTCGCTGCAATGATCGCCCGGCAAATGGCCGCTGTACTTCCAACGATGGTTGCTGAACTTACAGCACCCTAATGGCCAACAACAGTAACAACGCCAATGGAAACAATGGTGGTGGTGACAACAATGGTCAAGGGGAAAATAGCAACAACCAAGGTGGAATAGTCGCACTTGCACATTCAAGCACTTCCACTCGTGCAAACCCACTAGCTTTAGTGGAAAGGAAGGGGCCACTGGACTTCTCGAGTGGTTCGAAAGTATGGAAAATACGTTTATCGTCAGCATATGTCCCGATGAACTCAAGGTCCGATATGCTACAAGTGTCCTTCAACAACAGGCACTCACTTGGTGGAATAGTGAGAAAGGAACTGAGGGACTGAAGTTGCCTTGGCGTTGCCTTGGGAAGAATTTAAGGACATAATGATCCAAAAGTTCTGCCCGAGGAGTGAATTGCAAAAGCTGGAGGAGGAATTCTGGAACCTCAAACAGGATAGCGGGAATCATTTGGCTTATTCCACCCAGCATCATGAGTTGAGCATGCTCCTACCTCACATGGTGGATACCGTTCCCCGCAACATCGAGAAGTTTATTAAGGGGGTACCACCTCAAATTCAAGATGCCGTGGTGGGTAGTAGGCCCACAACTTTGGAGGAGGCGATTAATATCACCGCCCAGCTCACTGAAAATCATATTAGAGCTGGTACTTTGACGGTGAAAGGTGGAAAGACTACTGTGAATGTGACTCCCAAGGCTACAAAGGAGGTGAAGGCTGAGTCGTCTTTCAAAGGCAAGAAGCGCAAGTTCACACCGGCTCGTAATTATGCGGTGGCAGCACCAAATGCCCCTCAAAGACAAGCTGTCGTTGCAAATCAAGCCCCCGTGGCGAGGGCTTATACTGGACCGCACCCGATGTGCAATACTTGCAAGTACCATCACGCGAGTAACACTCCTTGTCGAGTTTGCTCGTTGTGCGGAAAGTATGGGCATCTGGTGGCTACCTGTCTTCGTGCCCTGAATAATGCTGCGTTGGTTGCCAATCGAGTCTGCTACAACTGTGGCGAACCTGGACATTTCAGTCCAAAATGTCCTCGCAATGCGGGAACTGTGCCACCGGCTCGTGGAAGGGCTTTCAACATCAACGCCAACCAAGCTCAAGCCAATAACGACGTGGTGAATGGTACGTCATTAATTTCTTTTAATCGTTCTTTTGTCTTGTAAAATCCCTACATGCGTTCATTATGCCAATAATAGGTTATTATTTGAGTAGGTATGTATCTTGTAAATAGTCGTTATGCTTCTGTACTCTTTGATTCGGGTGCGGATAAGAGTTTTGTATCTTTAGAGTTCGAGCCTATTCTTTCTAAGCCGCGTTCTAATTTAGAAAGATCTTTTACGGTCGAAGTAGCCGATGGCAAATCCATTGAAGTCAACGTCGTGATATGCGATTGCACCTTAAGTCTTAACAAGTACGACTTTCTCATCGACCTTATTCCTATGCAACTGGAGAGCTTCGACATTATTATTGGCATGGATTGGTTAGCGAAGCAACACGATGAAATTATATACTTTGAGAATTGCATTCGAATTCCTTTACCATCGGGTGATACCTTAAAAGTTTTTGGGGAGAGATCATCCCAAAGACTCAAACTCATGTCTTGTATCAAGGCCCGCAAGTGCTTAAGTAAAAACTACGTAGTTTTCATGGCTTACGTAGTCAACACGAAAGCCAATGGTAAGAACTGAAGGATATACCTGTCGTGCGGGATTTTCCCGAGGTGTTTCCCGAGGATCTTAGTGGGTTACCTCCCGTACGAGAAGTTGAGTTCAAAATCCACCTGATTCCTGGTGCAAATCCCGTGGCTAAGTCGCCTTATCATCTTGCACCGTCTGAAATGCAAGAACTAGCTAGTCAACTGCAAGAGTTGACCTATAAGGGTTTCATTCGACCTAGCTCTTCACCATGGGGTGCACCCGTGCTATTTGTGAAGAAGAAAGATGGTTCTTTCCGTATGTGCATCGACTACCGGGAACTCAACAAGCTCACTATCAAGAACCGATATCCTCTTCCTCGAATTGATGATCTCTTCGATCAACTTCAAGGAGCTACACAATTCTCAAAGATCGATCTACGTTCTGGATATCATCAATTACGTGTTCACGACAATGATATTCCAAAGACCGCATTTCGTACTCGATATGAGTTCATGGTTATGCCTTTTGGCTTGACTAATGCACCTACTGTCTTCATGGATCTCATGAATCGGGTTGTAAACCGTATTTGGATAAATTCGTGATCATGTTTATTGATGACATTCTCATATATTCCAAGACAAAGACCGATCACGAGTCGCACCTACGTCAAGTCCTCGATCTTTTGAAGAAGGAACAATTATATGCCAAGTTCTCCAAGTGCGAATTTTGGCTTGAAGAAGTCCAATTCTTAGGACACGTGGTGAATAGCCAAGGAATTCACGTTGATACTGCAAAGGTAGAAGCCATGAAGATTGGTGTGTTCCCACGACCCCAACCGAGGTTTGTTCTTTTTTGGGTTTAGCGGGTTATTACCGTAGGTTCATTGCAAACTTTTCGAAGATTGCGAAACCGCTTACGGCGCTAACTTAAAAGAATAGACTTTTTGAGTGGGGGCCCGAACAAGAAGATGCGTTCGAGACGTTGAAACACAAACTGTGTAATGCTCCTATCCTAACCCTTCCCGATGGAAACGATGACTTCACTGTATATTGCGATGCGTCTAGTCAAGGTCTTGGTTGTGTTCTCATGCAACGAGGTAAGGTCATAGCTTACACGTTGAGACAATTGAAGTTTCATGAAGTGAACTACACAACTCATGATCTCGAACTTGGTGCCGTGGTATTTGCTTTGAAGATTTGGCGACATTATCTCTATAAACGCAATGCATACTCTACACCGATCACAAGAGCCTTCAACACGTGTTTAATCAAAAGGATCTCAACATGAGACAAAGACGTTGGGTGGAACTAATTAGCGACTACGACTGCGACATTCGCTATCATCTGGAAAGGCGAATGTTGTAGCCGACGGGCTGAGTTGAAAGATCCACAACAAGACTGTCTCGCTTCAAGAAATCCGAGATCGAAGACAATGGTTTGACACGTTAGGAGAATTTGACACCGAGATTCATGAGGATGTTAACGATGCCACTATCATGCTTCAAAACATAAGGATTGATAGTGATCTCGAGTTTTGCATCCGCGAGGCTCAACAAGCGGCTTTAACCGAGGAAGGGAAAGATGACGATCTGGCGAATAACGTTCGGTCACAACTGGAGACAAAACCGAACGACATGTGGTATTTCATGAACCGACTCTGGATTCCGAATCACGATAATCTCCGTCACTTCATCATGAATGAAGCCCATCAAACCCGATATTCCATTCATCCCGGGTCCGATAAAATGTACATGGATTTGCGTGGTCAATATTGGTGGCCGGGAATGAAGAAAGATATCGCGTCTTATGTTTCCAAGTGCCTCACATGTGCAAAGTCAAAGCTGAACATCAACGACCTAGTGGTTTACTTGAACAACCTGAAATCCCTATATGGAAATGGGAACACGTAACCATGGGTTTCATAACCAAGTTACCACGTACCTCTCGTGGCCATGATTGTATATGGGTGATTGTTGACCGTTTGACCAAAACGGCACATTTCATACCAATACGAGAAACTTACAAAGTTTCAAGATTGGCTCGTATTTATATCGATGAGATTGTGAGTCATCATGGGGTGCCGTTGCATATTATCTCCGATCGTGATGCTCGTTTTACTTCGCATTTCTGGTCTTCTATGCAAGAGCTTTGGGTACTCAACTGGATTTAAGCACGGCTTACCATCCTTAAACGGACGGTCAAACCGAGCGAACAATCCAAACTCTTGAGGACTTACTACGTCTTTGTGTCCTTGATTTTGGTGGTGACTGGGATACGCATCTGCCATTAGCGGAATTTTCGTATAACAATAGCTATCACTCGAGTATCAAGATGGAACCATTCGAGGCTTTATATGGTCGTAAATGCCGTTCTCCGATCTGTTGGACTGACATTGGTGAGAATTTCATCACTGGTCCTGAACTTATCCAAGAAACGACCGACAAAGTCTCCAAAATCTGAAATAACCTTGAGGTGGCTAGAAGTCGTCAAAAGAGTTATGCTGATAAAAGACGCAAACCGTTGGAGTTCCAAGTCGACGATATGGTTCTTCTTAAAGTTTCTCCATGGAAGGGTGTTGTTCGCTTTGGGAAGAAGGGCAAGTTAGCCCCACGTTTCGTAGGACCTTTCAAGATTCTGAAAAGAATTGGGAAAGTGGCTTACAAACTAGAACTACCTTCCGAACTTCGCGGGGTTCATCCTGTCTTCCATGTCTCAAACTTGAGGAAATGTCTGGCCAATGAAAATTTGCATGTTCCTTTGGAGGAAATCCAAATTGACGAATCGTTGCACTTTGTTGAGAAACCTGTCGAGATTATGGATCGAACGTTGCAGAAGACCCGTACATCTACTACACCGATCGTCAAAGTTCGTTGGGAAAACAAACGTGGAGCTGAGTTCACTTGGGAACGCGAGGATTTCATGACGAAGAAATATCCCTATCTGTTCGTTTAGTCTTGTCTTTAATTTCGGGACGAAATTTATTAAAGTTGGGGAGACTGTGACCTCTCGTATTTTTTTTATTTATTTAACGTTTGATTAACGTCGTTACCTCTTGTAAGGATTCGTTTTGTTATTAATGCATGTACGGGGACTTAATTGTAATTTCTTGGAAAATCATTATAACTTGGATGTAATTTAATAATAATAATAATAATAATAATAATAATAATAATAATAATAATAATAATAATAATAATAATAATAATAATAATAATAATAAAATGATGAAATAATAATATCAATAAAAGTAAATAATTTTAATAAGTACAAAAATTATTATTAATAAAAGAAAAATAAGTTTTAAATTTTGTGCATGAAATAATAAAATCCAAAAACTTCAAGGACTGAACTGTAAATTTTATTTTAACTAGTAATTAAAATTTGGGTTAATTATTTAAACTGATAAACCACAGGGACCTAAGTGTAAAAATTTTAAACCCAAAACCAAAATCCCGCATTTCCGGCCACCGACCAATTTATCTCCGGCCGTAGTCTGGCGATCCCCACAACACCACTATCACCCCGTGATTGTACATCAAACCATTCCCAACCTTTTTGCGAACCCAATCGAACATATGGTTCTTTTTAATTTGAAATTAATTGAGTTTCTAATACCCGATGAACCGAAACCGAAACCATTTCGAAACAACAAACGTTCATCCCCTTAAATTACAGTAATAATGCAATTAATCATGTACAAACGTTCGGGTAATCAAATAGAACTTAATGGAGTGATTAATTTCACCTAAAACGACCGAATTACACCTCCAATCAATGATAAACTGCCGACATTAAGCTTATAGCGATTGAACATGATTGAGCTTGAATTGGAACTATAAAATAGAGGGCTAATGCCCAAAACACTTCCTTTTAACTCTCCGAACCCTCAATTGCTCGAAAAACACACACACACAACGAATTGGAACCTAGAACAGTCGCAAGCTTCGCTCGAACTTGAAATCGACAAGACCACTTCAACTCAGGTAATTAACTTAGGGATTACACTCGATTTGGAATGGGAAGCAAAAGCCCCATGCTTAATTTGGGTAATAACAACAAATCTGGGTTCAATTTGATCGATTATGAATCTAGGGTTTATGTGGAATTTGGGGATTTTAAAGTTTATATATTTTAATTTTCGTTTCTGAAACATGACACAGAACAGGGCTTTGGTCCAGTGGTTGGTGTGCTTGTTGCCTTGGCAAGGGACCGGGTTCGAACCCGAGGCCCTGCTATTATTTTTTAAAAGGATTTTGAATAACTTTTAAATTTCAGAAACATTCTAAAAATTATTGTTATCAAATAAAATCATTTTTAATAATAAATTACATAAAATCATTTTCCCTTAAATTTCTAAAAATTTTAATTAAGAAATTTTCTTTTCTTTTATTAAAAATAAAAATTATAAAAATTTATAAAAAATACCCTTATTTGTAATCTTATATTAAAATGAGTTCCACCTAATTCTTAATAAATTTTATTAGAATAAATCCTTTATTATGACAAAATAAAGTTACAATTATTTATACTTATTTTATGAAAATAAATAAATATGTACATATTTAAAATGTTCACTCATTTCAACTATTATAACCACTTAAATCATTTAAATCTATAAATTACTATTTTATTTAAATCTATAAATCTTTTATTAATAGTGTTAATTGCTAAAATTCTTATTTAAACCATTTAATTACCAAAATAATAAAAGGTTACATCTATTTAATAACATGAAAATCATGGATTAACGGTTTATAAATATAATATACCAAAATCATCATGATTAACTTAACATGACGTTCTTTTAGGTTGAACGTTAACGAATCCTCGGTATCTTATACAAGACTTCTTATTTGTTCATCCTTATTATTCATGTGAGTTTTTCCATACCCCTTTTAATATATTTTCACACTTTGGGGTGAAACATGTTAACCTTATGATAAATACACTTGTAACCTCGTTTGAATCTTGTAAACACTAGGGCAATTCTTCTTATTTGTCGTGGCTAGTTGAACTCTTGTAATTACCATGTGATGACTATAATATGTACAATCATTAACTATTGCTAGCCTGGCGACGTCATAGATCTATGGGCCTGACAAGCCTACTTGGTTAATCCAAGTACACTTAGCTTATCGTTTAATCTTGTAATCTGTCAAGGTTTGATTGTTACATTTGTTCATCCATCTCTAGTTACTTTATTCAATAGCCTATGACATGAATTGCCATATTTTATTTATACTTATGTATGAAAACTATGGAAAACTCACCAACATTATGTTGACCTTTTATTTTAACATGTTTCAGGAAATGATAATGCTTAGCTTGCTATGAAGACATTGTTACATCTAGGACTGGACCTAGATTGAAATAAATAGACATTTTGATATCATATGACATTGAAATTCCTATGTTTTGGAACTTGTTTCTATTTCTTAAATTTATGTCCTGAATATTGATCTTTAATAATATCGCCATTTTATATTAGCGTTGTGTGGCATGAACAATCTTAACCCTCACATCTCAACGTTTCCGCCGTTAAGGTTGGGGTGTGACAGTGAAGTAGTTGGATAGAGCCAAGAAACGACAAACGTCTGAGAAACCAAAATCTTTCCCAGACACTAACAGAGCAACCTGATTATGTTGTCTGTGGAGGTGCATGCAGAAATCAGGCTAGTTTTGTGGATCAGGGTTGTTCATTTAGAGTAGCTCTGAGATGAAGAAAGGTAAGAACAAGGTCGGTTTGTGAGTGAATTTAGGGTTTGAATGTTGCAAATGAAGGAGAATAGTCAAAGAGGGGCAACCGTTGTACAAATATATATGGTATGGATTTGAGACAAAGTAAATGCGAAAGGATAAACTTTGAAATCCGGATGTCGGTCCCACCTCAAAAAAAAATGCCCGAAAAGTTAGTTTTCTTGGAAGTCTAAATCTTCCGAAGGTAATTTGTCTTCGAAAGGTTTTAGAAAAACTTCCGAAGCCAATTGCGCTTCAGAAGATATTCCTTAGTTTTCTAAGAATTTTGCTTCGGAAGAAAAATACTTAAAGTATTTTACAGGACCGGTTAAAAGGGTAGGTCAATACAATTAGTCTAATAATGAAGAGAGTGTTAGGACACTTAACAGATCAAATAGGGAACCGGGTTTAAGTGAGTGATACTAAGAACACAAGTAAAGCAGTTGAGGCAGAACTAAGAACAAGAACAAGCAAGTATGGTTTTCAAGGATGTTGTATATTGCTCTCAAGTTTTTTACTACTGTTACAAAGCATTGAAAGAAAGACAAGGACCTGAGATACTTTATACAACATCCTAGAGCTGGCCATACTTTGAAGGCCATGCTTGAAACACTAATCTAGGCAACAAGATCAATGTAAAGTCGAAAGGCAGATTTCCTTTTGACTAGTGACTATGACATGCCATAGCTCACATCCTAATATATTACAAAAGGATAAAAAATACAAAGTAGAAAGTTACAGACTAAAGACCATATTCTACAATTTACTAAAGCATGGACCTTTTCACCAACTCATGTAAGTTGGTGAGTCTTCAAAGTTGTAGTGGAAAGTAAGTCAGCTTTATGAAAAAGTAGATCAGAGAAAGCTTGTTCTCTCTGTCCTCGAAAGAAATCAGTGTTCACTTTATTGGCTTCGGAAGACTTTGTCTTTGAAGCTTCGGAAGACTTCATCTTTGGCTTTGGAAGATTTGGTCTTTGGCTTTGGAAGATTTACACTTAGAATAATTTCTGTTGATGAGTGTAAAACTTCCGAAGTAACTTCTACCTTGTACATCAGTGCATGCATGTAGGAAAATCCTTGGTTGTTTTGGTTTCTTTGGTTGCATCAGCCTTATGATATAACCTTACCTATTTTTACTTACTAGATAGATTTTGCATCGGAAGATATCAAATATCATAAATCTTCATCAGAATCCCCTTATCTTCATCAGAAGAATCACGGGGGGATGAGAGAATGGGACCAAAGTCTTCTTCCTCATCACCAGCACTTTGTTCTTGGCTGCTGGATTTCCCCTGCATCATGACAACTTCAAGTGAAGTGTCAAGAGACTGGGTTGCCATGATTAAGGTCTGAATGATATAATCACTTGCACCTGTGAGAGCCTCTTCCATATGAACCTCCTGAACAGGTTCAGGGAGATCCACCTCAGTAGTGGGTGGATGATGTGGGCTAGATATGGGAGAAACAAGAGTACTCATCTCTCCTTGAGTATGGGTGGAGAAGAGAGACTCATGATACTCACTGAATCCCATATCTTCATCATCATAGAATTCAAGGTTAGGGATTGGTTGATTTAGATCAAGAGGCTGGGGAAGATAACTGTCTCCTAAAGGTTGTTCACTAGAGTTTTAAGACTCTGAGTGAAGGCTTAATGTTGTGGGGGTTATGAGCTCATCAGGCTGAGCATGAGGAACCTCAGCACTTATCATTTGTGAGATGGGAGTGGTTTGTTCCTCAGGAGAAGTGGCAGCTCCAGTGTCTACTTCCTCCTGTATGGGTGATGATATAGGGGCCTGCACAAGCTGAATAGCATGTACAGGGGTTCGTTTGGATTTTCTCTGGTAGGTTATAGTTATTTGTGGCTTTGTTGGTGGTTGAGAAGTAAAAGTGTGGGTTCAACACTAGCTGATGCCACTAGGTTGTCACCTTGAGCAATGAGCTCTAACATTTTTGGGACAAGGGTTGTTTCTACCCCTGAGAAGCCAACAGTTGGCTTCCTTATAGTTTTGAAGATGCCGCGCTTTATCTGTCCCTATTTTAGAACATTACCTGTTCCCATCAACTATGAGCCCAGTTCACAGTTGAGAATGTGTTGGACATATCTAGGGAACATGTAATATTCTAAAGAGTCTAAGTTTGCAAGTAAATTGCTATAAACAAATTGTGAATATCTGAACTTGAGCCCTTGAACCATCCTATGGACTATAAAGGAAAGGTCTTCAGGAATCTGGTTCCAACCTCCATGCTTGTAGGATAAGCTTTGGATAACCACATAGAGGAGGTACTTCCACTGAGAGGAGACCTTCCCTTTTTGAAGGTCCTGACTAAGGAGTCACCTTCATAGCCCATCTGCTCAAAGAGTGGTTCACAGCAGATTTAGGAAAGGACAAATCACCTTCTACATCATCCAGCTGAAGGTGGGTGTTTATGGAGGCTGGAGTGATGTTGATTATCCTCCCCTGTACTATGGCAGACAGTGCCTTCTCCCATGCCATGGTGACCTCTTGCAGGTCCTCCAGAATTCCAAAAGCTGATCCTTATAGAGAAAAGGATCTATGGTGAGGGAGGTGAAGTAGTTTGTCAAAGAAAGGTAACGGCAAACCACTGAGAAACCAGGATCTTTCTCATAGTCTAACAGAGCAACTTGATTGTGTTGCCTGTGAAGATGCATGGAGAAATCGGGTTGGTTTCTGCGGTCAGGATTAGCCATTTGAGGAAGCTTTTCTGTGAAGGAAGATAAGAACAAAGTCGGTTTGTGGGTGAAATTAGGTTAGAGGAAATGAAGAAGATAGTGAAAAGAGGGGGAACCGTTGAGAGAGTATATATGAAATGGATTTGAGACAAAGTTAATGCAAAAGAATAAACTTTGAAATTCGAATGTCGGTCCCACCATTGAAAAATTGCCCAAAAAGGTAGTTTTCTTGGAAGTTGAAAATCTTGCGAAGGTAATTTTGTCTTTGGAAGTTTTGAGAAAAAGCTTCCGAAGCCAATTTTGGCTTCGGAAGATATTCCTAAGGTTTGTGAAAATTTTGCTTCGGAAAAAAAATACTTAGAGAAATTTTCTTCTGAGACATATTTGGTTTCGGAAGAGATTAAGACTTGGGAGTTTTATCTTCCGAAGAGAATAAATCTTCCGAGACTTAGTTGCTTTCGAAAGAAAATTGTCCTTCAAATACATGTAAGTACTTAGAAGCATGTTTAAGCTTCGGAAGATATCTCAGAATTTCTTCAGAAGGTAAATTTCTTATAAGTAGTTACTTGATTTGAAGACATAATTTTCTTCCGATGACAACTTGAAATCTTCCGAAAGAAAATATGTTTGGAAAATTTTTCAAAAATCTAAGGAATATTTTTTAAAAGATTTTCTTCCAAAATAACTGGGCTTATGAAGGTGATAAAATAGACAAATTAGGACACACAGGTTTTAAAAATAAAGTTGATTTAAGTTTTAAGAAAATCTACTCAAAGTTAATTATCCCAATAGATGATACAAGATATTTAAATCTCTATTCATCAAAAGCTTTAGTGAACAGATCAACATATTATTCATTTGTGTTAACTTTGACCAGTTTGATTAATCCTTTCTCAAAATTATCTCTAATCAAATGATACCTGATATTGATGTTTTGGTCCTTGAGTGCTGCATAGGATTCTCTGTAATAGAGATAGCACTGTTGTTGTCTATATGGATGGGAGTCTCTTTGAAGTTTAATCCATAGTCCAACATCTAATTCTGAATCCAAAGCACTTGAGCACAGCAACTTGCAGCAACAATGTATTCAGCTTCAGCAGTTGATGCAGACACACGGGATTGTTTCTTGCATTACCAAGAGACTATCCTTCCACCAAGGAATTGACATCCCCCAGATGTAGACTTTGCAGTCATGTTGCAGCCACCATAATCACTATCTGTATATGCATACAGATTGAAGTCAGAATTCTTTGGATACCAAAGGCCAAGTTTGGGAGCACCTTTGAGATATCTAAGAATCCTCTTGACAGCAACCAGGTGTGACATCTTAGGGTTGGCTTGATATCTTGCACAAATGCGTGTGGCAAACATGATATCAGGCCTGCTGGCTGTGAGGTACATAAGAGACCCAATCATAGCCTTGTAGAGATGCTCATCCACACACTCCCCCTAAAGATCAGGTCCAAGGGAGTGGTTTTTGGATATGGGTGCCTTTGCAACCTTACAATCAGTCATGTTGAATCTTGTAAGTATGTCTTGTACATACTTTGACTGACTTATAAAGATGCCATGGTCAACTTTCTTCACTTGAATACCTAAAAAGAAATTGAGTTCTCCTATGGCACTCATTTCAAATCTATTCTTCATCAGCCTCTCAAAGTCTTTGCAGAGATTTGGATTAGTTGACATGAAGATAATGTCATCTACATATACTTAAACCAGCATTAAGTCATTCCTTGTTTCTTTGATGAAGAGAGTTCCATCTATAGTACCCCTCTTGTAGCCATGTTGACAGAGATATTAAGATAGTGTCTCATACCACTTTCTTAGAGCTTGGTACAACCCATAAAGAGCTTTATCAAGCTTACAGACATAATAAGGATGATCTGGGTCTGCAAAGCCAGGTGGTTGTTTGACATACACCTCTTCATCAATCACCCCATACAAAAAAGCACACTTGACATCAAGTTGGTAGACCTTGAAATCCTTGGATGCAGCAAACACCAGGAATATTTTTACAGCTTCAAGTCTTGCCACAGGAGCAAAGACATCTGTGTAGTCAATTCCCTCTTCTTGTGTGTATCCTTAAACAACTAGTCTGGCCTTATTCTTGATGACAAGTCCTCTATCATCATGCTTGTTCCTAAAAGCCCACTTGGTTCCTATGGTAGTCTTCCTTGAGGAAGAGGACATAAGTACCAAACCTTTTGTCTTTTGAATTGAAGCAGCTTTTCTTGCATTGCTTCAACCCAACTTCTAGCTTTTAAAGCCTCATTCTATCTGGGACAAGAAGCAAGAGTATAGACAAATATTTTTGTCATGGGTTTCTCCTCTTGTTCTTACCCTTGTATCAATATTTCCAATGATGTTTGTGGTGGGGTGTGACTTGTGGATCCTGAGTTGAGGAATCATAGCAAATTGATTGGAAAGATCTAAATTTAAGAAATTCAGATATGGTAATGGGGTGTCACCCACCACATCAGCACATTTATCAAGAGAAGCTTGATCCAATGAGTGTGTGACATCATTTATGTTGTCTTTTATAGAGTGGTTATCAGCATCTAGAAATTCTTGATCACTGTCACCACATCTATTTCCTCCTACATTTGAAGCTCCTTCACCTAAGTTCTGAGCCTCGGAGCTGAATTTGTAGGCATCTCAAATGTATCAGCTAAATTTGTCATGTTTATACTGATAGGATCTTCACTTGCAGGGTTAGTTACCACTGGAGCTGAGGTAGAATGCTTTCTTGGTTTTCTCAGCTCAAATCTTAGGTCAGGGTCTCCTGTTGATAAGTTACATGTAGATCCTGAAACATTCTCACAAGATTTGTTAAAACAGTTGGTAACTAAATCAAGATCAAATAGCCAATCAGGACCAGAACCTTTCACACTTGGAGTGTGCTCATTGAAAGTCACATTGGCTGACTCCTCAACTACTCTAGTTCTGAGATTGTATACTCTATAAGCCTTATCTTGGGAAGAGTATCCAATAAAGTGTCCATCATCTGATTTCTCAACAAATTTGGCTACTTGATCTTTGGTATTCAAGATGGTGCAGGGACATCCAAATGACCTGAGGAAACCAATGAATGGTCTACTTTTGTGCCACAACTCATAAGGAGTCTTACCATGGACTAAAACTCTGTTATGCACATAACAGGCTGTGTTGACAGCCTCTGCCCAGAAAGTGATGGGTAGTTTAGAGTTAGACAACATGGTTCTTGCAGCCTCAATAAGTGTCCTGTTTCTCCTTTCAGCAACACCATTTTGCTGAGGAGTCTTAGAAGCACTATATTATCTTGTAATACCCTTTTCATCACAAAATGTATCAAGGATTTTGTTCTTAAATTCTGTTCCTTGATCACATCTTATGGTTTTGACCTTATGATCACATTGATTCTCAATTTTTAGAATGAATTTCTTCAAGATCTTAGGAGTCTCATCCTTAGTTCTAAGGAAAAAGACCCAAATGAATCTTGTGAAGTCATCTGTGATCACCAAATAATATGAGGTCCTTCCTAAACTTATTACACTGGTGGGGCCAAAGAGATCCATATGTAATAAGTGTAGGGGAGTAGTGATAGAGTTTTTTTCCTTTGTCTTGTGAGACACTTTATGCTGCTTCCCTTTCAGGCATGCAATACAGTGGTCATCACTTATAAATTCTTTCTTTGGCATTCCAGTTTCCAAATCATTCTTAATCAGTTTATTCATGTTTTTAAAGTTTACATGGCACATTCTTTTATGCCAGAGGAAAGACTCATCACTATTTTCCTTAGATAGAAAGCGAAAAACTTCTCCTGAGGGAGATGTCTCCTGCAAGTCCATCTTGTACATGTTCCTTTTCCTGGGGCTCTGAGCAAGATATGCTCTTGAGGAATGACCACCCCGGGCTTGAGAACAATGCACTCATGCTCAGTAAAGAGCATGTTATGTATCTGATCACAAAATTGAGATACACTTAGTAGATTGTACCCAAGCTCCTTAACAAAGTTTACCTTCTCAATGCTGAGCTTACATTTATGACCCTGCCCCTTCCAGTAATGTAACCTCCAGCATCTCCTCCAAAAGCAACTGGCCCTCCATCAATTTTCTCAAAATTTTGAAGCAAAGAGCCATTGCCTGTCATGTGCCTGGAACAGCCACTATCAATGATCCATACATTCTTGTTGGTCTTTAGCTGTTCCTGCATAAAAAGAGATGTTTAGTTACTTTGGAAACCCAAGCCTTGTTGGTCTTGGGCTTTTCAAAGTGATCTGATGACAATGTAATAGTAAGTGATCCTATGTTCAAGCTTTGAGGCTCATTTGCTATTGTTGATGAAGAACTTTTAGTCACTTGGTCTTCCTTCATCTTCCATACCATCTTTGGAAGAGTAGACTTGACCTTCAACACTTCAGAAGTTTTGATAACTTCGGAAGTTTTGCATACTGGACCTTCAAAAGATCTTGCTTTCACTGCAGCAGGCTTCAGTACTTCGGAAGCATTCCTTTCTTCCGAGACCAAATTTCTTCCGAAGGCAAGTTTTCACTTGTCTTCTTATTCACCTTGGAGCTTCTAAAAGAAAAAGATTTTCCTTCCAAAGCTAGTTTTTCTTTCTTCTTCTTAGAAGTTTTCTTCTTTATCATGTGGATAGTACTTTTAGGATTGTAGATGCAATCCTTAGCAAGATAATAAGTACTACCACACATGATGCAGTCCATTTGCTTCCTTCTGAGAGTCTTCTTTTGAGAAAGAGACTGACTTTGATTACTTTCCACCTCCTTTTTCATCTTCACAGATGATGCAGCAAGCTTCTAAGGGTGGGGCTTGCTCTTAGAACTGGATGGTTCAGGCTGTGTAGTAGTGGTACACAGCTGATCAACCTTCTTCTCATTGCTGGAATGAGTTGGACTTAAACTAGAACTCCTGGTACTAGAGTTCATAGTTGAGTCTTTAGCCTTCACCACTTCAAATCCTGTAGAGATAAAAACTTATTTCTGCTTAGAGTTGAAAGTGGCCTTGATCTCTTGAGCCTTCTTTGACTTTCTCTTGGCTTTTCAGATCAAGTTCTTTCTCTTAGACTTGGTCATCCCATACTCTTTTCTCTCCTCAGGATAATAGTGACCCTTCTTAGGATGCTCTTCTTCACTCTTCTCAGAGCCATCCTTCACTATCTCCTTTTCATCCTCTTCATCAATGGGGTCTTTAAGGGGAAGCTCATCTTCAAAAGTTCCACACTTTGGAGATCTTACAGACAATAGAGAGTGTGAAGGAGCTATCTTAGTAGATCCCAATCCCTGCTTATTCTGATAACAAACTTTTGCGTGCAAGGATGATGATATAATGTTCTTGAAGGTCTCTTCTTCAAGAACACATTTTTCTACCCTGGCTTTGCTGATCACAAGCTTAGCTGGAAATCAGTTAACTTAGTGATAAGATCTTTGATTTGAGTCCTGTAGTTGGTATGTTCATACTTAAGAGTTGAAATGGTTTTCTCTAAATCTTCTATTTTATGCTTGTAATCATTTTCAGCTCTTTTAAAATCAGCTTTTAAGATGTTTAAGGACTCAAGATCAGATCTCATCTCTAAGTTATAGGACCTATATCTGTTAACTTTAGCAATACATTCAGGTATACAAAGATGTTCCAATACCTTGGCTTCTTCATGATCTGCCATCAGTGCTTGGTTTGGAGATGCATCCTCAACCTAAAAGCTCCAGTCAAAGCCTCCTTCAACAGCAACTGCAGCTTGCTGCTTGGGCTTCTTATTCTGGGGAACTCCATCAGTGTTGTTTGGTCTGGTTTGTGCTTGGCCACCACTTGTTCTTGGTGCCTTGCACTCTCTATCAAAGTATCCCATTTGGTTACAGTTGTAACACTTCACTTTGCTTTTGTCCAGCCCAAACTTTCCAGTGGTTGCATTGCTAGGAAACTTCCTCCCCGTCCTCTTGTAAAATTTCTTAGCTCTATGAGTGAAAAGAGCCATCTGTTGGACTATTTCCATATATTCCAGATCATCTAGATGGATATAGTCCAGGTCTTCAAGGGTGAAGAGAAAGTTGCTTGTGCTTTCATCAGTAGACACAAAGGCTTGTGAAGAACTTGTCACTTGGAATGGGCTTCCTTAAGTGTAGCTCTCTCTTGGTGTCTCCGGGAAGGTGATGAAAGGACCCTTTTATGAGTTGTCAGGTAGCAGATGAGATGATGCTGTGGTTCTCTGCAATCCCTTTCAACCACATGAAGGGCTAAACTCTGTTGATTGTTGGAGTTACCAGATGGATTTTGCATGTTCTTCTCCATCTGGTAGCCATTGAGGATACCATACAACTCAATGAGAATAAGGGTCTTGAGGTTTTTAGTCCTCTTAATGACCACACAGTAGTGTGTCCATTGTCTGGGAAGAGAGGACATGGATTTCCTCACAATTTCCCTGTTCTCAAGAGTTACTCCAACATCCATTAGAGTATCCATAATCTCAACATGCCTGAAGTATTGTTGAGTCATGGTTTCACCTGTATTAAAGGTGAAGTTCTCAAACTGCTACTTCAAGAGATCTTTCTTGTTCTCTTTTGCTTCATTAGACCCCTCATACATCAGCTTCAGTGTATCCCAGAGTTGCTTGGTAGTCTTGCACTTCTTGAAGCCTCTGCAGATAGAGTTTGGAAGAGCAGTTTGGAGGGCGGTCATGGCCTTTTGATCTATGTCAATCTTCTTCCAGTCTTATTCAGAATAGTCAGCCACTTCTTTTGGTATCATACCACCACCAACAGCAGCTGAAGAGGTGGATGGTACATGAAGTCCATAGACAACAGATCCCACATCCTGGAGTCTTGAGACTTGATGAAGCCGTCCATTCTTTGGTGCCAAGTATCAAAGTCATCAGGAGTGATGAGTGAAGACTTTGTCATTGTACCAGTTTCCATATCAGCCTTGTGATAGCTGCCATTTGAGATGTTAAGTGTTTTGTAAAACTGAAGGGATTTAAGATGGTGAGATTTTACAATCAAGAGCCTAAAAAGCTCTGATACCAATTGAAGGACTTGTTAAAAGGGTTGTTCAATACAATCAGTCTCACAATGAGGAAAGTGTTAGAACACTTAATAGATCAAATAGGGAACCGGGTTTAAGTGAGTGATACTAAAAACACAAGTAAAGCAGTTGAGACAGAACTAAGAACAAGAACAAGTAAGTATGGTTTTCAAGGATGCTGTACATTGCTCTCATGTTTTTTTACAACTGTTACAAAGCATTAAAAGAAAGACAAGGACCTGAGATACTTTATACAACATCCTAGAGCTGGCCATACTTTGAATGCTAGGCTTGAAACACTAATCTAGACAATAAGATCAATGTAAAGTCAAAAGTCAGATTTCCTTTTGACTAGTGACTATGATATGCCATAGCTCACATCCTAATATATTACATAAAGGATAAAAGATACAAAGTAGAAAGTTACAGACTAAAGACCATATTCTACAATTTACTAAAGCATGGACCTTTTCACCAACTCATGCAAGTTGGTGAGTCTTCAGAGTTACAGCAGAAAGTAAGTCAGCTTTATGAAAAAGTAGATTAGAGAAAGCTTGTTCTCTCTGTCCTCGAAAGAAATAAGTGTTCACTTTATTGGCTTCGGAAGACTTTGTCTTTGAAGCTTCGAAAGACTTCATCTTTGGCTTCGGATGATTTGGTCTTTGGATTCGAAAGATATTACACTTGGAATAATTTCTGTTGATGAGTGTAAAACTTCTGAAGTAACTTCTACCTTGTACATCAGTGCATGCATGCAGGAAAATCCTTGGTTGTTTTGGTTTCTTTGGTTGCATCAGCCTTATGATATAACCTTACATATTTTTACTTCCTAGATAGATTTTGCATCGGAAGATATCAAATATCAGAAATCTTATTCAATATGATAATAAGTCTTCCGAGACTTAATTGCTTTCGGAAGAAAATAGTCCTTTATTACATATAAGTACTTAGTGACAAATATAAGCTTCGGAAGATATAATCAAATTTCTCCCGAAGGTTAACTTCTTAGAACTAGTTATTTGTTTTGAAGACATAATTTTCTTCCGAAGACAACTTGATGTCTTCCGAAGGAAAATACATCCAAAATTCTAAGGGATGTCATTTTGAAAAGTTTATTCCAAAGTAAACTAGGCTTATATGGTGATGAAATAGACAACTTAAGACACACATATTATTAAAAATAATCTTGTGTTTAGTTTAAGAAAAATCAACTCAAAGTTAATCATCCCAATAGCTGATATAAGATACTTAAATATCTGCTCATCAAAAGCTTTTGTGAACATATCAACATATTGTTTATTTGTGTTAACTTTGACTAGTTTTATCAATGCCTTTTCAAAATTATCTCTAATTAAATGACACCTGATATTGATGTGCTTTGTCTTTGGGTGCTGCACAAGATTCTCTGTAATAGAGATAGCACTGTTGTTGTCTATGTGGATGGGAGTCTCCTTGAAGTTGAATCCATAGTCTAGCATCTGATTCTGAATCCAAAGCACTTGAGCACAGCAGCTTGCAGCAATAATGTATTCAGCTTTAGAAGTTGATGCAGATACACAGTGTTGTTTCTTGCATTGCCATGAGACTATCCTTCCACCAAGAAATTGACATCCCCCAGATGTTGACTTTGCAGTCATGTTGCAGCCACCATAGTAACTATCTATATAGGCATACAGATTGAAGTCGGAATTGTTTAGATACCAAAGGCCTAATTTGGGAGCACTCTTGAGATATCTGAGAATTCTCTTGACAGCAACCAGGTGTGACATCCTGAGGTTGGCTTAATAACTTGCTCAAATACATATAGCAAACATGATATCAGGCATGCTGGCTGTGAGGTACATAAGAGACCCAATCATAGCCCTGTGTAGATGTTCATCAACACACTTCCCCTCAGGATCTGGTCCAAGAGAGTGGATTCTGTCAATGGGTGTCTTAGCAACCTTGCACTCAGTCATGTGAAACCTGGTAAGTATATCTTGCACGTACTTTGACTGGTTTATGAAGATGCCACTGTCAACATGCTTCACTTGAATTCCTAAAAAGAAATTGAGTTCCCTCATGGCACTAATTTCAAATCTATTCTTCATCAGCTTCTCAAAGTCTTTGCAGAGCTTTGGATTAGTTGACTCAAAGATAATATCATCTACATAAACTTGAACCAGTATCAAGTCATTTTCTGTTCCTTTGATGAAGAGTGTTCCATCAATAGTACCTCTCTTGTATCCGTACTTATAGAGATACTATGATAGTGTCTCATACCACTTCCTTAGAGCCTGATGTAGCCCATAGAGAGCTTTGTTAAGCTTACAGACATAATCAAGATGATATGGGTCTGCAAAGTCAGGTAGTTGTTTGACATACACCTCCTCATCAATCACCCCATATAAAAGGCACACTTGACATCAAGTTGGTAGACCTTGAAATCCTTTGATGCAGCAAAAGCCAGGAATATCCTAACAGCTTCAAGTCTTGCTACCGGAGCAAAAACTTCTATGTAGTCAATCCCTTCTTCTTGTATGTATCCTTGAAAAACCACTATTGCCTTGTTCTTAATGACAAGTCCTCTATCATCCTATTTATTCCTAAAAACCCACTTGGTACTTATGGTAATCTTCCCTTGAGGAAGAGGACATAGATTCCATACCTTTTGTCTTTTGAATTGAAGCAGCTCCTCCTGCATTGCTTCAACCCAACTTCCATCATTCAAAGCCTCTTTAATCTTCTTAGGCTCTATCTGGGACAAGAAACAAGAGTGAAGACAAACATTTTTGTCATGAGTTTGTCCTCTTGTTCTCACTCCAGTCTCAACATCTCCAATGAAGTTTGTAGTGGGATGGGAGTTGTGGATTCTTAGATGAGGAATCACAACAAGTTGTTTGGACAGATCTAAATTGATGAAATTCAGATCTGGTGCTTGAGAATCATCCACCATATCAACACACTTATCAAGTGAGACTTGATCCAATGAGTGTGTTACATCATTGATATTGTCTTCTATGGAGTGGTTATCAGCATCAAGAAACTCCTGATCACTATCACCACCTCCATCTCCTTCTACATTGGAAATGTTTCCATCTAAGTTCTATGCCCCTGTGCTGGAATTTATAGGCACCTCAGATGTATCAGCTGAAGAATTTGTCATGGTTGTGCTGGTAGGATATAACAGCCGGAAAATTTCAGAAAAGAAAAAGAAAAGGAAAGATAAGGGAGAAAAGGGGGTTATTTAAAAATACGGGGTTAAGAGATGCAAAAGTCAAACCTGCCCATAATAGGTTTAAAAAGGTGATATGGTCTCCCATACCTTCTCCACCAGATACACGACTTTCTGCTAGAGTGAGAAGAAGGAGCTCCAGTCCGATTTTAGATAGAGAAGCGGTAGAAATCTTCAGAAGGTAAGATTTAGGGGTGTTTCTTCTCGGTTTCAGTTGGGTTTAAGCTTCTGGACCGATCTTTATGTGTTTGGTTGCTTGTTTTTGCGTGTTTAGGTGCTAGAACTCCAGGTTGCTCTCGGTTCTGGTGTGTTTTACTTGAAAGATGTTAGAGGTGAGTTCTAGATCCCCTCTTTTATGATTTTCTACTTCTTGGGGCTGATATGCGTACTGAAAATGATGTTACCGAATAAACTATGTTTTCCACTGTTAAAATGATGTTTTCGTAATATATATGTGTTTTTAAAGATTTCTATAGTGTTGTATGGTTGCTTATGGTGTTCTAAGTGTGTATCTGATAGATCTAAGCTAGGAATACGATTAAAATGATGTATGGGATTAGGAACTGCGTAAGTTGGATTGCAGGTAGAACATGATGTCGGTTGTGGACCTTGTTTGTCCGTTGTGTATACTTAGAAGATTATACAATGCCATCTGCTGTGGACATTGTTTGTCCGCTGTGGACACTTAAGTTTCATGCATGTCCGCTGTATACCCTTAGGTACTTTAGGCTGTCTGTTGCGGATTATGGCTGTCCGCTGTGGACACTTGTAATGTCTAATTCATCCGCTATGAACCTTAGCCATCCGCTGTATAACTTACTCATGCGCTGTGAACACTTAGGTTTATTCTGATACTTTGGGATAGAGCTTAAGTGACTGGTACTTATGTTTTGTGGAAGCTTAGTTAGCTTTCGAAGCTTAATCTCTTCCGAAGCCTATGTTTGCATTTCTTCCGAAGCCAAGGAAGAAGTCTTCCGAAGCCAAGGAAGAAGTCTTCCGAAGCTTGTCTTTCTTCCTAAGTATATGTTTGACTTCGAAAGTATTAGTAGTAGTAGTGTTGTGTTTGCTAGTTGATGGTTAGCACAAGTTCATAGGCTCTAGTTGTATGTTTGTTAAGTTGCATGTGTTGGGTGTAGTTAGTTAGTTGTGAACTGGTAGGCAATGTGATTTCCAACGATGCTGTTTTATTCTTTTCTTATGGGCTTCCATTTTGGATAATATTTACTATTTCATGTTATGTGATTATAAGGCAATGGTTATCTTACAAGTATTATTCATAATCAAGTGGTCACAAAGGAATAAAAGGAAGACAATGGAACTTAATGAATGTTACCCCGGGCCCGTATGATGAATGGAAAGTCTTGCAAGCTAAATGAATGGAGGTTCACGTCCCTGGGTGTCGTTTGCTCAACTGATGTGCGTCTGTTCAGTCCCAAAAGGATGCACATCTGGGGTCAAATCCTTGCGATTGACCAATGAATGAATGGGACCCGTATTCATGAGCAGGCTTCATGCCTAGCAGTGTGGGTCAACTGCCAAAGGGTTAGCTACCATGATAAATGTTTGCTGGCAGGGGTTCGGCATCTGTTTCCAACCAACAATGTAGACTCTTGCTTTGTGCAATCCTAGTTAATGAAAGAGAAAGATAATGAAAGAAAGAAAGTTAATGGACTTCTTAATGAACTTAGTAAGGAGAGATATATATATAATGATGGATGTTCACCAAGTAAAATTTACAAAAAAATATATATTTTCTATATTATTAAACTAGAACTCACTCAGCAACGCTGACTTTTATATGCAAGTTAGTTGGCAGGTGATGTTGCTGGGGACGGCATGAGGTTGGAGCTACTTGGTAAATAATGACTGGCATCCATGAAGTGCAGAAGCTATATTTTTGTCTTGAAAAACAACTAATGTTCTTTTGAATCTTGTAACAACTACGTATTTCTTGACTAATGTTTTAGTAATGCATGAAATGGTTTTTGTTTAACTATTTTGCTGCCATGGTTTCTTTCTTCGATGTATTTTTAATGTGTAAAGTGCTATGAATGACCAGCTGTGAGGCTTCCCGGGAACGGAGCCTTACATAGGATTTCCAACTGGAGGGCTAGTTACCGCTGAAGCTGAAGTAGTTTGTACACTTGGTCTTCTCAGCTCGAATCTTGGATCAGAATCTCCTGTTGATAAGATACCTGTAGATCTTGAAACATTCTCATAATATTTGTTAAGACAATTGGTAACTAAATCAAGATCAAACAGCCAATCAGGACCAGAACCATTCACACTGGGTGTTTGTTCATTGAAGTTCATATTAGCTGACTCCTCAACTACTCTGGTGCTGAGATTGTATACTCTATAAGCATTGGCTTGGGAAGAGTATCCAATAAAGTGCCCATCATCTGATTTCTCAGCAAACTTGGCTACTTGATCTTTGGTATTCAAGATGGTGCACGGACATCCAAATGATCTGAGGAAATCAATAAAAGGTCTCCTTTTGTGCCACAGTTCATAAGGAGTCTTACCATGAGTCTTGACTACTAAAACTCTGTTTTGCACATAGCAGGCAGTGTTGACTGCCTCTGCCCAGAAGATGATGGGCAGTTTAGAGTCAGATAACGTGGTTCTTGTAGCTTCAATAAGTATCCTGTTTCTCTTCTCAGCAACACCGTTTTGCTGAGGAGTCTTGGGAGCAATGTATTGTCTTGTAATACCTTTTTCATCACAAAATGCATCAAGGATTTGGTTTTTAAATTTGGTTCCTTGATCATATCTTATAATCTTGACCCTGTGATCACATTTATTCTTAATTTTTAGAATGAAGCTTTTCAAGATCTCAAAAGTCTAATCCTTAGTTCTAAGGAAGAAGACCCAAGTATATCTTGTAAAGTCATCTATGATCACCAAATAGTATGAGGTCCTTCCTAAACTTATTACACTAGTAGGGCCAAAAAGATCCATATGTAATGAGTGTAGGGGAGTAGTGATGGAGTTCATTTCCTTTGGCTTATGAGATACCTTGTGTTGCTTTCCTATGAGTAAGAAGAGCCATTTTCTGGACCATCTCCATATACTCTAGATCATCTGGATGGATACAGTCCAGGTCTTCAAGAGTAAAGAGAAAGTTGACGCTGCTTTCATCAGCAGACACAAAGGCTTGTGAAGAGCTTGTATCTTGGAATGGGCTTCCTTGGATGTAGCTCTCCCTTGGTGTCTCCGGGAAGGTGATGAAAGGACCTTTTTATGAGTTTTTAAGGAAGCAGAGTAGATGATGTTATGGTTCTCTGTAGTCCCTTTCAACCACATGAAGGGTTGAACTCTACTGATTGTTGGAGGAGTTGCCAAATGGAGTTTGCATGTTCATCTACATCTGGTATACACTAAGGATACCATACAACTCTGTGAGAGTAAGGTTCTTGAGGTTTTCAGTCCTCTTAATGATCACACAATAATGTGTCCATTGTCTAGAAAGAGCAGACATGAACTTCCTCATAATATCCCTATTCTCAAGATTTACTCCAACATCCATTAGAGTATCCATAATCTCAACATACCTGAAGTATTGTTGAGTCATGGTTTCACCTGTTTTATAGGTGAAGTTCTCAAATTGCTGCTTCAAGAGGTCTTTCTTGTTTTCTTTTGCTTCATTGGACCCCTCATACATAAGCTTCAGTGCATCTCATAGTTGTTTAGCAGTTTTGCAATTCTTGAAGCCTCTGTATATAGAGTTTGGAAGAGCAGTTTGGAAAGCGGTCATGGCCTTCTAATCTACATCAATCTTCTTCGAGTCTTCTTTTGAGTAGTCAGCCACTTCCTTTGGTATCATGCCACCAGTAGCAGCAGCTGAAGTGGTGCATGGTACATGAGATCCTGAGACAACAGATCCCCACATCCTGCTGTCTTGAGACTTGATGAAGCCTTCCATTCTTTGGCACCAAGTATCAAAGTCATCAGGAGTGATCTGTGAAGATTTTGTCATAGTATCGGTTTCCATATTAGCCTTGGTAAGAGCTGCCATTTGAGTTGTTAAGTGTTTTGTGAAACTGAAGGACAATCAAGAGCCTAAGAAGCTCTGATACCAATTGCAGGATCGTTGAAGGGGGTCAATGCAACAGTTTCACAGTGAGAAGAGAGTTAGAACACTTAACCGATCAAATAGGGAACCGGGTTTGTATAGATGATTCTAAGAACACAAATAAATATGAGACAAAACAAGAACAATAACAAGATGATATTGGTTTTCAAGAATGATATATATTGCACTCAAGTTCTTTTACAAGTGTTACAAAGCACAAGAAAGATACAAGTACTTGAGACACTTTATACTACATCCTACAGCTAGCCATACTTTGAAAGCCAGCTGGAAACACTAATCTAGATAACAAGATCAATGTAGAGTCAAAAGGCAGATTGTCTTTTGACTAGTGACTATGACATGCCATAGCTTACATCCTAATATATTACAAAAAGGATAAAAGATACAAAAGTAGAAAGTTACAGACCAATGACCATAATCTGCAGTTGACAAAGCATGGACCTTTTCACCAACTCATATAAGTTGGTGAGTCTTCAGTGTGGTAGCGGAAAGTTGTTCAGCTTTTGTCAAAAGGTGATCAAAGAAAGCATGTCTTTTCTGTCTTCGGAAAAAATCAGTCTTTGGCTTCAGAAGACTTTGTCTCTGAAGCTTCGAAAGAATTCATCTTTGGCTTCGGAAGATTTTGTCATTTGGCTTTGGAATATTTTACACTTAGTTTATTTTCCTTGAGTGGTGTAAAACATCCGAAGTAACTTTACTCTGCACTTCATGCATGCATGCTGAGAGCTCTTTGGATGCTTTGGTTGCATCAGCCTTTAAGTATAGACCTTACAATTACGTATATTACAAAAGTTTTTAAGACAACTATATTATCCCAATAAGATTAGTAAAAGCATGGGTGGTATTTGTTGTCAGAAATCACTTATCACCTAGATTTTAGGGGGGGGGGGGTTTCGTTTTATGAATGTAGGTTAGAGTTTATGATCATTGGAGGCAGCTTTCAGTGGTGATTTACATAGACCGGAGAAAATTAATGTAGAAATTATCCCCATAAATTACCATTTTAATTGTTATTGAGCTGTTAACAACCGGCAAGGGAAAGGGGAAGAGGGATTAGTGCTCAATCACAATGAATGAATGCTATTGAAAGTAAATGACGGTTTTGTTTGGCCACGTGTATATGTTTTAGCATTTGTATTATAAGCATCATATGTTATACTTTACTGTAAGGGCATAAATGAAATAGAATGGTTAATTTTTTGAAATTTAAGTATGACTTTTCATATGGGTGTTTTAATCTATATGTAAAATTATCATTTTATCTTACTTTTACTTTTATTATAAAAGATATAAATAAATATTAAAATTATTAAACTCACAATATGCCCCTAGAAAAATATTAATATTATAGTTATTATAAATATGAAAATATATATTTAAATATTTAAATAAAATGATACTTTAGTATTTAGTTATAAAAATATAATTAGTAAATATAAATTTAAATATCAATTTATATTATTATAAATAAAATAAAATTAATGAAGTGAACTAAATAATATCATATAATTAAATAATGTATTAATAATATGTATTAAATAATACAATAATTAGAAAAAGACAATTAAATGGGGGCAAAAGTAAAACTATTGCATAAAGCATTTGTACTATATACTTAAAATATTGTATATGTGTCTTATATTTTTAAATAAATTATCATTTTATTCTTTTAATATGTATTATATAGTAGTATAGATATAGATATAGATAATTTTACAAATTGTTTCGTACAAACATCTTATCTCATTAAAATATATATTTGTTATGTTAGACAGAGATGTCTCAACTTCCCAACGACATTCTTCCAATATATTGGTGATAAGCATGCAAACCCAATGATCATATTGAAAGTCAAATGGATTTATCAAAATATTGAAAGTTTTTTTATACTTTATTTCATGATCAATGATATCATGATAAGCAAGCCTAACCAGAAGCAAATCATTTAATTTATATGTATTTATAGTTTTTATTTAAATCAAGGGTATTTACGTCTTATAAATTAGTGGACTTTTTCATGATTTGTAACTTTCTAGGAAATCCCCTTTTATTAGTTGGTTACCATTCCGATATTCAAATTAAAGAATTTAATAAATCATCAGGTTCATTATAATATCACCATTCATTCGATCATACTTTCACAATTAAAAAGGTTAGTATGCATTCAAGTAATAGATTTTACAGATTACTCTTTTTTTTCTTGTTTTCGGATGGCCATTTCAAAACACTAGAGTGAAAATTATGTTGGTAGATTTTGATTATCAGCATCAAGAAAATATTTGATCAATTAATGATCCGTAATTATCAAAAACACAAGGAACCAAGTATTGAAGCTGAAAATAATCTTAGTTATTAAGAATGTCGATGCCTTGCTTCAAGAAGATGAGGAAATTATTTTATCGTATTTGTGATAATTGGAGTTATCATGATGCTTTGAATTGTCTAAAAAAGAGTTTTGAAAGTTCTCGGTATTCTAATCCTTTTGCTTATAAGTATGTGTGATAGAAACATGAATATACACATGTTTTAATAGAACTATGAATATGTTATCATCAATTGTTGAATGTTCGGTAAAAGTAAACATATGTAATTTAAACAATGAATATGAATAGATAAATGTACATGGTATATTGTGTAGGATATAGGTTCATTTTTATTAATAGTTGTCTCATTATTGATGGAAAATACATAATTGCAATACCCCATCCAAATCGAATGTAAGCAACAACAAAATTTACACTGATTGAAACCAATTTAAACCGTAACCTTAAGAGAGAACTTCCTTTACTTGAATCCTAAAATCGCAAAGATTCTTCATAGCTTCGCCTATGACTACACAATCAACGAACCAAAAGGTGAAGTGGTAATGAGGATTTCTGTTCAACAGAGGTCCCTTAAAACAGATTTCATGTCACTTCTTATACGAAAGCGTCTGTCTCCCGGGCTACACAACAAACAAAACAATATGTTTGTACTACCGGAGATGTCCTCGCATCCAAGGTAACACAGGATAAGATGGTGCCTTGACTAATATCGTGTAAAGTAAAAAATGTTGGATATTCTTTAGTGTATGTGTGTGTGTGTTTCCCAAACACATGTGGTTTTTAAAAAACGTCTAAAACAAGACCGATATGTCTTGTAGTTATACCCAAAACCGAAAATGTAAAGAGTCAGTCATTTAATACACAAATTAACTCTATTTAATTTTTGAATGAATTTTTATCTTAATATACAAATTAATTTCTATTTAATTATAATTTAATATTCCAGAATTTGAATAGTCTGTTCGCTTATGCATAGTGGAATCATGTGCCAGTTATTTGCAACTTACTTGACCCGTACCTCAACCTCTAATGGCATCATAGTAGAAGATCCACAATGACTCGTTATCTATTTCCTTCAACCACACATCTTAGAGCATCGATATCTCATTCATCTTAGCTTCGTTTTGAGCACGGTTTGATTCGTTGTGATCTTCTCATAAACCTACTAAATAATAATCATATTAGTAACAAATACTAATATTAATTAGTGTCCAACAGTTAGTAAAAATTCCAATTTTTTACTAAATTTGCAACAAATTATGTATAGTATTTTGATATTCATATATGCAAGTTATAACAATGTATATGATTTAATATATGTAATTGTTTGATTGTGTATAGTTGTGGATTTACATATATGTATCATTATAGTTGTATCTTATTTGTTTGGAGGTACATATATGTAATCACACAAGCTCATTTATAATGTTGCTTATTTAATCTAGACTACAATTGTATATATTTTGTATTGCCAGTCACTTTTGTATGTTGATGTATGTAAGTAGTTAACATTATGTATGTTGTTGTTTTGCATATAAAGGATCGGTGAAGGGTGATCAATGCAACAGTTTCATAAAGATGGAGAGATGTGCAACATTTAACAGATCAAATAGTGAACCGGTTAGATGATACAAAAAATACAAGTAAAAGAACAAGAACAAGGACACTCAAATATGGTTTTCAAGAATGATGATATTGATCTTAAGTTCTTACAAGTGTTACAAAGCATACATAAAATACAAGTACTTGAGACACTTTATATTAAATCCTACAGTCGGCCATACTTTGAAGGTCAGCCAGAAACACTAATCTAGACAACAAGATCAATGTAGAGTCAAAAGGCGGATTGCCTTTTGACTAGTGACTATGACATGCCATAGCTCATATCCTAATATATTACAAAAAGGATAAAAGATACAAAAGTAGAAAGTTACAGACCAATGACCATAATCTGCAGTTGACAAAGCATGGACTTTTTCACCAACTCATATAAGTTGACGAGTCTTCAGAGTGGCAGCGGAAAGTTGTTCAGATTTTTTCAAAAGGTGATCAGAGAAAGCATGTCTTCTCTGTCTTCAGAAGAAATCACTCTTTGGCTTCAGGAGACTTTGTCTCTGAAGCTTCAGAAGACTTTGTCTCTAAAGCTTCAAAAGACTTCATCTTTAGCTTCGTAAGATTTTGTCATTTGGCTTTGGAAGATTTTACACTTAGCTTATTTCCCTTGAGTGGTGTAAAACTTCTGAAGTAACTTTACTCTGTAATTCATGCATGCATGCTAAGAGCTCTTTGGATGCTTTGGTTGCATCAGGCTTTAAATATTGACCATATAAACTCTCCCTAAGCTGATGCTACCAAAACAGAAGAGATTAATCATCTATTGACAGTCCTCATCAGAATCAAAACCATTCCTTTCTTCATCATTTGGTCAGGATCCCTCAAACTCTTATAGTGTCTTATCATGTCATAGAGATCATGTAGAGGAAGATCAAGTATGTCTTGCTAGAAGTAGACATCTTGACCTCCTTGATATTTAATAACATACCATCTGTCTGGATTAGTAGCAAAGGTCCAGGACAAGATGGGTATCCCAGCAGCAAAAGGCTCTACTTGAATAGAGTTGGATGAGTAGCCTCTTCTTGATCACCCTCAGGATGTTCTGACTGATCATGAGGTGTAGAGGTGGATGCCTTGGACTTCTTCTTCTTCTTCGTCTTCTTCTTGTCCCTTCTAATGTCCATCCTTTTCTTCCTCTTTCTATATTTCAACTGAGAAGATTGGCATTCAGCACCAGGTTGTTCTTATGTGTCATTCTCAGTTGGGTCCTCTTCCCTCACAGGTTCAGAAGGAGAAGGAGTAGGACCCTATTATGGATCAGAAGATGAAATTGGTTGTGGTCTAGCACTAGGTCCAAGTTATGTTATCACTTATGGTTGAACCTTGACCTCAACTTCAGGTGCAGCTTGACTTGGTGGAGAATGCAAGTCAATGAGCTCACTCTTTTTAATCTTCTTCTTGATCATCGTAATGTGCTCATCCATGGTGGATAGAGACATTGGACCAAGCCTTCTTTCGGAGAATCCATACAGCATCAAGTAGCTCACCATTTTCTGCCTGTCAACAAATTTCTTCAAGTCAGCTTTGATGGTAGCTCTTGACTTTGCAGCTTCTTCCCTCATCTTTCTCTTAGAAGCTTTTGTTTTTCATTGCTTGTTGCTCAAGCTACTTGAGGTACTCAAACTCTATGTATTCATATGACAAGGGAAGAAGTGTAGATGCCTGATAGAGGCCTCTGGCACTCAGGTAGTTAATCATATTTTGTCTGTCTGCTTCTTTGTCTACCTGAGGTTGTTGCTCAGTTGCCATAGCCTTTGTCTCAGGGCTTTCTTGAACTAGGGAGAGGGTAGGAGCATGCTTGTAGAGTCTTTTCTTCCTCCTTTCTTCTTTGATCTTGAGGAGCAGTTCTGCATCCTCTACCTCCTTCCTCTCTTTTGACAACTCAGTGTCAGCCAGTTCATTTAACTCTTCTAAGGGAAGAGATATGTGTTCTTTAATGTTGTAGGTTATGGTCCCTAAATAGTTTAATCTGGCTGCCCTTAACTCATCATCTTGAGATTTTGGCCTGGGGGAAGCCCTAATTGTAGCTTCCATGAAGCCTGGGGACCCACTTGAACTCTCTCCCTTAGCTTCCTTTTTCTCTCTCTTTCCTCCTCCTCAATCTCCTTAGGAGTGATCTTCCTTTTACCTTTGTCACTCACAGGTCTTTATGACTCAGGTTGGAGAGAGCTTTGGACTTCATTGCTTAGTTCTTCAGTTGAGCTCTGGCCAGAGAGAGGCTATGACACATCTTCACCAGCTGGTGTCTCACTGAGGGTAATGGGTATTGAAGCAGTTCCTGTCATCTCAAGGTTCACTAGCTCAACTGCTGGGCCTTCAGCCAAGGTTTCCCATTCGAAGCTAATCTTAGGGTCCACCTCAGCATCCAGTTGACCAGTAGTCTTGCCTGCTAGCCTCTTTCAATATAGTCTTATTCTCAGCTTGAACTCTTCAATCACCCTTTGTTGAATCTTATCAACCAACCTTATAGCTTGCCTGTTTTGACTTGGGTTGGTAAGTGGGAGGTCAACTAGATAAGTGCTCTCATAGAATCTCAGGGTGTAGAAGTTGAAGATCTCTTGTTGCCCCTGAGACCTAGAGATTACCAGGGCTCTTTTTGATCATCATACCTCCATCCCACAATTGGATTATCAGCTCCGTGAGATGGAGTTGGCATTGCCCTTGGTATACCCTCCTCAAACAAACTTTGTATGAGAGAGTCCATATCAATATGGACATAAGGAGGTTGTTGAGTATGGATATCTGTAAGTGAGGGTGGTGAATCCGCCATGTCCATTCTCTGAGAGGAACTGCCAGGTTCTGTGATTGTAATTAAGACTTTCTCCCCCTTTTTGGTTGCATGACCCTCTTGCACATAGGAGCTAGGAGTTAGATGCAGCACATCCATAGGTTCTTGTGGGCCTGGTTGAGTCCTCTGGATGGGTCGCTCAGCTAACTTGCCCTTGAGATCGATAATCTCAAGTTGCTAGTCATTGACCCTTTTTGTAAGGTAGTCACCTGAGATTCCAGGTACTGACCTTTGAGACTAAATAGATGCAGGTTTTAGTTAGTTGTTGCATCTTTAGTTTCAGACTCCCCTTATCTTAATTTGAAGAAACACTAGGGGATGAGAGAATAGGACCAAAGTCTTCTTCCTCATCACCAGCACTAAGTTCTTCACTACTGGATTTCCCCTGCACCATGACACCTTCAGTTGAAGTGTCAATGGACTGGGTTGCCATGGTTGAGTCTTAAAGATGTAATCACCTGCAAAAGTAAGAGCCTCTTCCATATGGACCTCCTGAACTAGTTCAGGGAGATCCACCTCAGTTGTGGATGGATGATGTGGGCTAGACGTGGGTGAGTAAGAAGCACTCATCTCTCTTTAAGCAGGGGTGGAGAAAAGAGACTTATGGTACTCACTGAATCCCATGTCTTCATCATCATAGAATTCCAAGTTGGGTATGGGTTGATTGAAGTCTAGAGGCTGAGGATGGTAGCTTTCTTTTGAAGGTTGTTTACTAGAGTTTTGAGACTCTGAGTGAAGGCCTAAGGCTGGTGTTGGTGTATTGAGCTAATTAGGTTGAGCATGAGGAACCTCAGCATTGATCCTTGAAGTGATGGGAGTGGTTTGCTTCTTAGTGGAAGTGGGAGCTCTAGTTTCCACTTCCTCCTGTATAATATATGGGGGCCTGCAAGGTTGTGCAAGGGTTTGTTTGGATTTTCTTTAGTAGGTGATGGTGAGTGGTGGCTATGTGGGTGGTGAAGATGTGGGTTCAACATTAGCTTATGTTGCTAAGTTGTCACCTTGAGCAATGTGCTCTAACATTTTTGGGACCAGGGCTGTTTCTACCCTAAGAAGCCAACGGTTGGCTTTCTCATTGTTTTAAAGATGCCAGGCTTCATCTGTCCCAATTTAAGAACATTACATGTTCCCTTTAACTGTGAGCCCAGTTCATAGTTAAGAATGTACTGGACATATCTAGGGAACATATAATATTCTAAGGAGTCCAAGTTTGCAAGTAAATTAGTATAAACAAATTGTGAGTACCTGAACTTGACCCCTTGTACCAATCCATGGACTATATAGGAAAGGTCTTCAGGAATTTGATCCCAACCTCTATGTTTGCTAGATAGACAGTGAATGACAACATGGAGGAGGTACTTCCAATTGTAGGAGACCTTCTCTTTCTTGAAAGTTCTTATAGTGTAATCACCCTCATAGCCCATCTACATGAAGGACTGGTTTACAACAGATTTTGGGAAAGACAATTCTCCTTTTTCATCATCCAGCCTTAGATGAGTATGAATGGTAGGTGGAGTGATGAAAATTATTCTGCCCTGCACTATGACAGACAGTACTTCTCCCCATCCATACGACCTCTTGGTAGGTCCTCCAGAACTCTAAAAGCTGATCTTCATATAGTGGAGGATTTATGGTGAGGGAGGTGAAGTAATTGGATAGAGTCAAGAAACGACAAACGTCCGAGAAGCCAGGATCTTTCTCAGACACTAACAAAGCAACCTGATTATATTGTCTGTACAGCTGCATGGAGAAATCGGGCTGGTTTCGTGGATCAGGGTTGGCCATTTTGAGTAGCTTTGAGATGAAGGAAGGTAAGAACAAGGTCGGTTTGTGGGTGAATTTAGGGTTTGAATCTTTGTGGATGATAGAGAAAGTGAAGAGGGGGAACCGTTGTACAAATATATGGTATGGATTTGAGACAAAGTTAATGTAAACGGATAAACTTTGAAATCCGGATGTCGGTCCCACCTCTGAAAAAGTGCCCAAAAGGTAGTTTTCTTGGAAGTCTAAATCTTCCAAAGGTAATTTGTCTTTGGAAGGTTTTTAAAAAAAACTTTTGAAGCTAATTTGGCTTCGAAAGATATTCCTTAGTTTTCTAAAAAATTTTCTTCGGAAGAAAAATACTTAGAGTATTTTATCTTCCTATATAGATTTTGCTTTGGAAGATATCAAATATCAAAAATCTTATTCAATAAGAGAATATGTCTTCTGAGGCTTAATTGTTTTCGAAAGAAAATAGTCCTTCAATACATATAAGTACTTAGTGACAAATATAAGTTTCGAAAGATATAATCAAATTTCTTTCGAATGTTAACTTCTTAGAAGTAGTTATTTGTTTTGAATACATAATTTTCTTCCAAAGACAACTTGATGTCTTCCGAAGGAAAATATATCCAAAATTCTCAAAATTCTAAGTGATATCATTTTGAAAAGTTTCTTCCAAACTAAACTGGGCTTATATGGTGATGATATAGACAACTTAAGACACACATATTATTAAAAATAATTTTGAGTTTAGTTTAAAGAAAATCTACTCAAAGTTAATCATCCTAATAGCTTATACAAGATACTTAAATCTCTTCTTATCAAAAGCTTTTATGAACAAATCAGCATATTATTCATTTGTGTTAACTTTGACTAGTTTTATCAATCCCTTTTCAAAATTATCTCTAATTAAATGATACCTGATATTGATGTGCTTTGTCTTTGAGTGCTGCACTGGATTCTCTGTGATAGAGATAGCACTTTTATTGTCTATATGGATGGGAGTCTCCTTGAAGTTGAATCCATAGTCTAGCATCTGATTCTAAATCCAAAGCACTTGAGCACAGCAGCTTGCAGCAACAATGTATTCAGCTTTAGAAGTTGATGCAGATACACAGTGTTGTTTCTTGCATTGCCATGAGACTATCCTTCCACCAAGAAATTGACATCCCCCAGATGTTGACTTTGCAGTCATGTTGCAGCCACCATAGTAACTATCTATATAAGCATACCGATTGAAGTCAGAATTGTTTAGATACCAAAGGCCTAATTTGGGAGCACTCTTGAGATATCTGAGAATTCTCTTGATAGCAACCAGGTGTGACATCCTGAGGTTGGCTTAATAACTTGCTCAAATACATGTAGCAAACATGATATCAGGCCTGCTGGCTGTGAGGTACATAAGAGACCCAATCATAGCCCTGTGTAGATGTTCATCAACACACTTCCCCTTAGGATCTGGTCCAAGAGAGTGGATTCTAGCTATGGGTGTCTTAGCAACCTTGCACTCAGTCATGTGAAACCTGGTAAGTATGTCTTGCACATACTTTGACTGGTTTATGAAGATGCCACTGTCAACATGCTTCATTTGAATTCCTAAAAAGAAATTGAGTTCCCCCATGGCACTAATTTCAAATCTATTCTTCATCAGCTTCTCAAAGTTGGTAGACCTTGAAATCCTTTGATGCAGCAAAAGCCAGGAATATCCTAACAGCTTCAAGTCTTGCTACAGGAGCAAAAACTTCTATGTAGTCAATCCCTTCTTCTTGTATGTATCCTTGAAAAACCAATCTTGCCTTGTTCTTGATGACAAGTCCTCTATCATCCTACTTGTTCCTAAAAACCCATTTGGTACTTATGGTAGACTTCCCTTGAGGAAGAGGACATAGATTCCAAACCTTTTGTCTTTTGAATTGAAGCAACTCATCCTATATTGCTTCAACCCAACTTCCATCATTCAACGCCTCTTCAATCTTCTTAGGCTCTATCTGGGACAAGAAACAAGAGTGAAGACAAACATTTTTGTTATGGGTTTGTCCTCTTGTTCTCACCCCAGTCTCAACATCTCCAATGATGTTTGTAGTGGGATGGGAGTTATGGATTCTTAGATGAGGAATCACAACAAGTTGTTTGGACAGATCTAAATTGATGAATTTCAGATCTGGTGCTTGAGAATCATCCACCACATCAACACACTTATCAAGTGAGACTTGATCCAATGAGTGTGTTACATCATTGATATTGTCTTCTATGGAGTGGTTATCAGCATCAAGAAACTCCTGATCACTATCACCACCTCCATCTCCTCCTATATTAGAAATGTCTCCATCTAAGTTCTATGCCCCTATGCTGGAATTTATAGACACCTCAGATGTATCAACTGAAAAATTTGTCATGGTTGTGCTGATAGGATGTAACACCCAGAAAATTTCAGAAAAGAAAAAGAAAAGGAAAGATAAGGGAGAAAATGGGTCTATTTAAAAATAAAGGGTTAAGAGGTGCAAAAGTCAAACCTGCCCATAATAGGTTTAAAAAGGTGATATGGTCGCCCATACCTTCTCCACCAGACACACGACTTTCTGCTAGAGTGAGAAGAAGGAGCTGTAGTCTCAACATCTCCAATGATGTTTGTGGTGGGATGGGACTTGTGGATTCTTAGTTGAGGAATCACAGCAAGTTGTTTGAACAGATCTAAATTGATGAAATTCAGATCTGGTGCTTGAGAATCATCCACCACATCAACACACTTATCAAGTGAGACTTGATCCAATGATGTGTTAAATTATTGATATTGTCTTCTATGGGGTGGTTATCAGCATCAAGAAACTCCTTATCACTATCACCACCTCCATCTCCTCATACATTGAAAATGTATTCATCTAAGTTTTGTGCCCCTGTGCTGGAATTTATAGGCACCTCAGATTTATCAGATGAAGAATTTGTCATGGTTGTGTTGATAGGATTTCCAGCTGTAGGGCTAGTTACCACTGGAGCTAAAATAGTTTGTACACTTGGTCTTCTCAGCTCAAATCTTGGATCAGAATCTCTTGTTGATAAGATACCTGTAGATCTTGAAACATTCTCACAAGATTTGTTAAAATAGTTGGTAACTAAATCAAGATCAAACAGCCAATCAGGACCAGAGCCTTTTACACTGGGTGTATGCTCATTGAAGGTCACATTAGTTGAATCCTTAACTAGTCTGGTTCTGAGATTGTATACTCTATAAGCCTTGGCTTAGGAAGAGTATCCAATAAAGTGTCCATCATCTGATTTCTCATCAAACTTGGCTATTTGATCCCTAGTATTCAAGATGGTGCAAGAACATCCAAATAATCTTAGAAAATTAATGAAAGGTCTTCATTTGTGCCACAGTTCATAAGGAGTCATACCATGAGTCTTAACGACTAAAACTCTGTTCTGCATATAGCAGGCGGTGTTGATTGCCTCTGCCCAGAAGGTGATGGGCAGTTTAGAGTCAGACAACATGGTTCTTGCAGCTTCAATAAGTGTTTTGTTTCTCCTCTTAGCAACACTGTTTTGCTGAGGAGTCCTGGGAGCACTGTATCGTCTTGTAATACCCTTTTCATCATAAAATGTATCAAGGATTTGGTTTTTAAATTCTATTCCTTGATCACATCTTATGATCTTGACACTGTGATCATATTGATTCTCAATTTTCAGAATAAAACTCCTCAAGATCTTAGGGCTCCCATCCTTAGTTCTAAGAAAGAAGACCTAAGTGTATCTTGTGAAGTCATCTTTGATCACTAATTAATAAGAGGTCCTTCCTAAACTCATTACACTGGTGGGGCCAAAGAGATCCATATGTAATAAGTGTAGGGGTGTAGTGATGGAGTTCATTTTCTTTGGCTTGTGAGATACATTGTGTTGCTTCCCTTTCAGGAATGCCACACAATGATCATCACTTGTAAACTCTTTCTTTGGCATTCCAGTTACCAAATCATTCTTAATTAGTTTATTCATGTTTTTAAAGTTTACATGGCATATTCTTTTATGCCAAAGGAACGACTCATCACTATTGGCCTTACACAGAAAGCAAGAAACTTCTCCTGAAGGGAATGTTTCCTACAAGTCCATCTTGTACATGTTCCCTTTCCTAGGGACTCTGAGCAGGATATGCTCTTGAGGAATAACCACCCCGGGCTTGAGAACAATGCACTCATGCTCAGTAAAGAGCATGTTATGTCTCTGATCACAAAATTGGGATACACTTAGAAGATTGTACCCAAGCTCCTTGACAAAGTTTACCTTCTCAATGCTGAGCTTACCATTTGTGACCCTGTCCCTTCCAGTAATATAACCACCAGAATCTTCTCCAAAAGCAACTAGCCCTCCATCAATTCTTTCAAAGTTTAAAAAAAAGAGCCATTGCTTGTCATGTGCCTGGAACTGCCACTGTCAATGATCCATACATTTTCTTTAGTCTTTAGCTGTTCCTGCACAAAAAAAAGATAGTTAGTTACATTTGAAAACCCAAGCCTTAATGGTCTTGGGCTTGTCAAAGTGAATGGAAGATAATGCAACAGTGATTGATCCTATATGCAAGTTCTGAGGATCATTTGCTATTGTTGATGAAGAACTTTCAGTCACTTGGCCTTCCTTCATCTTCCACACCATCTTTGGAAGACTAGACTTGGACTTTAACACTTCATATGTTTTGATAACTTCAGAAGTTTTGGAGACTGGACCTTCGAAGGCTTTTGCATCCACTGTAGAAGACTTTGATACTTCAGAAGCATTCTTTTTTCCGAGACCAAAATCTCTTTCGAAGGTAAGTTTTCACTTATCTTTTTTTTCACTTTGGAGCTTCCTAAAGGAAGAGATTTTCCTTCCGAAGCTATTTTCTTCTTCTTTTTCTCAGAAGTTTTCTTATTGTTCCTATGGATAGTACTTTTGGGATTGTAGATGCAATCCTTGGCAAAGTAAGAAGTACTACCACACATGATGCATTCAGTTTGCATACTTTTGAGAGTCTTCTTTTGAGAAGCAGGCTGAGCATGATCACTTTTTACTTCCTTCTTTATCTTCACAGATGATGCAGCAGCTTCTTGGGATGAGGCTTGCTTTTGGAGCTAGATGGTTCAAGCTGTGCAGCAGTGGTGCATATTTTATCAGTCTTCCTTTTTGAATCAGGATGACTTGGACATGAACTAGAACTCCTAGTGTTGAATTAATATTTCAGATTCAGTGAGCCTGGATCTTAGGATTCATCATGTTCAGATCTAAAAATTCAAAATTAAGATGGGTGTGTGTGTATGAATCAAAGAACAAAAGAAGCAGGTGATAATTATAAGTAGATGATTTCATTGATGTTGATAACAAGTTACAATGAAAAATCAAATACAAAGATGGATGAAGATCAAACCCACCCGAAGGAGGAATTCTCCTTGGGTGGTGGCGGTTCACACCATCAGAAACACACATACAAAATCCACACTTGCAAAAATACACTAGTGGGTCTATTTATACTATTATTAAATCAGGACCTAATTTTGACTTTTCTTTTAGTCTTGATGTTGACTTTGTCTTGTATCTGTTTTTTTCTGTTTATCAACTTGGTCCCTGAACTCGTACAATGAGATCTTCAGTCGGCTGTGATTATCATTTGGTAAGCTTCAGTTTATTCTATTGTTGAACCCAACAATACTCCCCCTAAACTGATGCTTGCCAAACTCTAACTTTGAAGATCTTCTCTGTCACATGTTTTCTTGATCAACTGATGTTCTGACACAGTTCATTGTTGTTCTCCCCCTCAGATTAAGCTTCTCTAAATATATTTCTGATAAAGGATAGAATCTCTTTGAGAATACTTAGCGCATTGGATATGGGTCGTATCACTTTTGGATTATAGTTCATATCACACTCAAAGGATTAAAATGTATTAGGCATATGATGAGGCTTTGAACTTCAATAAACAGCATCAAGAACATAAATCAATCTTGAAAACACTTCCACTCCTTGAATCTCTAAAATAACTTGATAATTTCATTCTTTAGTTGACTGTCATTTCCCTTGATTAAAGTCTATCTAACTGTTCCGCTCAATAGATAGACACGGGTGCAAAAAGTCATCACAGAAGATGAATACAAGTACTTCAGAAGGAGTATCTGACAGTTGTACAAATCCCTGAATAAATCAACGATTACATGACCGAAGTTGATTTCTTCTTATGTTTTGAATGCTCAAAATGGATGTGCCTGTTGGTTGCAATCATCCGCATTCATGATAATATCTCTTTCTTTGTTTGTTGTTGTCATCTGTTCATCATCTGTTCATCTTTTGTTGTTAGATGAATTGCATTTGAAGTTAACTCAGCCGCATTTAGGTGAGTAACTCATTCGCATTGGTATGGTTCCATCCGCATTTGTGTGTTACACATTCGCATTTGTGTGTTACACATGCGCATTTGTATGCAAAACATCCGCATTTGTGAGATGATCATCCGTATTTGTTGGCACAACATCCGCATTTGTATCAAGCACATCCGCATTTGTTGGTACAACATCCGCATTTGTTTGATGGTCATCCGGATTTGTTGGATGTTCATCCGCGTTTATTTTGAGTCTTCGTCAGTGCATGAGCATTGACTGGTAATGCATCCGCATTTGTTTTATGCTTCATCCGCATTTGTTATGCTGCATCCGCATTTGTTATGATGCATCTACATTTGTTGTAGACTTAGATGCATTCGAACACAGTTTTGTTCAAGCACTAATTTGCTTGAAACCCATCAGAGTTGTTGATGGTTTTGGATGAACAGCAATATCGTCTTCTTTTTCTTCATGATTTTCTTCATTGTTGATGATAATTATGATCAATTGCATCAAATTTTGAAGAAATAATCAGCAATATGATTAATCGTCTTCAAATCGTACCAATTTGAACAGATTTGTTTGTTTTCTTTTTGTATTTTGCGATGAATAGATGGGGTTTCGTTGAACAGAGACCTTCTTCATATTTTGTTGTTTCTTCCTTGTTCTTGACATCATTAAAGATGAAATCAGATCTGAAAAATAGATGAATCCAGCAACCAACAGTTCCAATACCATTTTACTGAATTAATATTTCAAATTCAATGAGCCTAGATCTTAGGATTTATCATGTTCAGATCTGAAAATTCAAAATTAAGATGGGTGTGTGTGGACGAATCAAATAACAAAAGAAGCAGATGATAATAATAAGTAGATGATTTCATTGATGTTGATAACAAGTTATAATGAAAAATCAAATACAAAGATGGATGAAGATCAAACCCACCCGAAGGAGGAATTCTCCTTGGGTGGTGGCGGTTCACACCATCAGAAACACACACACATGAACCACACTTGCAAAAATGCACTAGTGGGTCTATTTATACTATTATTACATCAGGACCTAATTTTGACTTTTCTTTTAGTCTTGATGTTGACTTTGTCTTGTATTTATTTTTCTTCTGTTTATCAACTTGGTCTCTGAACTCGTACAATGAGATCTTCAGTTGGCTGTGATTATCATTTGGTAAGCTTCAGTTTATTCTATTGTTGAACCCAACACCTAGTACTAGAGTCCGTGGTTGTATCCTAAGTCTTTACCATTTCAAATCCAGTAGAGATGAAAACTTGCTTTTGCTTGGAGTTAAAGGTGGCCTTGATCTCTTAGGCTTTTTTGGATTTTCTCTTGGCTGCCCATTCTTCCTTGTAGATTTTGTCATCCTGGATTATTTCTTCTCTCCAGAAGTATAGTGTCCCTTCTCAGGATAACCCTTGTCACTCACCTCAGGTTTATCCTTCACTACCTCCTCTTTATCTTCATCCTCTTCTTGAATGAGATCTATGGAAGGCAGCTCATCTTGACAAGTTCCACACCTTGGAGATCTTACAGATAACAATGTGTGTGGAGAAGCTATCTCACTTGAACCCAATCCTTTCCTGTTCTGATGAAAAATCTTTGCATGCATGGATGAAGATATTATATTCTTGAAGGTTTCCTCTTCAAGAACACATTTTTCTGCCTTAGCTTTGCTGATCACAAGCTTAGCTTGGCATTTAGTTAATTTAGTAATGAGATCCTTGATTTGAGTCCTGTAATTTGTGTGTTCATGCTTACGAGTTGAAATGATTTTCTCTAAATCTTCTATTTTAAGTTTATAATCATTTTCAACTCTTTTAAAGTCAGCTTTTAAGATGTTCAAGGACTCAAGATCAGATCTCACTTCCAAATTATAGGACCTATACATGTTAACTTTAGTAATGCATTCAGGGGTATAGAGATGTTCTAATACCTTAGCTTCTTCATGATCAACCATCAGTGCTTGGTTGGGAGAAGCATCTTCCACCTGAAAGCTCCAGTCAAAACCTCCTTCTTCAACAGCAACAACAGCATGTTGTTTGGGCTGGCTTGGCTTCTCAGTTCTTAGAGCTTCATCAGTGTAGTTTGGCATGGGCTGTGCTTGGCCACCATTTGTTCTTGGTGCCTTACACTCTCTAGCAAAGTGGCCCATCTGGTTACAGTTGTAACACTTCACTTTGTTTTTATCCAACACAAACTTTCCACTAGCCACATTGCTAGGAAACTTTCTCCCTGTCCTCTTGTAGAACTTCTTGGCCCTGTGAGTGAGAAAATCATTTGCTAGACTATCTCCATGTACTCCAGATCATCTGGATGGATACAGTCCAAGTCTTTAAGAGTAAAAAGAAAGTTTCCATAACTTTCATCAGTAGACATAAAGGCTTGTGCAGAGCTTGTCTCTTGGAATGGGCTTCCTTGGATGTAGCTCTCCCTTGGTGTCTCATGAAAGGTGATGAAAGAACCATTGTGTGAGTTTTCAGAGAAGCATATGAGATGATGTTGTGGTTCTATGCTTTTCCTTTCAACCACATGAAGAGCTGAACTCTGCTGGTTGTTGAAAGAGCTACTGGATGGATTTTGCAAGTTCATCTTCATCTAGTATCCACTGAGAATACCATACAGTTCTGTGAGAGTAAGAGTAGAGAGGTTTTCAGTTGTCTTAATGGCCACATAGTAGTGAGTCCATTGTCTGGGAAGAGAGAACATGAACTTCCTCACTATGTCTCTATTCTCAAGTTTTACTCCAACATCAGTCAGAGTGTTCACAATCTCAACATACCTAAAGTATTGTTGAGTCATGGTTTCACCTGTCTTGTAGGTGAAATTTTCAAACTGCTGTTTCAAAATATCCTTCTTGTTCTCCTTGGCTTAATCAAACCCATCATACATCAGCCTCACTGCATCCCAGAGCTGCTTAGTAGTTTTGCACTTCTTAAAGCCTCTGTAAATGGAGTTGGGAAGAGCAGTTTGAAGAGTGGTCATGGCCTTCTGATCTATGTCTATTCTTTTCCAGTCTTCATCAGAATAGTCGGCCATTTCCTTTGGTATCATGCCAACTCCAGCAGTGGCTGAAGAGGTGCATGGAATGTATGGTCCTTCGACAACATATCTCCACATCTTGCTATCTTGAGACTTGATGAACCCTTCCATACATTGGCACCAAGTATCAAACTCATCAGAAGTGATCAGTGAAGACTTTGTCATAGTACCTGTTTCCATATTAGCTTTAGCAAAAGCTGCCATTTGAGTTGTTAAGTGTGTTGTAAAACTGAAGTGATCAAAGATGGTGAGATCTTACAATCAAAAGCCTGAAATGCTCTGATACCAATTGCAGGATCGGTGAAGGGTGGTCAATGCAACAGTTTCACAAGGATGGAGAGATGTGCAACACTTAACAAATCAAATAGGGAACCGGTTAGATGATACAAATAACACAAGTAAAAGAACAAGAACAAGAACACTCAAATATGGTTTTCAAGAATGATGTATATTGCTCTTAAGTTCTTACAAGTGTTACAAAGCATACATAAAATACAAGTACTTGAGACACTTTATACTACATCCTACAGCCGGCCATACTTTGAAGGTCAGCTGGAAACACTAATCTAGACAACAAGATCAATGTAGAGTCAAAAGGCAGATCGCTTTTTGACTAGTGACTATGACATGCCGTAGCTCACATCCTAATATATTACAAAAATGATAAAAGGTTTAAAAGTAGAAAGTTACAGACTGATGACCATAATCTACAGTTGACAAAGCATGGACCTTTTCACAAACTTATATAAGTTGGTGAGTCTTCAGAGTGACAGCGGAATGTTGTTCAGCTTTTGTCAAAAGGTGATCAGAGAAAGCATGTCTTCCCTGTCTTCGAAAGAAATCAGTCATTGGTTTTGGAAGACATTGTCTTTGAAGCATCAAAAGACTTCATCTTTGGCTTCGGAAGATTTTGTCATTTGGCTTCGGAAGATTTTACACTTAGCTTATTTCCCTTGAGTGGTGTAAAACTTCCGAAGTAACTTTATTTTGTACTTCATGCATGCATGCTGAGGGCTCTATGGATGCTTTGGTTGCATCAGCCTTTAAATATTGACCTTACAGCATAATCTAAAGTTATTGTTTTTTTTATTGTATGCTTTGATCTACATATATGTAACTAGTCATTGATGTACAATGTTAAGTTATAGTTTTACGGTTCTATATATTTTGTATTACTGGTAACTTGTACCATCTTTCTTATAATTGACGATAGTAACAATCAATCATGATGATGATTGCACATCTACAAATTAACTATTATATATGTTTAATATTATTTTACATATAAATAAATTACTTATTCACATATGTGAAAATTAAAGGAAAAACCCAAGAAAACCATCTACCTAACCCAAAAGACTTAATTTAAACCAGACAAATGTATGTTATCATATATGTAAATAGTTTATATATATGTACTTAGTGAAAATTTTATAATATTATTCAATATTACATACATGTAACTTTTGAAGTGATGTCGGCTACTAAATTCTATACCTGATTACATATAGGTAAAATCATTAAAAAGTTTAGGTTACAATATATAAATACATAAAGTTTATAGAGATCAAAGATTAGAGAGGAAGAGTTAATTAATTAACCAACTAATTGAATAGAGAAATAACTTGATAGATTACTAATATATCTTTTTGCTTAAATTAAATAATTAAGTGACAAATTAATTTACATACTTAACCCTGTCTAACAACAATTATTGATCAAAACAATAAATGGTTAATATTAGCTTTGTGTGTTTTACTGTAAAAAAAACTAACTCTATATATTACTTTTATTGGTCAGTACAAATAATAACTTAATTATTGGTTAACACCGTAAATGTTCAATACAACATAATCTGAAAATCAAATCGAAGCTTGATCATCATAGCTTATTTGTTCTTTAAATCCCCATAAGAAAAGACAGGGTATCAAATCCCCCAACCCTTTTTATTCTGTTCACTCCGTCCATATGCTGAAAGCAAGGGAGTCCACGTTATTGTGTTAAATACTTCAAGATATTGTACATGTCAAATATATTTCATTATTTGCTATAAGTATGCATCATTATATTTTATCTTTATATATCATTTCGTGTTACTTTCGGTATTGTTTATATATATATATATATATACACATACGTACATATGTATATAACATAAAATTGTTGTTACTTTATCATTGTATTATTTTACCATTTTTTTTTTCAAAACTCGTCATTTTAAAAAGACACCATAGTTTTCTATATAACATAATGACGAATGAAAAAAAAAAGAATTTTAAGCTTATCATTATGTTATACATTTATATCATTTTGTGCTATCTTATCATTATTTTTTATGTATAAGATAAATTAGTTGTTATTATATCATTATATTATATATGGTAGAAGAACACAACGGTATTATTTTACCATTTTATTTTTCAGTACTCATGATTTCTGAAAAACGCCATGGTGTTCAATAAAACACAATGACGCACGAAAATACACAATAACGAGAAGAAATCACAATGAGCTAGAAAATGTAATATTTTATTTTTTGTATATGACGAAACTATACTTGTTTTAAATATAAAAATGTCCGTTTTTATTGTGTAATTTTTATAAAAAGTAGTGTCATATATAAAAGCCATGAATGTTTAAAAAAATGTTTGAAACTTAAAAAATCAACAAATTAAAAATAGTTATGACCAAATACAATTTCATTTCAACCATTAATTAAAAAATTAATGGTGTTACCTTTATGCCATGACATTACACTTTTAGAGTGGTTTTGAGCGCTCAATATACACATTTTCAAAATTAACCAACGTGTTTGCTATAAATCCACCGGTTTAATCGCACTCCACTTGAATTTATGAGTTGAAACCAACTTGTGGAAGTAGTTTAGATCATTCAAAACCATTTCTTTAATTCAATTTTGTCCACCAATTTGCCAATTTGGTTGGAGATCTTAAATAAAAGAAATACATCTCATTCACAATTTGCAACATACGTTTTGTCGTCTCAAAGTGTTTCATATTTGAATTCTTAGTTTATTCTAGAATTTGTTGCTTAAATTAGTTTGTGATTTATGCTTAGGTTCTTACCTTCGTCACAAGAGAGTTGGCTTGTAAAAGAATCGTAGTAATTGCTACTAGAAGGGTGCCCGCGCAATGCGATGGGACGACATTTTACACCCGATAAATGTTTTTAATATTTTGTTATTCTTGTAATATTTTTACAAAAACCTATTATATTTTTCTAAGCTAAAATTTAAAACACCAAATAAATGAGTTCTGCATGACGACTTGTACATTTATACATTAACTTATTGTACCTCATAAAATACAGATACTTTTAGCAAAAATTTTACATCAAAACGTTTAAAAAAACACAAATTACAATTGTAGTCTCAAAAAGTTTTTAAACATAATAGATTAAAAAAAAAACTAAAATCTTAAAACAAATTAAGTTTTTTAGTTTATGGGTAGATGATGTAAAATTTTATACAAGTATTACTAAGTGTAAGGTATGTAACTAACTATAAGGGTTAATTTATGAAAAATATTAAAATACTATTTTACACTTAAAAGTAGTTGTATTTTTTAGTTGTATCTTATGCATCAAATAAAATAATTGTTCTTAATTTTATGATATCTTAAAATACACTTCTCATATGATTTATATATAGTATAGATAATTTTTGAAAATAGAATTCCTTATGTTCAAAATGATAATAATTTTCTTTATTTGCCTCTTTTACTATAATTCAATCACATATTGTTAAATAAATTTAACGTATGAGTTATTAAATAGACCAACAATATCAATTTCGGTTACCTTATACATGTCCTAATATTACTTGTCATACCCACCTCTCAAAAATATTTAAAAAAATTTGTGAAATTCTACCATGAAAAAATTGCATTTTAAATTTTTTTTAAAAACCTAAAAAAAGCATTCTATAAAATATAATTATATATATGTACGTATGTATATACTAGATTATAGAATAACATAAATAAAACGTCATTTAGGCCTGCAAGCTAGTTCAAGCTTGTTTATTAAACGGGCTTTCATATTGTCACACCCTCAATTTCCACAAACGGGATTTTACCATTAGGCCCGTGACATACCAGGATCTCAGCCGATAGTTACACCAAACGACACATTAATTACAAATCATAGTTGTTCAATATTATTTGAAAATCCCAAAAGCATATTAATAAATGAATTCAAGAAAATATTTGCAGAAGCGTAAACATTCATAATTTAAATAGCGCAAAACATACGCAAGCCAAATAAATAAAAATTGTGGAAACATTGTTTAACCGTTAAAATCAACGAGTAATGTATGCATGGTGAAAATGCTCCTAGTCGTGCACACCTTAAAAACCTTAAAGAAACATGCTAGAGTGTCACACAGGGTTGGTGAGTTTATAAGTTTTGATAAACAGTAATATAATTGAAAACAGATCCAGTAAACAATGTAATATCAGTAGATCGCTAGTCTACATAACAAGATACGTAGTGTATGGAGTTTGCCACCAAAGCTGACATATATAAGTATGCCTCGGCTGTGGTTACCAGACCACATCAACAGTAATTAGCTCAATTAAACACCCGTTTGACATGCAGTTGTGCTAGCACGACTAGCCCGGGTGGGGTTTGTGAAACCCAGTAGATCTACTCAGAATCACCTCGCTAAAGTACATAAATTAACGGTTCGAAAATAAAGACTTAGAATGGTACAACACTAGTAATCATACGATAATTACAATAATACTGATCTAATGAAATGAACGTTTAAAAGTGAACATGTTTCTTTTCCCCAAAAAAAATATATGTAAAATGGGATCGTAAACTCACCTTATAAGCACAGCAACAAGTAAATGCAAAGAGTAGGTAATTAGGTTCTCAAAACACCTGAATTTACATTATTATTATATTAATATTAATTACAAATTTCTAAAACAGTATGGTTTCGCGTTCCCGACAATCCCAAATGCATGACCCATGAAACCTCAAGATTTATTACCATGAATTATACTTTGTTCATGTTATCTCATGACTACATTTATATAATGTAAATACATATGGTTATGAAATTAATTAGTCTAATTTCTTATATGAATTATGTTTGACGAATTAGCATCTATACTCAGGCATTTATTCACCCATACAAACATTACTTATACCATAACACAAACTCCCATAATAATCATTCTCCACAATACACGACTAACCACATGCATATCATACATGCACATGCAACCTACACATATATGACACACATAACACACACATAAGCACCCAAAACCCATGCACTCAACCTTGAGCCCCAAACCATGCACCACACCAAACCATCGAGACCTTACAGAAACACCCACAAACGCATTCATAACCAGTCAACCCAATACAACCACATATCCATGTACCCACCCAACCCTAAACGAGGAAACCAAGCTAACTGAAACCCTAACCATGAACACCCTCGGTTTGAACCCACCGTACACACACATGAGGTACCCATAACGACCACACACACCATGCAAATATGACCCACCACTAAACACGCAACAGCAGCCACTTGAACATCCAACCGAATGCACAAACACCGAAACGCACAGGCGCATCACACATTCGCACCCTAACCAAAAGCCCACATGCATATCATAATATATATACATAACTGCACGCATATTTACATACAACCATAAACACACAATGTACGCAAGACCTACCACACACCACTGCCATACACACGCACCCATTATATACCCGCACACACATACTAATATACGCACACACTAGGCAGAAAAGAAACACACACATCAACATCACGACTAAACCGAAGGGAATACACCCACAACAACCTGATCGGCCAAACCTACACACAACAATACATACAAATGAACCCGATTACCACAACTCTAGGAACCGCACGTAAAGATACGCATAACCGCAATCCGAAAACCCGAAACTGTAACACTACAAATATGAATAGGGGTCGGGGGAATATATCATACCGAACAAAATGCGGAAAAGACGAGGTCTCTGATGAAGCCTATTCATTTGTAAATCGAGGCTGACGGCACTGACGGTGGTCACGGTGATTGCCCTTCCACCGACGAAGGTTAGAAATGGTACTGCGACTAATGATCGTGATGACTCGCACCGCGATAACGAAGGCTGCTTAAGGGTTGAGTTGCCGAAGGGCTGCACTAAAGCGAAAGAGAAGAGGGAGTTGTCATCGCCGGGGCTTGCGGACTGCAGAAGTGGTCTCGAATGGTGTTAGCGTTGCAAAGGTGTGCTTGACAAGGTGTATAGAGTGGAACAAGGTTGAGGTAATTACCCTTAGGCTCCTCAAATTAGTTTAACCAACTTTGATTAAATGACACTTAAACCCCTCAAGTAAATGTGTTTAACTTAAACCCAAATTACTTTATTTAATTTAATTACAATGCAAAGTTAAATAATTAAATAATTATGGGAGGGCGCTGAAGTAACGAGGGTTGAGTTGGCAGCGTTAACCTGAGGATACGGTGTGTCACACATATGAGCTCGAGCTCGAGCTCATTTAAGCTCGGTTCATTGAGTTTTTTGCTAGCCGATACCAAGTAGCTTACGAGTCGAGTTTACTTGTTTACACATGTTGCACCATATGTATCTTTTTAATAATTAATTCAATATATTTTCAAATTCTTTTTTGTTTATCGATAATAATACTTATACTAATGCTATTATAATAATATAAATAAAAGTAAAAAAGAGTAAAAACAAAATAAAAAAAATTAGAAGACAAAATAAATAAATAAGTAACTTATTTTTTATTTAACATATTCAAAAGTGATTTCTTAAATATAAAAAAAGTTAAAAAGAAAATAGTAGTTATTTTTATTTAAAAGTTAAAAAAGAAAAGAAGGATAATAGAGTGAAAGGGGTTATATATAACAAGACCTAGCAATTTTCAATCTAGAATTTAATCTTAAGAAATTAATTTGGCTAATAGCATAAAATAACAAGATAAAAATAAATATACTTGGTAGTTGGTATCATTTTCTTAATTATCTTACCTTAACTACTATATAATACGTATACGATGGGTAGTATTGTAATTTTCGTGTTATCATAAGACGCGCCTGTTACGCCTTTCTAGCCGGAGGTCCGTCTCACCTCCGACAACCAATGTCAAGCTATTGTTGCAAGGGCCTTTCCGCACCCCCATTCAATGCCCCTGTCCGTTTACCTTCAATTGCTGCGTTTAAATATCACCGGCTTCCCCAATTCACGTTTTCACCTGCAACTCAATCGCCATTCCATTCAAGAATCAATGGCATTCGGTTATCATTTAATCACGGTCAGGTCTGCTACTGTTTGTAAATAAGTCTCTTGGATTCAATTTTCATAGCAATTCCATGTTTCATTGTTAATTTGGTCGAATTGTTTATAATTTGGGATTCATAAGTGAAATACGAATGTTTAGTTGTTAATTTGTTGACAAAGCTTGTGAGTTTTAGGATTTTCTGAAAAAATCCTCCTTGGATCTGATGTCGACAAAAACACACACATATCTTAAATTAGAGATTGATTCTTGAAACATAGCAAACACATGATGTTTATAAGAAGAAATTAAGATATTAGCATTGATTCTACAACTAAGGTATGCATTTCTATTCCAAATCCCTATAGAATTCGTGAGTTTGGGATGCTGAGGTCTAGAATGATGCAACATGATATTTTGTTGATTTTCTCCACACAAACTTACTAATTGATAATTAAATTATTACATTGTTGGCTTAATCCATGATCAATTGATGATTACCATGCTAATAGGTGGGTGGATTAAGTCTTTTTATGAATGTAATAAATTATGTGTTGAATATGCATACTAAATGTTTGATGAAATGTCTAAATGAATAACTATTGCTTAAGAATATGTAGAATGTGTTAGTTTCGAGATTTGATCATGTTAGCCTTATTAACGAGGTCAAAGCTTTCATCAATGGTTTTCTAACATGTTAAATTCTTTGTTTGATTTATAACCATAAAGATAAGGTGTAAAGATCTTTATAAATAATCATGTTACTGCCATGTTTTCGAAAAATTGTGTAAAATCATAGAAACGTCCGGTGTAGACGAGCTTTATATGTGCGGAAAGCCCTCTGAGTATACTACATTTTGTATCAGAACATTAAAATGTGGTTTGAATGTTAAATGGGTCGAAATGGTACCTAAATGGTTTGTGTCAACATCTTATGTTCCTTAGTTGTATATGTATGTGATGACAGTACCTAAATGGTGATAGTAGATTGAATGGGAAACTAATAAGCTATCAAGGGATCAGGCTGAAATACAAATTGTGTTAGTGTTCTTGATGGCACACCTCAACAATTGTCAGGGCGAGTAATGACCAGATCCATCTCGATTGGGGGTGTTTAGTGGTGGCTAAAGTTCTGCCAGGGATTAAAGGGTACAAATTGTTCCAGTTATTGTATTTTTGTTGCTCTTTTAAGGCATTTTTAAGTTTTAACTATAAACTCGGTATTCACAGGTAAATTGTGAATGAATCCAAAAGGCAACTATTAATTTCAGTGATAACATGTAACAGTTTATATATGCCAAAAGAAATATTTATATTCTGACCTTAATTATTGAAGCACTTGTAGATTAAGTTTAAAAATTTAATTCTTATGATTCATGGTTTTTTTAGATGGTTAGCTTAACTTGAAATCTGTGTTGAAGAGTACTCATGCAGAAGTTCATGTACTATTCAGAAAGAGACCTCAATGTATGAATTATTTATATATGTGGTTTCAACATTTTAAGTACATAATTCCATGATGTTTTCGATCCTTTTTTGTATTAACAATAACCTGGAGCTTCCATAATATTGAATGGCATTTTTAAAGAGTTCAATGTGAGCAAATATTATGCTAAGCAATTAAGTAGTTTCCTTATTTTAGCCTTTCAGGTTGGTCTTCATGTGATTTTACATTGTTGGTCAGGGTTAAAGGTGGTAATTGGACGGTCAGGTAGGTTGAGTATCAGGTCAATCTGAAATACTTTTTATTAGAAAGCTTTGGATTTGTAAGGGATGGTTATTATTTACAGATCATTGCTATGATACAACTTCACAAACTGATTTGACTAAACTGAACTGGTTTGTTATATTATGTGAAGAACAAAAATTCTTTTTTCTATTAATTGTGATAATAAATTTCCAAGGATGAGTTAGCCAACTGCTTGTATTGCAGAAACCCCAAGAACGAATGGTTATTATTAAGCCAAAATTGAATAGTTGGCATCCATTAGAATTGTAAATGTCTATGTATTTATTTAAACTTAGGTTGGCTAAAGAATAATATAAGATTCATGAAGCTCATAGTATTAGCTTCTAACTTGGAGATTTAAATAAAAAATGTTTTTAGGAATCAACAGGTATATTGAAATTTTGAGATGCCTCTTTAGTTATGTTTAAGTAGTTTTCTGCTCCTTACAATTCGATGATTTATATGGAGCTGGTTTAATCTGTATCAAAGTCTAAAGGATCATTCCCCAGACATTGTTTGATACTTTGAAATAAACTGGTATTGTTCATATAAGGTGTTAAATTTAGCAACTTATATGATGCCGCATTTTTGATGTTAATAAACCACTTCTTTGGCAACAGATCAATTTGTTTACTCAATATTCCTTTACTTTTTGGTTGACATTGTAATTATTGTGCCTTTCAATTTTAACTTTGGGTTGTATGAATTATGGTCAAGTTATTGTTTTTGCTACCATGGGTTGATATTATCATGATTATGACAACAAAGTTTTGTACTAGAGTATAATAAAGCAGTATTCTCCTTTTAGTTTATCTTTGAATTGTAGAATGTAGTTAATTTTTGCAGGACCGGTTAGGGTGTTAACAACAATTGGTTTCACAAGATGAGTGATCTTAGATCACTTAACAATTCAAATAGAGAACAGGAAACTTTTAAGATACAAGAAACACAAGTAACAATAAGACAGAACTTAGAACAATAACACAAGTATTAGTTTTCAAGGATGTTGTATATTGATCTCAAGTTCTATTACAAGTGTTCAAAGCATAATTAAAATACAAGGACCTGAGACTCTTTTATACTACAACCTACAACCGTTAATACTTGAAAGGACAGTTGGAATAGACTAATCTAGACAACAAGATCAATCTAGAGTCAAAAGGCAGATTGCCTTTTGACTAGTGACTATGAAATGCCATAGCTCACTGACTTTTCCTAGTACAAAATGTCTAAAGGAACAAATGAAGAAAATTACAGACAAAGACTTTATCTACTATTCACTAAAGCATGGAAGTTTCACCAACGCATACAAGTTGGTGAGTTATCAGAGTTGCAGCAGAAAGTTGGTCAGCTTTATCAAAAGTAGATCAAAGAAAGCATCTTTTCTCTGTCTTCCGAAGAAATCAGTCTTCACAGCAAAATGGCTTCGGAAGACTTTACACTTAGAGTTTTTTTTAGAGAGTGTAAAGCTTCCGAAGCAAGTTCATCCTTGTTCCTTAGTGCATGTTGAAATTTTTTGGTTGCATCAGCCTCATAATCTTCAGATAAATCCTTACAAACTCCTCCTAGGCTGATGCTACCAAAATAGACAGATTCTTCAAATGTTGATAGTCCTCATTAGGATCAGCAGCAAACCTCTCTTCATCATATGGTTAGGATCCTTCAGACTCTCATAGAATCTTCTCATGTCAAAGAGATCATGTAAAGGAAGGGCAAACATATCTTGTTGAAAGTAGACATTCTGACCTCCTTGATCTCTAGTGACATACCATATGTCTGGATTGTCAGCAAAACTCCAGGACACGATGGGTCTTCCAACTGCAAGAGGCTCTACTCTGATGGGAGTTGGTTGAGCAACCTCTTCATGCACTTCCTCAGGATGTTCTGACTCATCCTGAGGTGTAGAGGTGGATGCCTTAGTTTTCTTTTTCTTTGTAGGGATTCTTCTGGCCATCCTTTTTCTCCTCTTTGATGATTTCAACTGAGAGGACTGGTCTTCAGCATCAGATGGTTCAGTAGTGTCCCTCTCAGTTGGGTTCTCTTCTCTCACAGGTTCAGAAGGAGAGAGAAGAGGACCCTGGTATGGATCAGAAGATGAAGTTGGCTGAGATGCAGCTCTAGGTTCAGGTTGTGTTGTCTCAGTGGGTTCAACCTTTACCTCAACTTCAGGTTGAGCTGGACTTGGTGGAGAATGTAAGTCCACAAACTCTCCCCTTTTGATCTTCTGCTTGATCACTCTTATATGCTCATCCATTGTGGATAGAGACATAGGACCAAGCCTCCTTCCGGAGAATCCATACAGCTTCAAGAAGCTCATCATTCTTTGTCTATCTTTAGACTTCTTTTGGCTTTTATGGATGATGGTCCTTGACATTACAGCTTCTTCCCTTAGCTTTCTCTTAGCATCTTTTCTTTCTTTTGTGGCTTTTCCTCCAGCTGCTTGAGATATTCAAACTCTATGTACTCAAAGGATAAAGGAAGAAGTGCAGCTACCTGATAGAGTCCTGTGGCACTCAGGTAGTTGATCATATTCATTCTTTCAGCTTCCCTATCTACCTGAGGTTGTGCCTGTGCCATAGTCTCTGTCTCAGGACTTTCTTGAACTGGGAAGAGGACATGAGCATGTTTGTAGAGTCTTTTCAGTCTCTTTTCTTCCTTAATTTCAAGGAGCAACGTTGCATCCCCTTCCTCCCTCCTCTCCTTTGACAGCTCAGTGTCAGCCAGCTCATTTAACTCTTCTAAGGGGAGAGAGATGAGTTCATCTATATTGTAGTTCCTGGTCCCCGAGTAGTTTAGCCTGGCTGCCCTTAACTCATCTTCTTGAGTATTTGGCCTATGGGCAGCCCAGATTGCAGCTTCCATGAAGCCTGGAGACCTACTTGAACTCTCTCTCTCTCAGCTTCTCTTCCTCTCTCTCTTCTCCTCCTCCAACTCCTCAGAATTAATTTCCTTTTCCCTTTGTCAACCACAAGCCTTGGTGACTCAGGGTGGAGAGAACTTTGACCTTCATTGCTTGGTTTAGCAGTCAAGCTCTGGCCAGAGAGAGGTTGTGAGACACCTTCACCAGCTGGTGCCTCACTGAGGGTATTGGGTGTAGAGGGAGATCCTGTCTCAAGGTTCACAGGCCAACCTTTGTAGCTTCGAAGGTTTTCCCTTCGAAGCTAATCTCAGGGTTCACCTCAACATCCAGTTGACCAAAGATCTCACCTGCTAGCCTTTGTCTATATAATTTTGATCTCAATTTGAATTCCTCTAGCACCTTTTTGAATCCGGTCTGCTAATCTCTCAGCTTGTCTGTTGTGGCTTGGTTTGACAACTGAAAGATTCACCAGATTGATGCACTCATAGAAACTCAGGTGTGAGAAGTTGAAGATTTCCAGTTGACCCTGAGCTCTAGAGATCACAAGAGCTTTTTTGTTTGTGTCATACCCCCATCCCATAATTGGATTCTCAGAGGGAGCAAACATTGCTCTTGGAATTCCCTCCTTTAGCAAGTGTTGAATGAGTAAGTCTATGTTCATGACTTGAGGAGGTTGCTGAGTCTGGACAATTACAAGAGAGGTTGGTGACTCCTCTATGTCCATACTTTGGGAGGAACTCCCAGGTTCTGTGGTTGTGAGGACTTTCTTCCCCTTTTTGGTAGCATCACCTTCTTGCATAGGTGAGCTGGGGGTGTCATCCATCACTTCCACAGGTTCTTGTGGACCTGGTTGAGTCCTCCTTAAGGATCTCTTAGCTAACTGGCCCTAGAGATCGGTGATCTCAAGTTGCTGGTCATTGACCCTTTATTGCAAGATAGTCACCTGAGATTCCAGGTGAACTATCTTTGAAACTAGATAGGTGCATGTGTTTGTCAGTTTGTGCATCCTATGTTTCAAACTCCCCTCATCTTCAGTTGAAGAATCACTGGGGAATGAGAGAATTGGACCTAAGTCTTCTTCCTCATCACCAGCATAGTGTCTTTGGCTGCTGGATTTCCCCTGCATCATGACAACTTCCAGAGAAGTGTCAAGAGGCTGGGTTGCCATGGTTGAGGTCTTACTAATGTAATCACTTTCTAAAGTGAGAGCCTTTCCATATGGATCTCCTGAACATGTTCAAGAAGACTCACCTTAGTTGTGGGTATATGATATGGGCTAGACCTGGGTGAGTCAGGGGTAATCATTTCTCCTTGAGTGTGGGAAGAAAGGAGAGACTTATTGTACACACTGAAACCCAAGTTCTCATCATTATAAAAATCAAGGCTGGGAATAGGGTGGTTTAAGTGCAGCGGCTGGGGGTGGTAACTATCCCCTGAAGGTTGATATCTTGAGTGTTGAGACTCAGAGTGATGGCTTAAGGCTGTTGGGGATGTGAGCTCATCAGGCTGAGCATGAGGAACCTTAGCACTGATCATTTGAAAGATGAGAGTGATCTGCTCCTCAGGGGAAGTGGGAGCTCGAGATTCCACTTCCTCCTGTATGGGTTGTGATATGGGGACCTGCACATGCTTAGTAGCAGGTGTAGGGGTTCGTTTGGTTTTTCTTTTATAGGTGATGGTAATTTGAAGCTGTGGGGGTGGAGTTAAGGTAGAGGGTGTAGGTTCAACACTAGCTGGTGCTGCTAGGTTGCCACTCTGAGCAATAAGCTCAAACATTTTTGGAACCAGGGCTGTTTCTACCCCGAAGAAGCCAACAGTAGGCTTTCTCAGTATTTTAAAGATGTTGGGCTTCATCTGTCCCAATTTAAGAATATTACCTGTTCCCCTCAACTGTGAGCCCAGTTCACAGTTGAGAATGCGCTGGACATATCGCGGGAACATGTAGTATTCTAAGGAGTATAAATTAGCAAGTAAATTTGTATAGACAAATTGAGAGTACCTGTATTTGACCCCCTGAACCATTCTATGGACTATGAAGGAGAGGTCCTCTAGAACTTTATCCCATCCTCCATGCTTGTTGGAGAGACTGTTGACATGGAGGAGGTATTTCCATTTGGATGAGACCCTCCTCTTCCTGAAGGTTTTAACTAAGAAGTCACCCTCATAGCCCATCTGCTAAAAAGAATGGTTGACAGCAGCTTTCGAAAAGGACAACTCACCTTCTTTATCATCCAGCTGAAGGTGTGAGCTTATGATGGCCGGAGTGATGAAGATTGTCCTCCCCTGCACTATAGCAGATAGTGCCTTCTCCCCATCCATGGTGACCTCTTAGCAGGTCCTCCAGAATGCAAGTAACTGATCCTCATAAAGAGGAGGATCAATAGTAAGGGAGGTGAAGTAGTGAGACGCTGAAAGGTATAGACAGACCTCTGAGAAATGAGGATCTTTCTCAGAGTCCAACAAAGCAACCTGATTGTGTTGTCTGTGAAGGTGCAAGGTAAAGCCCGGTTGGTTTCGTCGATTAATGTTTGCCATAAAGGAAGTTTGTTGGTGAAGAAGAAGATTAATTTTGGGAGAATTTTAGGTCAAGAATTTGTGGAAGGAGGAAAGAGTGAGAAGAAGGGGAACCGTTGAGAATATATATAGAATGGATTTAAGACAAAGTTAATGCAAAAGGATAAACTTTGAAATCCGAAAGTAGGTCCCATTTCTGAAAAAGCGCCCAAAAAGGTAGTTTTCTTGGAAGTTGAAAATCTTCCGAATGTAGTTTTTGCTTTGGAAGTTTTGAGAAAAAGCTTCCGAAGCCAATTTAGCTTCGAAAGATATTCAAAAGAAATTTGAAAATTTGGCTTCGGAAGAAAAATTCTTATAGAGTTTTTCTTCCGACACATATTTGATTTCGGAAGATATTAAGTCTCGGGAGTTTTATTCTAAAGAGAATAAATCTTCCGAGACTTAATTGCTTTCGGAAGATATTTGTCCTTCAAATACATGCAAGTACTTAGAAGCATAGTTAAGCTTTGGAAGATATACTCGGAATTTCTTCCGAAGGTAAATTTCTTATAAGTAGTTCTTGATTTGAAGACATAAATTTCTTTCGAAGGCAACTTGAAATCTTCTGAAGGAAAATATGTTTTGAAAAATTTTCAAAAATCTAAGAAATATCATTAAAATTTTTCTTTCAAGATAAACTGGGCTTATGAAGGTGATAAAATAGACAACTTAGGACACAGTTTTTAGAAATAAAGTTGATTTAAGTTTTTAAGAAAAGGTTACTCAAAGTTAATCATCCCAATAGCTGATACAAGATATTTGAATCTCTGTTCATCAAAAGCTTTAGTGAACATATCAGCATATTGTTTATTTGTGTTAACTTTGACTAATTTGATTAATCCTTTCTCAAAATTATCTCTAATCAGATGATACCTGATGTTGATGTGTTTGGTCCTTGAGTGCTGCACAGGATTCTCTGTAATAGAGATGGTACTGTTGTTGTCTATGTGGATGGGAGTCTCCTTGAAGTTGAACCCATAGTCTAGCATCTGATTCTGAATCAAAAGCACTTGAGCATAGCAGCTTGCAGCAGCAATGTATTCAGCCTCAGCAGTTGATGCAGAGACACAGAATTGTTTCTTGCATTGCCATGAGACAATCCTTCCACCAAGGAATTGACATCCCCCAGATGTAGACTTTGCAGTCATGTTGCAACCACCATAGTCATTATATGTATAAGCATACAGATTGAAGTCAGAACTCTTTGGATACCAAAGGCCAAGCTTGGGAGCACCTTTGAGATATCTAAGAATCCTCTTGACAGCTACCAGGTGTGACATCTTGGGGTTGGCTTGATATCTTGCACAAATGCATGTGGCAAACATGATATCAGGCCTGCTGGTTGTTAGGTACATAAGAGACCCAATTATAGCCCTGTAAAGATGTTCTTACACACACTCCCCCTCAAGATCAGGTCCTAGGGAGTGGTTTCTAGCTATGGGTGTCTTAGCAACCTTACATTCAGTTATGTTGAATCTTGTAAGTATGTCTTGCACATACTTTGACTGACTTATGAAGATGCCATTGTCAACTTGCTTCACTTGAATTCCCAGAAAGAAATTTAGTTCCCCCATGGCACTCATTTCAAATCTGTTCTTCATCAGCCTCTCAAAGTCTTTACAGAGCTTTGGATTAGTTGATCCGAAGATAATGTCATCCACATATACTTGAACCAACATTAAGTCACTCCCTGTCCCTTTGATGAAGAGAGTTCCATCTATAGTACCCCTCTTATAACCATGTTGGCATAGATACTAAGATAGTGTTTCATACCACTTCCTTGGAGCTTGGTGCAGCCCATAAAGAGCTTTATCAAGCTTGCAGACATAATCAAGATGATTTGGGTCTGCAAAGCCAGGTGGTTGTTTGACATACACCTCTTCATCAATCACCCCATATAGAAAAGCACACTTGACATCAAGTTGGTAGACCTTGAAATCCTTTGATGCAACAAAAGCCAGGAATATTCTTACAGCTTCAAGTCTTGCCACAGGAGCAAAAACATCTATGTAATCAATTCCCTCTTCTTGTGTGTACCCTTGAACAACTAGCCTTGCATTGTTCTTGATGACAAGTCCTCTATCATCCTTCTTGTTCTTAAAAACCCATTTGGTTCCTATGACAGTCTTTCCTTGAGGAAGAGGACATAGGTTACAAACCTTATGTCTTCTGATTTGAAGTAGCTCTTCTCGTATAGCTTCAACCCAGCTTCCATCCTTCAGAGCCTCATCAACTTTCTTTGGCTCAATCTGGGACAATAAACAAGAGTGCAGACAAACATTTTGGTCATGGGTTTGTCCTCTTGTTCTTACCCTAGTCTCAACATTTCCAATGATGTTTGTGGTGGGGTGTGACTTGTGGATCCTTAGTTGAGGGATCACAGCAAGTTGATTGGACAGATCCAAATTAGAGAAATTTAGATCTGGCAATGGAGTGTCACCCACCACATCAGCATATTTATCAAGTGAGACTTGATTCAATGAATGTGTGACATCATTTATGTTGTCCTCTATGGAGTGGTTATCAGCATCAAGAAATTATTGATCACTATCACCACCTCCATTTCCTCCTACATTTAAAGCTCCTTCTCTTGAGTTTTGAACCTTTAAGCTGGAATTTGAAGGCACCTTAGATGTATCAGCTGAATTTGTCATGTTTGTGCTGATAGGATCTTCATTTGCAGGGTTAGTCACCAAAGGAGCTAAAGTAGTAATCTTGCTTGGTCTTCTCAGCTCAAATTTTGGGTCAGGATCTCCTGTTGATATATTATTTATAGATCCTGAAACATTCTCACAAGACTTGTTAAAACAGTTGGTAACTAAGTCAAGATCAAATAGCCAATCCAGACCAGAACCTTTCACACTAGGAGTGTGCTCATTGAAGGTCACATTGGCTGACTCCTCAACTACTCTAGTTCTGAGATTGTATACTCTATAAGCCTTAGCTTGGGAAGAGTATCCAATAAAGTGTCCATCATCTGACTTCTCATCAAATTTGGCTACTTGATCTTTGGTATTCAAGATGATGCAAGGACATCCAAATGACCTGAGGAAACCAATAAATGGTCTCCTTTTGTGTCATAGCTCATAAGAAGTCTTACCATGAGTCTTAACCACTAAAACTCTGTTCTACACATAGCAGGCTGTGTTAACTGCCTCTGCCCAGAAGGTGATGGGCAGTTTAGAGTCAGACAACATGGTTCTTGCAGCTTCAATAAGTGTCCTGTTTCTCCTCTCAGTCACCATTTTGCTAAGGAGTCCTGGGAGCACTATATTGTCTTGTAATACCCTTTTCATCACAAAATGTATCAAGGATTTGGTTCTTAAATTATGTTCCTTGATCACATCTTATGGTCTTGACCTTGTGATCAGATTGATTCTCAATTTTCAGAATGAAATTCTTCAAGATCTCAGGGGTTTCATCCTTAGTTCTAAGAAAAAAGACCCAAGTGAATCTTGTGAAATCACCTGTGATCACTAAGCAGTAAGAGGTCCTTTCCAAACTCATTACACTGGTGGGACCCAAGATAGATCTTTTGGTAGCATCAGCCTAGGGGGAGTTTGTAAGGATCTATCTGAAGATTATGAAGCTGATGCAACCAAAGATCTTCCAACATGCACTAAGGAACAAGGATGAACTTGCTTCGGAAGCTTTACACTCTCTAAAAAAAACTCTAAGTGTAAAGTCTTCCGAAGCCAAAAGTTCAGAGAAATTACTTCGGAAGCTTTACACTTAACAAGAAAAATATTCCAAGTGTAAAAACTTCCGAAGCCAGAGGCCAAGTTCTTCCGAAGCCAAAGATGAAGTCTTCCGAAGCTTCAAAGACAAAGTCTTCCGAAGCCATTTTGCTGTGAAGACTAATTTCTTTGGAAGACGGAGAAAATATGCTTTCTCTGATCTACTTTTGATAAAGCTAACCAACTTTCTGCTGCAACTCTGATAACTCACCAACTTGTATGAGTTTATGAAACTTTCATGCTTTAGTGAATAGTAGATAAAGTCTTTGTCTGTAATTTTCTTCTTTTGTTCCTTTAGACTTTTTGTACTAGGAAAAGTCAGTGAGCTATGGCATGTCATAGTCACTAGTCAAAAGGCAATCGGCCTTTTGACTCTAGATTGATCTTGTTGTCTAGATTAGTCTATTCCAACTGTCTTTCCAAGTATTGACGGTTGTAGTATAAAAGAGTCTCAGGTCCTTGTATTTTAATTATGCTTTGAACACTTGTAATAGAACTTGAAATCAATATACAACATTCTTGAAAACTAATACTTGTGTTATTATTCTAAGTTCTGTCTTATTGTTACTTGTGTTCCTAGTATCTTAAAAGTTTTATGTTCCCTATTTGAACTGTTAAGTGATCTAAGATCACTCCTCTTGTGAAACTAATTGTTGTTAACACCCTAACCGGTCCTGCAATTTTATTCTCTCAGCTTCAAGTGTTCATTTTACTTTTCTTTTAGTGGTTTGTTCGTTTTCTTTTATTGATTCTTTTGTCTTCTTCTAATCAGTTATATTATGAAAACTAATTGGGATGATTATTATGTTTTATGGGGATTGAACATAATTTAATAGAAATCGAGGTTGGTAGGTTAATATCTAGAGGTTATTGTTATTGTTGTAGATGTTGTCATTTTCTAACTTGCTCTACATTTTATATTTTAAACATTCTAATTACAATTTACATATATTGTGCAACAGATTTGCTACGAAGACTTATAAAAATAACACACCTATTACCTCCCTGTCCAAGCAAAAGTTGTTAGGAAATAAGTCTTTGGATACAGAAATGAGAATTATCTTTTTATATATAGACGTGTACATATCGTTCTTTCTCACACGTTGCTACCTTATATTTTCTTTGTTATCTACTCAATAAGGATTTGTTCAACAAGGCGACACAATTAAGTCATTTGCAAGCTAATACGACAAATTGAATTAAATATGAGGATCATGCCTTGTGGCTTCGTAAGACTAGCCAAAGATTACCAAGTATGTTGGATTGGTATGTGCACAAGCCTGACATCAAGAACTTATTCAAGAACTTATTGAAGACCTATTCAAAGAATGACATGTTTCAAATAAAGGCAAAATGTCTGATGACATGATCAAATGTTCTGTTTTTGGCATATGATGCAGATATGTTTTGGGTAGTTTTTTTGCTAGATTACAGTTAAAAATATTTATAAGGAACAATTTGCTTATACATGAAAACATATGGAGCTTCTCATATTATTTAGTAGAGTAACTGGGCAAAAACCATAGCGTATTTACAAGTATGCAATGATCTTAATTGTTTATTCATTATTAGTTTATTTGTTCCTGTATTATAATACCCTTGCTGTGGTATTGTATAATACAATGACATAAACCATAGCACGTTACTTTCGGTTATTCCCGCCGCAACGTGCGGGCTAAAATGCTAGTAAGATCCAAATATAGGAACTAATAAATGTCTACATCACATCTCGGTAATAGTTCGATTAAATTAACGTGAATTTAAATCCTGTAAAGTTTACATGTGTTAAATTTAAAAGTATAGTACATATAAAATAACGAGTGTCTTTAAACGGTTAAATATAGCAGTATTAAACAAATGTCTTGTTATAAAATAAAATAATCTCAAAAATACAATTACATTTTAAGAGGTAAAAAAACGAAGACTTGATCCAATCAAGTTTGTGTTACGTAGAAATCAAATTAGGAGGCCAAAACTCAGCTTTCTTCACCTTCGACATGCTTTCCAATACAGCTACTGGTGACACGTGTCCCATCACTGTTACCCTCTTGCTCTCCACATCGATACTAAACGAAGTCACTCCTGTGATTAAATTATTATTTTTAGTTCTTGAAATTATTTATTCTAATAGTAACAAAAAAATTCGATCTATACTAATAAATCAAAATAATTATTTTCATATGTTATCTTCTCACAATCATTTTGTCACATGTTATCTTCTCACAATCATTTTGTCACATATCACTATCATAACAAGTCAACTTTTTAATGATAAAATTAAAATGTTAATGATGTTGTATATCATTTCTAAATTGTTAAACATATATTTAATAAATAAAAAACATGTTTTTTTTATTAAAAACGTAATTTTAATAGAAATTATTTTTAACAAATAAAATGTTTAAAAAAAGTTTTTCTAAACAATTTTTTTTTAATTTTTAAAAAGATATTATTGTTTTTGCTTGAGATAGTTAATTATATATAATTTCAATCATATCTTATCTCAAATAATAATTTTATAATTTATAAATACTGATTAATAATTTTTAATTTAATATTTATATTCAAACCGTATAATACATGAGTTTCTATACTAGTATTTAACTAAAGCAATTCTAACGCCATCACTGGCGAGATAAACCTGCACTTTGCTGCTGACCAAAAATTATTATGTAAACAGAAACAAATAAATATTTTGTGGGAACGAATTTTAAACGAAAGTAGTAAAAAATATTTTATATTAAATATTATATTCGGAATTTAATTACGCGTTGGAAGTTACTAAAGCTAATTTAAGAACAGATAGATTACAAGTTATTTATATTACAAAATAAAAAACTTCAGTTATGGACTATTTTTACTTATTTTTCTAGTATGTATATGATATGTATGAAGGGTGGAAGAGTAAATTGTACCTTCCATTTTGGATAAATGTTTCTTGACTTTACCAGCGCACCCTTGACAATGAATGGATACCCTCATCACCACCACCTATTCAAACATATTCTTTTTTATCATAATTACTACTATTACGAAAATTTTTAAAAGGATTAGAAGTGTAGTTTCACTTAATTAATTTTGACACATTAATGAGAGACCATTTATAAACGGTGTGGTTATTATGACATCTCAAAATTATAAATCAACAACCTAGATTTTTATACGAGTCGTATAGCACCATACGCGTCGTATAGGTGAGTCGTATAGGTGGTTCGTATAGTCCTATACGAGATGTATAACCCCTCTGACAGCCCAATGAATTTTTTCTCGTAGTCAGTGTCAAAATTTGTTATACGCGTCGTATAGCTCTATATGTGTCGTATAGGGAGTCGTATAGGGCTATATAGGGCGTATAGCCCTCTGACAGTCCCCCTGAAATTTTCTCGAGTTCAGTGTTTTCAACCCTATGCATCGCGTATGATGCTATACGAGCCGTATAAGAAGATGTCGATTTATAACATGAGGTGTGTTTATATTAGTACCTTTTATAAAAAAAGCAAACAAGGTTTAAAGGTAACTTCTACCTTTTTTAGCATGAAAATTTCACCTAGTTTTATAAAAGCAAACAAGAAGAAAAGTGAAAGTTCACCTAAATTTAACATTATCTAATGGATAAAGCATATAGTACCGTCGGAAACCATGAAAATTACCAATGAGTATCAAATCCGTAACTGTACCATACCATGAAGGACTAAAATGTAATTTACAAGTCTTTTATAATTTATTTATACTAGAGTTTTTTTATTTTGTTTAACAGTATCTTTATATATTTATTTTCACAAATAATATATATATATATGTCAAAAAGTTTAATTTATATATATATATATATATATATATATATATATATATATATATATATATATTGTTATAAATAATTTATTATGTATGTCAAAATGTTTTATTATATTTTCTCATAACTAACACAGCATTGTCTAATTTTTCTACTTTCATAAGTTAATTAACAAAACTATTTTTAAATTTTAACCAAAAATATTATTCATTTTATTAAAGTGAAACTTAACGATAATAAATCGACTCACACCCACAGTTTATGATAAAGTAAATTAAACAAACCGACTTCCCTTGTAACCAAAAGAATCGAACCATTAATAACAAAAACTATCGGTTATAAAAATTTAAAAACCAAAACATTGTTATACTTTGATAATTTTATACTATAATAATTGAAATGAATCCACCCATACTTTCATATACCTTAAAGGAAGTGACAACTAAAAGTTCAAAGTATCTACTAGTTTTCCTATTAGACTAGAGTATACTAGACCATGATTCTAAAATGGTGTATAGCCGCTAAATCTCATACAATCAATAATAAAAAGAAACCAACAAAACACAAAAACAACATTTTGTTAAATTCATATGAACCTACTAAAAAACACAAACCTGAAACACTTGGTTAGCAGTCGATAACGGGAGCACATTTTGATCCACCTTGACACCATCAGAGGTTAAAGACGACAATGATCTCCTACTCGCTGGAACGACGTAACCACGACGCTCAGCGAGTCGAATGTACTTGGTGTTACTCAACAACCTCGCGTGTTCCACCAACGTTTGATCATTTGACCTCCGAATAACAGACCGACAATCGGGGATCATGCAAGATGTAGTTGCATCAAGCGACTGACACATGATCAATCTCCTCATCTTCTTAGTCTCCTTCATGCTCATATCTCAAACACACACACACACACACATATCAAGGGTAGCTAGAAATGATAGATATACACACATATTTTCAAGTGTTTGTAACTTTCTTGAAAATTTAATGCATTTTCAAGAGCTGGAGCATAGGAGTAGGACAGTATACCCACATGGAAAACGAAAGAAGTCACAAAGCCTGTAAATTAAAAGAGCCTAAAAGTGGGGTATACACTTACAATTACTGAAGAAACTAGCTGTATAAATCTGTTAAAGTCAGTGGGTGAGAATTGAAGACTGTTGGTGGGGATATATGAGGTCAAAATCATGGAAGAACAGAGAGAATTGGAGGGTCAAAAGGGAGTAACAATAGAGTTAAGAATCGAAGGTTAATAGATTCCTGACATGAGTACTATGTGTACTATATAGGGTTTCTTATTCTCTCAGGCTTTTCATCTATCATGGTACATTGATATTTGACCTATCCTTAGATCCCATGATGATATTGGACGTGGGGTTGGTACATGAGCCTGGTTCGAGCCCGTCTAAGCTCCGGCTCAACTCTTTTAACGAGATAGCTCTTAAGACTTTGATTTTAAAGTTCAACCTCAGGTCGTGATAGTTTTTAAAATGGAGTTCGAATCTTGCTTAGCACGTTGGTTATTTATTAAATGTTTAATTTTTATATTTTTTATACTTTTAAGCTTTGATTATTTAAACATCCACTATAGTTAATGGAACATCTTCCTTCTCTATATCTCTTTCTACACACATATATATAGAGAGAAAGAGGAGAGAAAATGAAGAAGAGTATTCAAATAACCAATGAGCGTCTTAATTTAACCCTCTAAACTCTCGATGTTTATACTCCATTAACATCTTAAGTGAACACCCCCCATGACCTATACGTTTCGTATAGGATTATACGAGACGTATAGGTGACACCTTAAATTCTCTCTCAGTCGGTGTCTAATATTGTCTGGTGGTTGGGCTATACGATGTGTATTGCCCTATACATCGCGTATGGCTTTTTTTTACCTAAGAGATTTTTGATTCACGTCACTTATACGTGAAGTATAAAACTATATGACAAATGTAGTTGAAAGCTATACGTGTACTATAATGTTATATGACACTTATAGCGTTTTCTTTTCTTTTTTTTAAATAAAAAAATACACACACTCAAAGATACATTTTAAACTAACCATTTTATTAAAAAAATTTACAGAACACTTCATAAGATGATGTAAATCATACGCAATCAATTGAAAAGTATAGAAGATTAATATAAACACACATTTCAGATGTAAACAACTAAAGTGCTATACAAAAGATCAATACAACATCAGTTTCACCGCCAAAGACGAACTCCTGGTTGCTTCGTTGTAGGGAAAAGGTTTACCACAAAAAACGAGCTCCTGATTGCTCCTACCCGGCTGCTTTGTTGCAGGTAAAAGGTTTACCGCCAAAAGCCAACTCATGATTACTTTGTTACACGTCAGAAGGTTCACCGTCAGGAACATACTCCTAAAATAACGATATGGCATTTAATAAAGCTAACGACAAATTAGTGAAGAAATGTTTTTGCGAGATTCGAATCTAATAGCCGTGTCTCGTGAGAAGATTGAACGCAGACTCCTCTTGATTGCTTTATGGGACGCATGACATGTTAGAATATTCGTAAAAAAATTAGTTGTTGTCCTAAAAGGACATTGCAAACGGATATGTTTGAATTAAATGAAAACCAAACAAATATACTTGAGCGAATATAACCAACAAAGTTCAAATTATTTATCATCGACAATCGATCGTTCATTTTGTATAGTGTGTTTTGAAGGAACTTTACATCGTGTCAAATAATATGAATGAAAAAAAAAACGACCTTTAAAATTCAAAGTTATGCGTGTTGTGTAGCCCTATATGACGCACATAGAGTGCCGCATATAGATAATTTGTGTCATATGGGTGGCACCTATACATTACGTATAGGTGTCATATTGGCGTCACCTATACGACACATATAGGGTTATACGTGACGAATAAGCTGAGTGAATGATAGACGTGACGACCAGTACATAGTCTGTCATGAAAAAAACTATACGCAGCACATAGACCTATACACGACTTTTAAGGTGAATGAATGACTGATGTGATGACTAATATGCTTCTTGTAAATGGGAAAGCTATACGTCACGTGTAGATCTATATGCGGCATACAAAGGGTGTCAACTTGTCCACTTGGGATCCTTTATATAGGCTCGCAAGTCGTTCAAGCTCGACATGGAAAACTTAGGCTAAAGCTCAATTATTAAAACCCTAATAAAAGCTCAAGTTCGGGCTTGAACTCGTTTTAGAATAGCTTGATACGAGTTTTCAGAGAGTGGCTCTCGAGTAACTCAGAAACGGCTTGACTCGTTTACATCCTATTATGATCGAGTTGGCTTGTTTTGTGTTCTTACTGAGTCAACTCAACTAAGTCTAGTGCGTAGAGAACATTGTATTAAAGTAAAAAGGGGTCCAAGTATTTATGCTCTTTTGGTAACAAAACAAATTAATAAGTAGACATAAAAACATGACCACATTTAAAACATAATTGTGAGTTTGATGGGTTACGGGGACCAGACAACCTTTGTTGTTTACTATCATGCTTTACATTAGGACAATGTCATCCACTAACAATATGGATCATCTACTGCTTTTACCTACCATGTTTTGCTTTAACAACTGGCTTAAGAACCGAAAATTGAGTTTTATCACTAAATTTGGGAAAAAATTGTAATTAAATAAATAAAAATCCTATATAAATAGAAATTCCGACATATAAAGGGTATTGATAATTCTATAAGTTTACAAGATTCTCATCCACTAGCAGAGGTCTGATATTCAAATCCTGTTTTTAATCTTATTGTTATAAGGGTATTGGCAGGTCTTATAAACGTATAGGATTCTCGTCCACACCAAAATATAAAAATAAAAATTAAAACACAAAAGAATGGAAAATTTTCACTAATGAGCTCTAATTTTTTAGCTAATCTTAATGGAAGAATGATAACTAGCTCTAATTGTCATGGGACCAGTGGACCTATCTTCCCTATAAATATGAAAAGAATGTGTCATTGAAGACCCAAGGATCAATCTAGTGAAGGTGAAGGACAAGGGCACTTATTGACTTCTTGAGTGGTGTTAAAAGGGTGGAATTTAATAAAAAAGATAATGGTACATGAAGACCCAAGGCTTATTTAATGTACATAGTTGATTTCCTCCAATCAAGGCAACCAACACAATATGCATCATAGAAATTAACCACACATCTTGTCATCTACTACCTTAGTGATTGCTCTTACTTGTTGGTGGTGTTTATGTGAGTAGAGCCCTCGGTACCACAGAATGTGATATAAGGTGTAGGATGAAGCGGCTAATTAAAGACATTAGTCAGAAATGAGATACATCGAGTGATCGTGGATCAATCATAGGTCTTTCATACTTGAGATGAAGTTTCCATGTTGTAAGCATCGCAATGTCTAGTGGGTTTCACCTGACTAGTGAGTGTAGGATTTGGACATAATAAACACACTTCGAAAGTATTTTAATTTTCTTAATTCTATAAGACCATTTGGTGATCTAAATTGTTGCCAACAAACAATAACAATCGAGGTAGGCATAAAGTTACTGGATTAACCCTATGCCGATTTGCACAATAGAAATGCTCCAAGAAAAGTTTGATCATTTGCGATGGACGCGTATACATGAACCCCAAGTTGACACCGAAGCTAGTGACTTGAAGTTGATAGAAAGCTTAAATAGTTAGACTTTTAGTGTGCATACATGGTCACAAATTGTAATATGCAATACATTTTTTGAGAACAATAGAAATTGTGACATGTGATAAAGATACTAAATATAATTATTCATTAGTTCATATCCTATAGTATTAAACAAGTAAGAATGTCCAAAAAAATTAAACAAGCAAACCAAATCAATCAAGAAACTAAATATTAGACAAAAGGCATAAGATGGTAAGACAACTCGACCGTTTGATTGTGCTAAGAGCCAAAGATGGTACACATGATGACTCCTGATTAATTCAAACACCATACAAAGACAACTCAAACAAAGATCAAAATATGAAGAATTTTAATAACAAAAGACAAGATTGATTCAAGATTCATATGTCAAAGAATTGTGAGCAGTATCCCTACTACAAAGATTAGGAAAATAGATTATCACTCCAAAATTATAAAGAAATATTCTCTTATCCATGTTAAAAAGCAATTAAGGAGAAAAAACGGTGACCTCTATCATACTAGACAGAATACTTGTGGTTGGTGTTCTCTATCGATTTATAGAAAAGATAACCAAAAAAATCTTGATTGAAGAATAGGGGTCACCAATACACAAACTGTTATTTCCTAAGGAATTTTGCTATGAAAATTGGTTATAAGTGTGTAACAAATAATGTGTTAAAATTAAGCGTCTAAACAGTTGAACTTTACATGTATGAATAAATTTTTAATCACATTAATTATAATATTCCAAGGATTAATTTTCATGTGTTTTGAAACTCATGAAAACCCTGGCTAAAGCGGAAACACCAAGGCGTGATGAAATTGAATCATAACACAAGGATAAAGAGTACTAAAGAAAATTAATTATTAAAGTCGAATAGTTGGTTACATCCAATCCTAATGACAAATAAACCAAACAAGTAAATAAGTCTTCATTTTATTCAAAGTCTAATTAGGTCCAACTAAAGCTTATCCTTGAAACCTAGCGTGAGCAAAGCAACGAACTTAGTTTCCATTACCTGAAAATATGCTAAAATATGTTAATTAAAAAAAGTTGGTGAGCACATAGGTTTAGAAGTATACATATAGTAGATAACAATATACAAACCAATAAACAATTTTCCAAATACAGGTAAGTAAACTATTATATATGAGTCCACAACAACCCTAGTGATCGAATGCCCTTCCGTCTAACCCCTGACACAAGAGGTCAGACTAATAGTATGCTTGTCTAGTATGCAGTTTCTGAACATCCAGCTTCTTTCAAGTCAAAAAGAATACGTTGACGCAAAGGACGCTCGGTATTGATTGGCATGCATCAACCCGAGTACCGAATAGGCTTGTCAGGCCAATAGATCTATCTACGTACTCCCGTGGCTTCCCCGAAGTTAATGGTCATGTAGATTTTAGAAAAAGATGGACTTTATAGTAAAAAGTATCATAGAATATAACAAGATGTATAATCAGTTTAGTTTCACTAGTATAAAAAAGTTGTCATTGAATTTGCAAAAGACTAGTTTGCCTTTAGAATTTGAATTTCCAGTTTGATATAAAGAGCATATTTCTACCCTAAAATACAAAAGAAAAAGGGGCTATGAACTCACCTTGTAAAGTAGGTGGGTTGATCTTGCAACTTGTAGTAACTTGGAGTGATGATTGCCCTAAGTAAGTTTATTTAGTTAGTTTATTGTACTTATGAATAGTTAAGGGGTTGTTATTGTAAAAATTCAAGAATGGTTGCCGTATACTAGATATGTGTCATCCCAGAGTAGCACATCCAACAAAAGGATTCCCAGGAAAGAGTTGGTGGATTTTCATCACTTAAGTATCCCGTCTTTTCTTAGCCAGAACCTTTTGTTTGCCATATAACTACATACCAGGTAAAACGATTCTAGATGTATACTAGACCAAGTCAAATGTGTGTTTGGTATGTTTATAAAGTATAGAGAACAAGTTTAAATATAGGTTTAGCAAGGATGGGAATAGGCGATTTGTATAGTATAGGGTTACAATTGAAAAGATGAAGAATTTTACTAGAAACATGATTCAAGTTGATATATAATCATAATAATCATTAAAGTTTGGTTTTTATTGTTTAAAACATGTTTATATTACTTATTTTATAATAAAAATCATTGTTTTACATTATATTTATGAAAATATTTAAAAAGTTATAAAATTTAGGGTTTTTATAGCTTTGGACTAAACTTACGCGAGCTGTTTGAGGGGTCAAATAAATGAGTTTGAAGACGTTATTTATATGGTTGGAAAGATAAAACTCTGAATTTTAGTTTTTTTAAAAAATCATCAAAAAAGAGTTTGTTATAAGGGAGATATGACTATCCGAAGTTGGCCCAATAAATCTTGTTTAAACAAAGTTTTGATGATTTCATGTTTATTTGATGTTTTGATCCATATTAGATCTATGATTACTACAAAAATATATTATTTAATCATAGATCTAAACTAGTTATATTTGAATTTTGATAGAACAAAATTGAAAAGGTATGAACATGAAGAACACTAAAACTTACTTGATGAGAGAAGCTTCTTGGATGCTCAAGAGAGTTTCTATGGTGAGATTTGTTGCTACGAGAGTTATAGTTTTAGAATTTTGGTGTGAAAAATAATTAGAATTAAACCCCTATTTATAGTGGAAAATTTTAGATTTTAGGTTTCAATTAAGATATATTTACTTAATATATTTATTAATAAAAGTCATATATTTTAGTAGGGATAGGGATAGGGATGAACGATTTTTTTTTATATTTTAGAGTTAAAATAAGTTTGATTAATTATTTGTTAGATTTAGGATAATTAATAATTAATTATTTATTAGTTTATTAGATATATATTACTTAAATGATTAAAATAGTAAAATAATATATGTGACCTTTCGTATTTTTGTTAGTTTACTTGTTAACTTCGTTATCTTTGTAAGGGTGTGTTTTGTCATTAATGCAAATACGAGGACTCATTTGTAATTTCTTGTATCACTATAACTTAGATATAATTAAATAATTAAGTGATTAATGATAATAATAATAATAATAATAATAATAATAATAATAATAATAATAATAATAATAATAATAATAATAATAATAAGTGTTTAATTATGAAAAATAAATAAAAATCAAAATTATATTAAAACTTGTAAATTGTTGGCATAAAATAAAAAGAATAAAATTCCAGGGGCTAAACTGTAAAATTCATTTTAACTAGAAACTTAATTTTGGGCGATTTATGTAAATATATAAACCACAGGGACCTCGGTGTAACTTTAAAAAAAAAAAAACAAAATCCTAAACCCCGTATTTCCGGCAAGGAACTCCGGCCACCTGCCGGCGGAGTTCCGGCCACCTCCAACACACCGATTTTAGCCCCAAAAATCGAAATAAATCGCATTAATCGAACCATTAAACCGATTCGAACCCAATCATGGGTATTAATTTGATTTTAACGGTGATATTGATAACCAATGAAACCGAAACCGAAATGCACTCAAGCCCGAAGCCGTTACTACACTAATTCGATGTAATTACTCAATTAAACGGACGTACACGCTTGCCTAATCATTTTTAAAACCACTAATGTGATTAAAGTCACCTGAAACAACATTAAACCTACTCAATTCGACCTGAAACCCCTGACATTAATCTCATAGCCGTTGGACATTAAATCGATCAAATTGAGGCTATATAACAAAGGGGAAAGGTTGAATTCGTCCTTTTCAAGCTCTCGGTAAGCTCAATTTCATTAAAAACACTCCTACATCGAATTTCCCAAATCAAGAACAGTTGACATTGTGCCACTGTCTGTTATATCGAATTACAACCGGGTTCAGGTAATTAAAAGTTGTACTACACTCGATTAATCATAGGGAATCAAAGCCCTATGGTTAATTTGGTTATCATGATCGATTCAAGCTCTAATTTGGCCGATTATGAATCTAAGGTTTATAAAAAATTGAGGATTTTCCTGGGTTATATGTTTTAACTTTTCAATTTTGTTCATTGACATAAACTGGGCTTTGGCCTGACGGTTTAAGTGTTGGGTGGTGTGGCAAAGGGCCCGGGTTCGAACCCGAGGCCCTGCCATTATTTTTTTAAAAGGGTTTTGTAATATATAAAAATTCTAAAAAATATTTAAATAGTATTAATAATCATATAAAAACTATTTTTAATCAGAAAATTTATAAATTTATTTTCTTTTATATTTATTGAAAATCTAAATTTAGAAATTTTCATTTCTTTTATTTCAAAATTTTGAAAATGGTACAAAATACAACTTATTATTAATCTTAAATTGTAATGAATTTCCACTAAATTTGTAATAATTTCTATTAAATAAATTATTTATTGTTACATATTTATTTATAATATTTAAGAAAATAAATATACATGTACATAATTAAAAATATACACTTATTGTAATCACTTAAATCTACAAGTTATTATTCATTTGATAATAAAGGTTTAACTTTTATTAATAGTGTTAATCACTAAAATTCTTATCATTTAAATACCAAAATAATAACAAATTGTACCTATTTAATAATTTAAAAATCATGGGTTAAATGGTTTATAAATATAACACTATAATCACCATGATTAACTTAACACGTTGTCCATTTAGGTTGAATGTTAACGAATACTCGGCATTATATACAAGACTTCTTATTTGTTATCTTTATAATCCAAGTGAGTTTTCATACCCCATTTTATATTATTTCACACTTTTGGAGTGAAACATGTTAATCTTATATTTAACACACTTGTAAACACGTTTTATTCATGTAACACTTATGCAATTCATCTTATTTTGTCATGGTTATTTGAACTCTTGTAACTATCATGTGATGACTCTTGTAAGATACAATCATTAACTATTGCTAGCCTAGCGACGTGATAGATCTATGGACCTGACAAGCCTATTTGGTGCTAAAGCCGAGGTTATTGCTGGCTCCTAGTGTCGTATTCTTGAGCACTATGAGAACCAAGTACACTTAGCTAATCGTTTAATCTTGTAATGGCCATATTTGTCAAGGTTTGATTGTTACCTTTGTTCATCCATCTTTATTTACTTAATTCAATAATCTATGACGTGAATTGCTATCTTTTGATATACATACTTATGTATGATAAACCTATGAAAACTCACCAACATATTGTTGACATTATTTTTAACATGTTTCAGGAAATGGTACTGCATAACTTGCTTGAAGACTTGTTCACATCTAGAATTGGACCTAGATAATAATAAAATCACGTTTATGTCACATGACACTTTGGGAAATTTTATTTTTGTTTTGTTTGAAACTTATGTTATTTCTTTATTGTATGTTACGAACCTTGGAGATTAATATTATTGACACTTTGAATTAGCTTTGTGTGGTATGAACAATCTTAACCCTCACACCTCGACGTTTCCGCCGTTAAGGTTGGAGTGTGACAATATATATATATATATATATATATATATATATATATATATATATATATATATATATATATATCCATTATATATATATATATATATATATATATATATATATATATATATATATATATATATATATATATATATATATATATATTTCTATTTTATTATTATAAGACTTAATTTAATTAATTAAATCTTTATCATTTTAACAAAAGTTACATATGTATCCCTAAGTTAAAATATGTAAACTTTTGCCCTTATAGTTATATGTGTTTCATTTATGTAGTAATTTAGCATTATCTTAGAATTTGATTAATTTAGGGCAATTTCAAGTTACTATTTCTAACAATATCAAATATTTACACACATGTTATTATAGAATTACATTAGCAGGTAATAGTATCACACTGAATAATAGTTTATAGAATATAAGATAGTTTCCACAAATAGGTTCTTGAATTCAATTAATACTACTCATGATCTTGAGTTACGTGCTGTAGTATTTGCCTTAAGGATTTGAAGACATTACTTGTACGGTACGAAGTGTGTCATCTATACCGATCACAAGAGTTTGCAGCATATATTTGATCAGAAGGAACTCAACATGAGACAGAGACGTTGGGTGGAACTGCTAAACGACTATGATTGTGAAATCTGCTATCACCTAGGTAAAGCCAATGTGGTAGCCGATGCACTTAGTAGAAAAGAGAGAATTAAACCCTCACGTACTCGTGCAATGGGAATGATTATTCAAATGAATCTCAAAGATCAAATTTTAGAAGCTCAGAAACAAGTCCTTACCAGAGATGATTTGAAGAAAGAACTGACAAGCATATCTGACCATCAGCTAGAATCCAAGTCTGATCAAATCCTCTACTTCATGGGACGAATATGGATTCCTGAATCCAACAATCTCCGAGAACTTATCATGAATGAAGCTCATAAGTCATGATATTTAGTTCATCCAGGCGCTGATAAGATGTATCAAGATCTGAGGGAATATTACTGGTGGCCGGAATAAAGAAAGACATTGCCTTATATGTTGGGAAATGCCTCACATGTTCAAAGGTTAAAGCTGAACATCAAAAACCCTCGGGATTACTCCAATAGCCTGAAATTACTCAGTGGAAATAAGAACAAATTTCCATGGATTTTATCACCAAACTACCCAAAACCTTTTGTGGGCACGACTCGATTTGGGTCATAGTCTATCGCTTGACAAAGTCTGCTCACTTTCTCCCTATACGTGAAGACTTCAAGTTGAAGAAGTTAGCCAAAATCTATATCAATGAGATTGTGAGTTGACATGGTGTTCCACTATCCATAATCTCTGACCGAGACAGGCGTTTCACTTCTAGAATTTGGCAAACATTACAAAAATCCTTGGGAACACATGTGGATCTTAGCATTACTTATCACCCTCAAACCGATGGCCAAACTGAAAGAACTATACAAACTCTTGAGGATATGCTTAGAGCCTGCGTAATTGACTTTGGTGGTAGTTGGGATACTCATCTACCCCTCATTGAATTCTCATATAATAACAGCTATCATTCCAGCATCAAGTGTGCACCATTCGAGGCATTGTACGGAAGAAAATGTTGCTCACTTGTGTGTTGGACTGAGATCGGAGATAAACAAATTACCGGTCCTGAACTGATTCAAGAAACCACAGACAAGGTATTCAAGATTTAGGAAAGACTCAAGGTTGCGCAAGACCGTCAGAAAAGCTATGTTGATAATAGAAGAAAGCCCATTGAGTTTCAAGTAGGAGATCGTGTTTTACTCAAGGTTTCTCCAAGGAAAGGAGTCATTCGATTTGGGAAGAAAGGTAAACTTTCTCCTAGGTACGTTGGACCATTCGAGATCCTGGAAAGGATTGGTCCCGTAGCCTACAAGGTTAAGTTACCTCAGGAACTTAGTCTTATCCATGATACTTTTCATATGCCTAACTTAAGGAAGTGTCTAGCCGATGACACCTTAAGCATTCCCATGGACGAGATTTGTATCGATGACAAGTTACACATTATTGAAGAACCAGTTGAGATCTTGGATCGTGAAGTCAAGAAGCTAAAGCAGAGTTGTATTCCCATCATCAAAGTCAAATGGAACTCTAAACGGGGTCCTGAGTTCACCTGGGAATGTGAAGACTAGATGAAGCTCAAATACCCACACCTCTTCCAAGCTAACACGACATTTACTAGTTGAATTTCGGGACGAAATTCCCTTAAGTAGGGGACATTGTAACATCATGTTTTTTTTCATGCTTAGCTCTTTGATAATTCTATTACTTCAATGTATGTAGTTCTTTTAGTGGATCTTGAGTTGTCTTGATGTGTAGGCAATGACTTTATCTCGTTGCATAAGTACATAACCTAGGCCTTGGTTCGATGTGTCACAATATACAGCAAAATCCTCATTGCCATCTGGGAGGGTTAGGATAGGTGCATTACACAACCTCTGCTTAAGTGTCTGGAAAGCATCTTCCTGCTTTTGTCCCCATTCGAAAGGCTGGTTTTTCTGAGTTAGCGTAGTAAGTGGTAAGGCAATTCTTGAAAAGTTTGAGATAAACCTTTGGTAGTACCCTGCCAGACCCAAAAATGAGCAAACTTCTGAAGGGGTCTTTGGTGCATTCCAATTCTTGATTGCTTCAACCTTGGTTGGGTCTACATGAATGCCCTTGTCATTGATCACATGACCTAGAAACTAAACTTCACTCAGCCAAAATTCACATTTTGAGAATTTGGCATATAGTTTCTCTTTCTTTAATAGCTCGAGGATCAGTCTAAGGTGTCGCTCATGATCAACTCTGGTTCGGGAATATATCAAGATGTCATCAATAAACACAATGACAAATTGATCTAGGTATGGCCGGCAAACACGATTCATGACGTCCATTAATACCGTGGGTGCATTGGTTAGTCCAAAGGGCATGATCACAAATTCATAGTGTCCGTAGCGAGTTCGAAAGGTGGTTTTGGGTATGTCTTCTTCTTGTACCCTGAGTTGATGACAAACTAATCGTAGGTCTATCTTTGAAAAGCAAGTGGCTCCTTGTAATTAGTCGAATAAGTCATCAATCCTCGCTAGTGGGTACCGATTCTTGACAGTTAATTTATTCAATTCTCTGTAGTCGATACACATATGTAAGGATCCGTCCTTCTTCTTGACAAACAAAACTGGGGCTCCCTAAGGTGAGAAACTTGGTCGGATGAACCCTTTGTCCAGTAGTTCTTGTAACTGGCTTGATAATTCCCTGATTTCTGATGGGGCTAAATGATAAGGTGATTTGGCAATAGGGTTTGCTCCAGGTATGAGGTCAATCCGGAACTCGACTTGATTAGTTGGAGGTAGTCCGGGCAAATCATCAGGGAAAACATCTGGAAATTCATGGATGATAGGAACGTCTTGTAGCTTCTTTCCTTCCGACTTCTTTTCAACTATTTGAGCTAAGAAAGCAACGTATTGCTTCCTTAGGTAGCTACGAGCTTTCACAAGAGATTATTTTTAGATTTCTTCTAAGTTTCTCTCCATGCACATTTAGGGTGTCTCCAGATGCTAAGGGAATGCGAACTAGTTTCTCAGCACAAATGATCTCAGCATGGTTGTCTGATAGCCAACCCATTCTAACAACCGCATCAAAGCTACCAAGAGTCACAGGGATTAGATTGATATTGAACAAATGGTCGTCAAGATCTAGAGTACAACCTCGAATAATAGTGTGAGTATGGATTAGTTTTCCATTAGCTAACTCAATAGTGTAAGTAGTGTCTAACTTAACAGGTTTTAAGTTAAGCATGGATTGAAAGTCAGCGGAGACAAAACTTCCGTCTGCACTAGTGTCGAAGAAAACAGAAGCAAAGTGATTGTTTAGAAGGAACGTACCCGTGACGACAGCAGGATCCTGACGAGCATCTGGTGCTCCTAAAGCAAAGGCTCGACCATGGGCAGCTGGAGCATTGTTGTTGTTAATCTGGTTCAGCTTAGGGCAACGGTTTCTGAAATGATCAAGGCCACCGCATTCATAACAAGCCCTGATTGTGTTATTTGGAGGAGGGTTAGCAACTGTATCATTGTTGGCATTGACGGTAACAGATGCCTTGTAGTGCTGAGTGGTATGACCAAGTCTACCACAGTTGTTGCACTTGCGACACTCACCATTGTGATGAAATGGGCATTTGGGGCACTTGGGTAATTTTCCCGTGTAGGGTTTCTTAGTAGGAGCTTGATTATTTGTGGCAACTTGGTTTGTTGGTGTAGCAGGAGTCACCATTGCAAACCCTTTAGAAGTCTTTTGCTTTTTGTTGTTGGGGCGATCCGACTTCTTATTCTCAACATTAGTTTTCTTGGATTCTTTCTTTACTAATGCTCCAAACTTGACCAAATCATCAGTTATGGTGGTCGACAAGAGAATAGCAGCTTCAAAAGTAATTGGTGAAGCAGATAAAGTAGGGATTCTAACTTGGGGGCTCAATCCTCCAATGTAGTGATCAATCATACGGCTCACAGGTGTAACCATGTGGGGCACTAGGGTGCAAAGTTCATGGAATCGGGTGGTGTATTCCATGTGCTCAGCTCCATCTAGAGTATGGTTCCACATCTCAGTCTTTATCTTTTGAAGTTCATTCTTAGGACAGAACTCTCGGATTAGTAATTCTCTAAATTCATTCCAGGGCATAGCCATGGCAACATTTCTACCCCTGGCTCGGAGTTGGGCATTCCACCAGGTAAGGGCTCTCTTGTGGAAACAGCTTGAAGCATACTTCACCTTTAAGTTTTCTGGACATTGACTCGTATCTAAAGTAGCTCCCATTTTCTCAAACCATTTTAGTAGACCTGTCACACCTTCGGTGCCATAAAAATCAGTAGGTTTGCGTGACATGAATATTTTATAGGTGACAGTGTCATTGTTAGCATTTCCACCACTTCCACCGCTTCTAGAACTTCCAGTATTATGGAGAGAATTGCTAATCTGAGCTACCATGCCGGGGATAATAGTCGCAAGCTGTTGTGCAAAGAGTGCAACAAGCTCAGCTGTTTCAGCATTGTTACGACGAGGAGCCATGCTATCAATGCAATAACATTTGATGAGTTTTGATGTGAACATGTTTTTTATATGGAATGGATAATGTGTTTTATAATTTTAGAAACATAAAAATCAAGGATAAGATGATTCAAAATAACAATGAGATGTTTCGCGTGAAAACGTTCAGTTCACAAACCAAAGCGATTACGTTGACTTATCAAAGTATTAGTTCAACCACAACCTTAATGAAGACACGCGTACCTATAAGAAGACACTCACCCCAAGGGTTCCCAGGTAAGGTAAACGTATCCATCGGTTGATTTGGATTCATATGAATACCTTGCCTAGACAGAACACTCCGAGATACAGGCATCCAACTCTTCCAGCATTGCATGTGTTCAGTTTTGGGACTTAGACTTTGACGGGATTAAAATCATAAATAACAATTCCAAAATTTGAGATTTGAAAATCCTTTTGATTTAGGTAAAATGCCTTAGAATATGAATTGAAAGTTATGTGTGCATTGACTGTAATCAAAGTATAAGAATAAGCATGTAAGGCATATCCAATTAAACCCTATCTAAGCATATAGGATACATGAGAGGACTCATGTGTGAGGTAGTTAGTTATAGTTTGTGTAAAGTCCTATCTAAGCATATAAGATACATGAGAGGACTCATGTGTGAGGTACTTAGTTATAGTATAGGTCATTACATTTCTAATAAACTAATTCTCTATAACCAAGGCTCTGATACCAATCTATCACACCCCGGCTAAAGCGGAAACACCGAGGCATGATGAAATTGAATCATAACACAAGGATAAAGAGTACTAAAGGAAATTAATTATTAAAGTCGAATAGTTGGTTACATCCAATCCTAATGACAAATAAACCAAACAAGTAAATACGACTTCATTTTATTCAAAGTCTAACTAGGTCCAACTAAAGCTTATCCTTGAAACCTAGCATGAGCAAAGCAACGAACTTAGTTTTCATTACCTAAAAACATGCTAAAATATGTCAACTAAAAAAAAGTTGGTGAACATATTGGTTTAGAAGTATACATATAGTAGATAACTATGTACAAACCAATAAACAATTTTCTAAATACAAGTAAACTATTATACATGAGTCCACAACCAACCCTAGTGATCGAATGCCCTCCCGTCTAACCCCCTGACACACGAGGTTAGACTAATAGTATGCTTGTATAGTATGCAGTTTCTGAATATCCAGCTCCTTTCAAGTAAAAAAGAATACGTTGACGCAAAGGAAGCTCAGTATTTGATTGGCATGCATCAACCCGAGTACCGAATGGGCTTGTCATGCCAATAGATCTATCTACGTACTCGCATGGCTTCCCTGAAATTAATGGTTGTGTAGATTTTAGAAAAAGAGGGACTTTATAGTAAAAAGTGTTATAGAATATAGCAACATGTATAATCAGTTTAGTTTCACTAGTATAAGAAAGTTGTCATTGAATTCGCAAAAGACTAGTTTGACTTTAGAATTTGAATTTCCAGTTTGATATAGAGAGCATGTTTCCACCCCAAAATACAAAAGAAAAAGAGGCTATGAACTCACTTTGTAAAGTAAGTGGGTTGATCTTGCAACTTGTAGTAACTCTGAGTGAGGATTGCCCTAAGTAAGTTTATTTAGTTAGTTTATTGTACTTATGAATAGTTGAGTGGTTGTTATTGTAAAAATTCAAGAATGGTTGTCGTGTACTAGATATGTGTCATTGATCTGGTTATCGATACTCGATCAAAAACAAGTTATTATATCGGTCTTAGCTACCTTTATTGTGTAAGGGTAAGTAAGGTCGTCTCCACAGGGAATATGTAGAAAGTGTTTAACAATATGACTCAATTAACTTAAAGACACGAACTTTAATATTAAAAATTGGAACTTGAGATGAAATTAAGAACACAATTGCAAAAAGCAACAAACTTTGAAACGAATTTGATTAAATATTAAGAAACAATCACTTCCGGGTTTCCAATTTCGCAAGATCCACAATTGATACTTTCAAATTAGGGTTTGTAAGAAACAATACTTCAAGATTTTAGCTTTTTATTAAAGTAGTAACAACGGAATAATCTTTTAAGACTCGTTCATTCACATAGTTACTAATTCACCTATATCACATTGTCTACTTTTCTTAATGTGCTCACGATGTAAGGAAACCAAAAACTGGTAATCAAGCACACAACTTTATTTATAAGTAAACCTTTTAACTAAATCAAAACATAAAATTTCATTCACTAATCCATTGTTCAATACAAAAAAAACCTAATCAAACATACCAATTGTTTCACTTAACATGAATTGTACTCCCGAAAGCAATCAACAAGAACTTAGCCACTCATGGTCTTCATTGAATCTTCAATCTTGATTTTGAGAATGTTTGTGGACGACTTTGGGAGCCTTGGAACACCAAAAATCGCCTTAGAATTGTCAAGATTCGACCTTGGAAAAGTTCTCTTTCGAATTGGGGTTGGATAGGTTTAAGTAGCTTGAAATTCCACAAAATCCGGAAGTTGGTTGCATACCGGCGTATCATACGCCCCCTTCTGTAATTTTTGTCAAATATGGCCACCAATACGCTGCTCGGCGTATGATACGCCCATACCCGGCGTATCATACGCCAGTTTAGGGTTTTCTGGGCCATTTTTGTAACTTTCTTTATTTTTAGCTTCAACCCTTGTAGTTCCGTATTTTACACTTTTTTCTCTCAAAATAGACCTTCTTTAGCTCCAAACACCAACGAATCAAAACATAAACAACATGAACTTGTTCTACACTTATCATGATGAAAAATCATGCATTTAGGTAAATTAAACACTGAATTATTCCCCCGCGATCACATCCCCACACTTAACCTTTTGTTTGTCCTCAAACAAACTTACTTGCACAATTCCCCTTATTTAATCAAACATGCTAAGTTATCACAACTTTGTATAAGTTGAGGTCACAAGGCATACTTACTTTTAAACTTTCATCATGTAAGATTCACAACCCAACATGTAATATCATTCATGTTTTAAACTTAAAATCACCTTAGTTGGCATAACTTCACCTTTTGCTTCAAACATGCATCCAAGACTGTACATCTTCATAATAAGCTCGTATATTAATCATATCGCCATCAATTAACACAATATAATACATAAATCAAGAGGTCTTTCATGGGTTGTAATGTTAGGCTAAGGTTTAAGGTGGAATAGAATAGGGGTTTTTATAGTGGCTAACGGTGAATGAAATCCAATTTAAACATGCTAGATGTGATGTGTATCAATTTCTATCTTCTAATAGCAATCATATCACAGAATTCTCACACTATTTTTGTTTCTTCATATCTTGATCATTTTAACCTCATATTTAGCTGTTTTCTTTTCTCTCTCTTCTTTTTTTTTTTTTTTTTTTCATATATAGCTCTATATAACCAAATTCAACCCAATCATACCATTATTGAACTAATACTTAAAAGACACTTCTGAACAAGTCATGGATTGAACTTCATCACCCTATGTTTCATAAAAAAGCTAAGGCTTTGTAGGCTTATTGTGTTGGATTATTCAAACGACAAGTTGGGACTCAACATGGTGTCTAAAGAAAGATTATCAATGTAAGGGATTCAAAAGAAAAGGTTCTAAACAAATGGTTTATTCCTAATGCCTCTATCACATTCATGCATATATTGATTCATGATCTTGACACGCATCAATTACATAACTTCTAACTTAAATGCACGTTATGGTTTCTCTCATTATGAAAAAATATAAAGCAAATCAACATATGCTATGAATTGCTCAATTAGACTCAAATTCTCACAGAAACGGTGGGAAATGGTTAAAAATGTGAAGCACATATGTCATCTACAATCCGGTTTGTTATGCCTTCTAAGAATTCTTCCTAATTTTATAAAAGCTCATGATGGGAATGCCTTACTATAATTTCAAAACAAGCATGCCAAGGGATCTATACATACACAAACAAGTGATAATTAACCATGTGTGAAAAAAAATTTAGGTCTCATACACAACTAAGCTTATTAGAAGATTTATTTTTCAAGAAGGTTCAATTTTTTCAATTCTTCCCTCATCCCTACACTTGAGATACATTGTCCTTAATGTATAGTGGTCACAATTGGTATTTTCATAACATAGGGATGTAGATTCTTAATTTTATTCCTATTATTGCTAATCAAGACAATTCATTGCGAAGGGAGACTAGTATGCCATATCCTAACATATTATCAATCAATTTCAACGAAAGCATGAAAAGAATATTGTTCAAAACCAAACCTGATCGTTAGTGAGAGCCTTCATTAACCGACTTGTGCCTCCCCACACTTGAGTGCTTACCTCTCGTGATTGACTATCAAAACAAAACAAAGCAAACCAAAGAGGAAAAAAACAAAAACTAAAAGAAGAGTTGAAACTCAGTTTCGTAGGAATCACGATTGTATTTAGTGTATGCAACAAGCCTTTAAACCCCTCGGTAGACCCGAGTGGACGAGTTGTAGTCTCGTGAGGGTTTCTAATAAACACACCCATAAAGTTCTCGGGTTGCCTCCCGTAAGCGCTAAGTTTTAGGTCTTCAGCCAAACCTTACCTGTGACCACTTATGGTGGTCATATTGAGTGCTTCTCTCCAAACTTCTCCTTAAATAATTGCTTATCCTAGAATGGTAGATTTTCTTGTTCACTCAAGCTTTGGCAAAACATTGCTTCTTTAATCCTTGAATTCTTATGATCCGGTGGTTTACCCATCTTAACCTTTCGTCTTAGATTTTCATTCCTTGGTGGCTCCACCTTCACATTTTCATCCTTTTCCACCTTTTCAAGCTCAAACCTATAAGGATCAAAAGCATTCTTCTTGGTGATATCCTCGCTTACATGTGAAATGTAAGGAGGAGCACCCACGTTAGTAGCATCTGACACAGAACAATCATTGTTGACTACATATGTAATTGATTTTGAAAACACGTTAAAGAGCAACTTACGGTTTTTGAATGTCATGTCTATAATTCCATCTCGGAAATTAATTTGAGTTTTAGCTGTTGCCAAGAATGGTCTACCTAAAATTACCTTTGGTTGCTCATTCGTCCTTACTGGTTCATAATCAAGCACCATAAAGTCCACAGGATAGTAAAACTTTCCTAGCTTGATTATCACATCCTTGACCATTCCCTAGGGTTGTTTCCATGTCGAATCGGCCAGCACTAGTGTTTTGTCAGTTTCATGTAATGGACCAAAGTCATATTGGTCATACAAGCTCCCCAGGAGGATGCTCACCCCGGCTCCATAATCCAAAAGTTCCCTTTTGATTTTAAATTTCTTGACTTGAATAGGAATGATTGGTGCTCCCGGGTCACTTTCTTCTTCTTCATCTACTTCCTTCTTGTTACCTACAACTACTTGAGGAGTAGAGGTTAATTCATAATCAATAAGTTTAGATTTAGGAACGATACTAACCAAATTGATGTGCACATTCTTTGAACTTGAGGCTTGATGTTGAGGGTTCTTTGTTGTATCACTTGGAAGCTTCCCCGGTTCTCGTTCGGACAATTTTTCTGCTAATTTCCCTAATTGCTTGGCAATGGCCTCATTGGTCTTTTCTTGCACCTCTCTGAATTGCTTAAACTCTTTCATCTCCTTTGCAAGATCTTGAATTGCTGACAAAATTGCATTGTCATTGCCATTGTTAGTAAAAGCACCTTGTTGATGTTGTTGATTCCTTTGATTATATTGACCGCCTTGTTGGTAGTTTCTTTAATTGTAGTTGTTCCTTTGATAACCGCCTTGATTGTATTCTTGTTGTTGGCCTTGATATTGGTTGCTTCCTTGATTTGGTACCTGAAAAGGAGATTTCAATTGATTAGTATTCTTACCATATCTAAGATTTGGGTGATTTGTAAGACCGGGATGATATGTGTTAGAATTCATATCGTATGTCTTCCTTTCTCCTTTGCCTTGTAATTGATGTACACTTTCACTCTTCCCTAAATTCAAGTAGCATGTGACCGATGTATAGCCTATGTCATTGCACATGTCACACACTTCATACTCACTAGATATGTTTGCCACGCCACTCTTTCCAACTTTAAGCCTTGCAATTTCTCGTTCTAGAACCGCAATTCTATCCATGGCCATATGATCATTCACCATCTTTATGTTTACACCCCTTGACCTTCGGCTTGATTGTGCACGCTTCTTGGAGATTACACTCATCCTTTCAAGAATATCCCAATCATCATCCTCATGGTTTAAGGTGAACATTCCTGCACTTGGGGAATTTATATCTCTAGCATCCTCCGGTGATAGCCAATCATAGAATGCTTAAATCAACTCCCACTTAGCTATGCCATAATGTGGACAAGTTCTTAGCTTCTCTTTGAATTGGTGAAAAGCTTCATGAAACTGTTCACCTGATTGTTGTGTAAATCCTCGAACCGCCTTGCATCACTTGTCCTTTGGGAAGTATAATATTCATCCAAGAATTGTTGTTGCATTTGTACCCATGTATGAATACTTGTAGATGGTAGAGATAGGAACCATTGTTTAGCCTTGTCTTTAAGGTTTAATTGGAATAGGACCAATTTTACTTCATCCGGTGAAAAGCCTTGGCCACCAATGGTGCTACACGATGCCTTAAATTTGGATATATGCAAATAGGGTTCTTCGGTTGCCATACCATGGAAGTGAGGGAGAATTCCCAGGCATTGTTGTCGGACTTCAAAAGCTCGTCCCCTTTGTGTTGGTGAAACTATAGGAGATGAATTAATGGCAATGGTGAGATGAAAGTGACTATCTGCAGGACCGGGTAAGGGTACTTAACACTTAGTTTCACACTGAGGAGAGATCTTAGATCACTTAACAATTCAAATAAGAAACTGATAACTTAAACAGATGATACTCAGAACACAAGTAAATTAAAAAGACAGAACTAAGAACAATACAAGAACACAAGATTGGTTTTCAAGGATGTTGTATATTGATCTCAAGTTCTATTACAAGTGTTCAAAGCATAATTAAAATACAAGGACCTGAGACTCTTTTATACTACAACCTACAACCGTCAATACTTGGAAGGACAGTTGGAATAGACTAATCTAGACAACAAGATCAATCTAGAGTCAAAAGGCAGATTGCCTTTTGACTAGTGACTATGACATGCCATAGCTCACTGACTTTTCCTATTACAAAAAGTCTATATGAACAAGTAAGGTAAGTTACAGAAAAAGACCATTCCTACTTTTTGATAAAGCATGGAAGTTTCACCAACTAGTGTAAAGTAGGTGAACCACCAAAACAGGCAGCAGAAAGTGTGTCAGCTTTATCAATAGTTGATTCAAAGCAAGCATATTTTCTCTGTCCTCTGAAGAAATCAATCTTCACAGCTTCGGAAGACTTTGTCTCTGAAGCTTCGGAAGATTTCATCTTTGGCTTCGGAAGATGCTGGTCTTTGGCTTTGGAAGATTTCACACTTAGAATAATTTTTTGTTTTGAGTGTGAAACTTCCGAAGCAACTCCTTCTAAACTGTTAGCTTCGGAAGATCTTACACTTAGACATATTTGAGAGTGTAAGACTTCCAAAGCTAGTTCATCTTTATTCCTTAGTGCATGTATGGAAGACTTGGTTGTTCAGGCTTGTTGGTTGCATCAGCCTCATAATCTTCAGATGATGTTACTAACTCCCCCTAGGCTGGTGTTACCAAAATAGAGAAGTTCTTTAGATTTTGATAGTCCACATTAGGATCCTCAACATACCTTTCTTCATCATTAGGTCTGGATCCTTTAGACTAACATAGAACCTTCTCATGTCAAAGAGATCATGTAGAGGAAGATTGAGCATGTCTTCTGAGGAATAGACATGAATGCCTTCCTGATCTCTTATGACATACCATCTGTCTTGATCTTCATCATAAGACCATGACATAATTTGTCTTCCAATAGCAAGGGGCTCTACTATGATTGGAGTTTGTTGAGAGACTTCTTCATGCACTCCCTCAGGATGCTCTGACTCATCTTGAGGTTGGGAGGTGGAAGCCTTTCTTCTCTTCTTCCTTAAGGATGATCTTCTGGCCATCCGTTTTCTTCTCCCTAATGATTTTAACTGAGGGGACTGGTCTTGAGTACCATGTTGTTCAGTTGAGTCCCCCTCAGTTGGGATCTCCTCTCTTACAGGTTCAAAAGGAGAGAGAGGAGGACATTGTTATGGATCAGAAGATGAAATTGGCTTAGATGCAGCTCCAGGTTCAGGTTGTGTTGTCTCAGTGGGTTCAACCTTCACCTCAACTTCAGGTTGAGCTGGACTTGGTGGAGAATGCAAGTCCACCAGCTCTCCCTTCTTTATCTTCTGCTTGATTACCCTGATATGCTCATCCATTGTGGATAGAGACATAGGGCCAAGCCTCCTTCCGGAGAATCCATACAGCTTCAAGAAGCTCATCATCCTTTGTCTGTCAGCAGACTTCTTTTGGCTTTTTGACTTTGTAGCTTCTTCCCTTAATCTTTTCTTTTCAGCTTGTTTTTTTCTTTTAGCTTTTTCTTCCATCTGCTTATTGTATTCAAACAATATGTACTCAGATGGTAAGGGAAGAAGTGCATCTTCCTGATAGAGACCTGTGGCACTCAGGTAGCTGATCATCTTTAGTCTTTCTTCTTCAGTTGCTACCTGAGGTTGTTTAGTGGCCACAGTCTCTGGCTCAGGACTTTCTTGAACTGGGGAGAGGATAGGAATGTTCTTATAGAGTCTTTTCAGCCTTATTTCTTCTTTGTGCTTGAGGAGCAGTGCTGCATCCTCTGCTTCCTTCCTCTCCTTTGACAGCTCTGTGTCAGCCAGTTCATTCGGCTCATCTAAGGGGAGAGAGATGAGTTCATCAACACTATAGTTTCTGGTTCCCAAGTAGTTTAGCCTGGCTACCCTTAACTCATCTTCCTGAGTGCTTAGCCTGGGGGCAGCCCTGATTACAGCTTCCATAAACTCTAGGGAACCACTTGAACTCTATCCCCTCAGCTTCCTCTTCCTCTCTCTCTCTTCTCCTCCTCAATCTCCTCAGGATTCATTTTCCTTTTGCCTTTTCAATCACAGGCTTTGGTGACTCAGGCTGGAGAGAGCTTTGGCCTTTATTGCTTGGTTCAGTTGTCAAGCTCTAGCCAGAGAGAGGTTGTGAAACACCATCACCAGCTGGTGTTTCACTGAGGGTAATGGGTGCAGAGGGAGATCATGTCTCAAGGTTCACAGGTTCAACCTCTGGGCCTTCGGTTAAGGTTTTCCCTTCGAAGCTAATCTCTGGGTCTACCTCAACATCCAGTTGACCAAAGATCCCTCCTTCTAGCCTCTGTCAATATATAATTTTGATCTCAATTTAAACTCTTATAGCACCCTGTCTTGGATTCTTTCTGCCAATCTTGCTGCTTGTCTGTTATTGCTTGGGTTAACAAGTGGCAAATCTACCAAGTTGATGCTCTCATAGAATCTCAGGTGTGAAATGTTGAGAACTTCTAGTTGACCCTGAGCTCTAGAGATCACAAGAGCTCTCCTATTACTATCATACCCCCAACCCCAGATTAGGATCTCAGAAGGGGCGAACATTGCACTTGGTATTCCCTCCTCAAACAGTTATTGAATGAGCAAATGTAGATCACTGTCTAGAGGAGGTTGCTGAGTATGAACATTTGTAAGAGAGGATGGTGATTCCTCTATGTCCATACTCTAGGAAGAACTCCCAAGTTCTGTGATTATTAGAATTTTCTCCCCCTTTTTGGTAGCATCACCCTCTTGCATAGGTGAGCTGGGAGATTTATCCATGACATCCATAGGTTCTTGTGGACCTGGATGAGTTGTCCTCATGGGTCTCTCAGCTAACTTGCCCTTGAGATTGGTGATCTCAAGTTGCTGGTCATTGACCCTCTTCTGTAAGATAGTCACCTGAGATTCCAGGTGAGCTATCTTTGAAACAAAATAGGTGCAAAGATGTGATAGTTTGTGCACCTTTTGTTGCAGACTCCCCTCATCTTCAGATGAAGAATCTTGGGGATGAGAGAATTAGACCTAAGTCTTCTTCCTCACCACCAACATGGGTTTCTTGGCTACTGGATTTCCCCTGCCCAATGACAACTTCCAGAGAAGTGTCAAGAGGCTGGGTTGCCATGGTAGAGGTCCTAGTGATGTTATCACTTGCAAAAGTGATAGCCTCTGCCATATGGATTTTCTGAATAAGTTCAGGATGGTCCACCTCAGTAGGGGGTTGCTGATGTGGGCTAGAGATAGGGGAAGCAGGAGTACTCATCTCTCCTTGAGTATGGGAAGAGAGGAGAGACTCATGGTACTCACTGAAGCCCAAATCTTCATCAGAATAGAAGTCAAGGCTAGGAATGGGGCGGTTTAGATCAAGAGTTTGGGGATGGTAGCTTTCCCTAGAAGGTTGATCACTAGAGTATTGAGACTCAGAGTGATGGCTTAAGGCTGTTTATGGGGTTATGAGCTCATCAGGTTGAGCATGAGGAACCTCAGCACTGAGTGGTGGAAAGATGGGAGTGGTCTGCTCCTCAGGGGAAGTGGGATCTCGAGATTCCACTTCCTCTTGTATGGGTTCTGATATGGGGGCCTGCACATGCTTAGTAGCAAGTGCAGGGGTTCGTTGGGATTTTCTTTTGTAGGTGATGGTGATGGTAGGCTGTGTTTGAGGTGGTTGAGAGATGGAGGGTGTTAGTTCAACACTAGCTGGTGCTGTTAGGTTTTCATCCTAAGCAATGAGCTCAAATATTTTTGAGACAAGGGTTGTTTCTACCCCAGAGAAGCCAACAGTTGGCTTCTTTAAGATTTTGAAAATGTCAGGCCTCATTTGTTCTATTTTAAAAATATTACCTGTTCCCCTCAACTATGGTCCCAACTCACAGTTGAGAATGTGTTGAACATACCTAGGGAACATGTAATACTCTAAGGAGTCCAAGTTTACAAGTAAATTAGTATATACAAACTGAGATACCTGAACTGACCCTTTGTACCATCCCATGGACTATAAAGGAGAGGTCTTCTGGAACTTGATCCCATCCTCCATGCTTGTTAGAAAGGCTGTGAATGACGATATGGAGGAGGTATTTCCATTGAGATGAGACCTTCCCCTTCCTGAAGGTTTTGACTGAGAAGTCACCTTCATAGCCCATCTGCTGAAAGGAGTGGTTGACAGCAGATTTGGGAAAGGATAGCTCACTTGCTTCATCATCCAACTGCAAATGGATGTTTATGATGGCCGGAGTGATGAAAACTGTCCTCCCCTGCACTATAGTAGACAGTGCCTTCTCCCTGTCCATGGTGACCTCTTGACAGGTCCTCCAGAACTCAAGCAACTGATCCTCATAGAGAGGAGGATCAATTGTAAGGGAGGTGAAGTAGTGAGACGAAGAAAGGTACCTACACACATCTGAGAAGCTTGGATCCTTCTCAGAGTGTAACAGGGCAACCTAATTGTGTTGCCTGTGTAGGTGCATGGAAAAATCAGGGTCGTTGCGACGATCAATGTTGGCCATTTGAGGAAGCTTTACAGTGAAGAAAGGAAGAAGAAGATGAAATTTGGGGGTAATTTTAGGGTAAGGATCAGTGAGAGTAGAGACACGAAATAGAACCGTTTAGAAGATATATGTTATGGATTTGAGATAAAGTTATGACAAAAAGATAAACTTTGAAATCCATAAGTGGGTCCTACTTTTAAAAAAGTGCGCCCAAAAAGTTAGTTTTCTTGGAAGTTGTAAAACTTCCGAAGACAATTTTGGCTTCGGAAGCTTTGTAACAAAGCTTCCGAAGGCAGTTTTTTCTTTGGAAGATATTTCAAAGAATTTTGAAAATTTGGCTTCGAAAGAAGTGAATAAGTCTTCCGAGACTTAGTTGCTTTCGGAAGATATTTGTTCTTTGAATGCATTTAAGTGCTTATATACAAATTTAAGCTTCGGAAGATACTCCAAGAATTTCTTCCGAAGGTAAATCTTAGATAAGCTGTTAAATGAGTTAAAGACATAAATTTCTTCCGAAGACAATTTGAGTTCTTCCGAATGTAAATTTTCACAAATCTAAGGAATATCAGTTAAAAGTTAGTTTTCTTCTAAAGAGAATTGGGCTTATGAGGTGATCTAATAGACAACTTAGGACACACAATTTTAGGAAATAAAGTTGATTAAGTTATTAAAGAAAATCTATTCAAAGTTAATCATCCCAATAGCTGATAGAAGATATTTAAATCTCTGTTCATCAAATGCCTTTATGAACAGATCAGCATATTGTTCATTTGTGTTAACTTTGATTAGTTTGATCAATCCCTTTTCAAAATTATCCCTAATCAGATGATACCTAATGTTGATGTGTTTGGTCCTTGAGTGCTGCACAGGATTCTCTGTAATAGAGATGGGACTGTTGTTGTCTATGTGGATGGGAGTCTCCTTGAAGTTGAACCCATAGTCTAGCATCTGATTCTGAATCAAAAGCACTTGAGCATAGCAGCTTGCAGCAGCAATGTATTCAGCTTCAGCAGTTGATGCAGACACACAGGATTGCTTCTTGCATTGCCAAAAGACTATCCTTCCACCAAGGAATTGACATCCCCCAGATGTGGACTTTGCAGTCATGTTGCAGCCACCATAATCACTATCTGTATAAGCATACAGATTAAAGTCTGAATTCTTTGGATACCAAAGGCCTAGATTTGGAGTACCTTTGAGGTATTTGAGAATCCTTTTGACAGTGATTAGGTGTGACATCTTGGGGTTGGCTTGATATCTTGCACATATACATGTGGCAAACATAATATCAGGCCTGCTAGCAGTAAGGTACATAAGTGACCCAATCATAGGCCTGTAGAGATATTCATCAACACACTCCCTCTCAAGATCAGGACCAAGGGAGTGGTTTCTGGCTAAGGGTGTCTTTACAACCTTACAGTCAGTCATCTTGAATCTTGTAAGTATGTCCTATACATACTTTGACTGACTAATGAAGATGCCATCTTTAACATGCTTCACTTGAATTCCTAGAAAGAAACTGAGTTCCCCCATGGCACTCATTTCAAATCTATTCTTCATCAGCATCTTAAAGTCTTTGCAGAGCTTTGGATTAGTTGAACCAAAGATGATGTCATCTACATATATTTGAACTAGCAGTGTGTCATTCCCTGTTTCTTTAATGAAGAGAGTCCCATCAATAGTACCTCTTTTGTATCCATGATAACAGAGGTATGTTGATAGTGTCTTATACCACTTTCTTAGAGCTTGATGCAGTCCATATAGAGCTTTATCAAGCTTGCAGACATAATCAGGATGATCTAGGTCTACAAAGCCAGGTGGTTGTTTGATATAAACTTCTTCATCAATCACCCCATAGAGAAAAGCACATTTCACATCAAGCTGGTAGACCTTGAAATCCTTGGATGTAGCATAAGCCAGGAATATTCTTACAGCTTCAACTCTTGCAACTGGAGCAAAGACATCAGTGTAATCAATCCCTTCTTCTTGAGTGTATCCTTGGACAACCAGTCTAGACTTATTCTTGATGATGATTCCTCTATCATCCTTCTTGTTCTTGAATACCCATTTGGTACCTATGACAGTCTTCCCTAGAGGAAGAGGGCATAAGTTCCACACCTTCTGTCTTCTGATTTGAAGCAGCTCATCTTGCATAGCTTCAATCCAGCTTCCATCCTTCAAAGCCTCATCAACTTTCTTCGGCTCTATCTGGGATAAGAAATAAGAATGTACACAAACATGGTTGTCATGAGTTTGTCCTCTTGTTCTTACCCCTGAGTCAACATTTCCAATGATATTTGTGGTGGGATGAGACTTGTGGATCCGCAGTTGAGGGATCACAGTAAGTTGGTTGGACAGATCTAAATTAGAGAAATTTTGATCTGAAAATAAGGTGTCTCCCACCACATCAGCACACTTGTCAAGAGAAACTTGATCCAATAAGTGTGTGACATCATTCATGTTGTCTTTAATGGAGTGGTTATCAGCATCAAGAAATTCTTGATCACTATCACCACCTCCAGTTCCTCCTGCATTAGAAGTTCCTTCTACTGAATTCTGAGCCTCTGAGTAGGAATTTAAAGGCAATTCAGTTGAATCAGTAGTATTTGTCATGCTTGTGCTGATAGGAGCCCTAATTATAGGGTTAGTCACCACTGAAGCTGAAGTAGTCTTCTTGGTTGGTCTTCTCAGCTCAAATCTTGGATCAGGATCTTCTATTGATCTGTTATTTGTAGATCCTGAAATATTCTCATAAGACTTGTTAAAATAGTTGGTAACTAAATCAAGATCAAACAGCCAATCCGGACCAGAACCTTTCACACGGGGTGTGTGTTCATTGAAAGTCACATTGGTTAACTCCTTAATGATTCTAGTTCTGAGATTGTATACTCTATAAGCCTTAGCTTGAGAAGTGTATCCAACAAAGTGTCCATCATCTGATTTCTTAGAAAACTTGGCTAGTTGATCTTTGGTATTCAAGATGGTGCAAGGACATCCAAATGTTCTGAGAAAACCAATGAATGGTCTCCTTTTATGCCACAGTTCATAAGGAGTCTTACCATATGTCTTAACCACTAAAACTCTATTTTGCACATAGCAGGCTATGTTGACAGCCTCTGCCCAGAAGGTGATAGGTAGTTTAGAGTCAGACAACATGGTTCTAGCAGCTTTAATAAGTGTCCTGTTTCTCCTCTCAGCAACACCATTTTGCTGAGGAGTCCTGGGAGCACCATATTGTCTTGAAATACCTTTTTCATCACAAAATGTATCAAGGATTTGGTTTTTAAATTCAGTTCCTTGATCACATCTTATGGTCTTGACCTTGTGATCAGATTGATTCTCAATTTTCAGAATGAAGTTCTTTAAGATTTCAGGGGTTTCATCCTTAGTTCTAAGGAAAAACACCCAAGTGAATCTTGTGAAATCATCTATGATCACTAAACAGTAAGAGGTCCTTCCTAGACTCATTACACTGGTGGGGCCAAACAGATCCATATGTAACAAGTGTAGGGGAGTAGTGATAGAGTTCATTTCCTTTGGCTTGTGAGACACTTTGTGTTGCTTCCCTTTCAGGCATGCAACATAGTGGTCATCACTTATAAACTCTTTCTTTGGCATTCCAGTTACCAAATCATTCTTAATCAATTTATTCATGTTCTTAAAGGTTACATGGCACATTCTTTTATGCCAAAGGAAAGACTCATCACTATTTGCTTTAGACAGAAAGCAAGAAACTTCTCCAGAGGGAGATGTTTCCTGCAGATCCATCTTGTACATGTTCCTTCTCCTGGGAGCTCTGAGCAGAATATGCTCTTGAGGAATGTCAACCCCAGGCTTGAGAACAATGCACTCATGCTCAGTAAAGAGCATGTGATGTTTTTTGTCACAAAATTAGGACACACTCAGAAGATTGTATCCAAGTTCCTTGACAAAGTTTACCTTCTCAATGCTGAGCTTACCATTTGTAACCTTGCCCTTGCCAGTAATGTAACCTCCTGCATCTCCTCCAAAAGCAACTGGTCCTCCATCAAATCTTTCAAAGTTTTGAAGTAAGGACTCATTATCTGTCATGTGCCTGGAGCAGCCACTATCAATGATCCACACATTTCTATTTGTCTTTGGTTGTTCCTGCATAAAAGAGATGATTTGGTTACATTTGGAAACCCAAGCCTCATTGGTCTTGGGCTTGTTAAAATGAGTTAAAGGCAATGAAACAGTAAGTGATCCTATGTTCAGGCTCTAAGGATCATTTGCAGTTGCTGATGAAGAATCTTCAGTCACACGGTCTTCCTTCATCTTCCACACCACCTTTGGAAAATTTGGCTTGACTTTCAAAGCTTCGGAAGCTTTTGCAGCTTCGGAAAATTTGGAGACTGGACATTCGAAAGATCTTGCTTTCACTGCAACAAGCTTCAGTACTTCGGAAGCATTCCTTTCTTCTGAAACCAAATTTTCTTTCGAATGAAATTTTTCACTTGCCTTCTTATTCATTTTGGAGCTTCCGAAGGAAACAGATTTTCCTTCCGAAGCTTTCTTTTCCTTCTTCTTCCCAGAAGCCATCTCTTTGACCATGTGGATAGTACTTTTAGGATTGTAGATGTAATCCTTAGCCAGATGAGAAGTACTACCACGCATGATGCAGTCCATTTGCTTCCTTCTGGGAGTCTTCTTTTGAGAGCAAGACTAAACTTGAACACTTTCTTTCTCCAGCTTCTTCTTCACAGATGATGCAGCAATTTTCTTAGGGAGAGAATTGCTCTTGGAGGAGGATAGTTCAGACTGTGTAACAGTGGTACACAACAATTCAGCCTTCTCTTTGCTAGAATGAGTTGGAACTATACTAAAACTCCTGGTACTAGAGTTTGTAGTTGATTCCTCAGCCTTTACCACTTCAAACCCTGCAGAGATGAACACTTGTTTCTGCTTGGAGTCAAAAGTGGCATTGATCTCTTGATCCTTCTTTGATCTTCTCTTTGCTCTTCTGATCAAGTTCTTCCTCTTTGTCTTTGTCATACCAGCCTTCTTACTCTCCTCAGGATCATGGTGACCCTTTTTGGATTGACTCTCTTCACTCATTTCAGAGTCATTCCTCACCATATCCTCTTCATCCTCTTCATCACTGGGGTCTACAGAGGGCAGCTCATCTTGACCAGTTCCACACCTTGGGTGTGGAGGAGCTATCTCATAAGATCCCAGTCCCTGCTTATTCTGATAACAAAATTTTGCATGCAGAGATGAGGATATTATGTTCTTGAAGTTCTCTTCTTCAAGAACACATTTTTCTGCCCTGGCTTTGCTGATCACAAGCTCAGTCTGGCATTCTGTCAACTTAGTAACAAGATCTTTTATTTGAGTCTTGTAGTTTGTTTGCTCATGTTTAAAAGTTGAAATTATTTTCTCTAGATCTTCTATTTTAAGCTTATAATCATTTTCAGCTCTCTTAAAATCAGCTTTTAAAGTGTTTAAAGACTCAATATCAGATCTCATTTCTAAGTTGTAAGACCTATATCTGTTTACTTTAGCAATACATTTAGGAGAGAAAAGATGTTCTAATACCTGGGCTTCATCATGGTCAGCCATGAGTGCTTGATTTGGAGAAGCATCTCAGCTTGGAAGTCCAGTCAAAGCCTCCTTCTTCAACAGCAACTGCAGCTTGCTGTCTTGGCTTCTCATTCTGGTGCCCTCCTTCAGTGTAGTTTGGCCTGGATGATGCTTGGCCACCATTTGACTTATGTGCCTTGAATTCTCTGGCAAAGTGTCCCATCTGGTTACAGTTGTAACACTTTACTTTGCTTTTGTCTAGCCCAAACTTGCCACTGGCTGCATTGCTAGGAAACCTTCTCCCAGTACTCTTGTAAAACTTCTGGGCTCTGTAAGTGAGAAGAGCCATCTGGTGGACTATCTCCATATATTCCAGATCATCTGGATGGATACAGTCCAGGTCTTCAAGAGTGAAGAGAAAGTTGCCTGAACTTTCATCAGTAGAGACAAAGGCTTGAGAGGAACTTGTCTCTTGGAAGGGACTTCCTTGGATGTAGCTCTCTCTAGGTGTCTCTGGGAAGGCAATGAAAGGTCCCTTTTGTGAAGTTTCAGGGTAGCAGATAAGATGATGTTGTGGTTCTCTGCTATCCCTTTCACCCACATGAAGGGAAAAACTCTGATGAGTATTGGAGTTACCAGATGAATTTTGCATGTTCATCTCCATCTGGTATCCACTGAGTATCCCATACAACTTAGTGAGAGTAAGGGTCTTGAGGTTTTCAGTCCTCTTAATGACCATACAGTAGTGTGTCCATTGTCTGGGAAGAGAGGACATGAACTTCCTAACAATATCCCTGTTCTTAATAGTTACTCTAACATCAGATAGAGTATCCATAATCTCAACATACCTGAAGTATTGTTGAGTCATGGTTTCACCTGTCTTGAAGGTGAAGTTTTCAAACTGCTGCTTCAGGAGGTCCTTCTTGTTCTCCTTGGCTTCATTGAACCCCTCATACATCAGTTTCAGTGTATCCCATAGCTGTTTAGCGGTCTTGCACTTCTTGAAACCTCTGTAGATGGAGTTTGGAAGAGCAGTTTGGAGGGCTGTCATGGCTTTCTGATCAATATCAATCCTTTTCCAGTCTTCATCAGAAAAGTCAGCCCTCTCCTTTGGTATCATGCCACCACCAGCAGCAACTGAAGAGTGCATGGTATATAAGGTCCATTGACAACAGACTCCCACATCCTGGAATCTTGAGACTTGATGAAGCCTTCCATTCTTTGGCACCAAGTGTCAAAATCCTTAGGGGTGATCAGTGGGACTTTGTCATAGTTCCAATTTCCATATTAGCCTTAAAGATAGCTGCCATTTGAAGAGTTAAGTGATGTGTGAATCTAAGAGGATTAAAGATGGTGAGATCTTACAATCAAGAGCCTGGAATGCTCTAATACCAAATGCAGGACCGGGTAAGGGTACTTAACACTTAGTTTCACACTGAGGAGAGATCTTAGATCACTTAATAATTCAAATAGGGAACTGATAACTTAAACAGATGATACTAAGAACACAAGTAAATTAAAGAGACAAAACTAAGAACAACATAAGAACACAAGATTGGTTTTCAAGGATGTAGTATATTGATCTTAAGTTCTTTTACAAGTGTTACAAAGCATACATGAATTACAAGGACCTGAGACACTTTTATACTACAACCTACAACCGTAACTTACATGTAAAGACAGTTAGGATTTGACTAATCTAGACAACAAGATCAATCTAAAGTCAAAAGGCAGATTGCCTTTTGACTAGTGACTATGACATGCCATAGCTCACTGACTTTTCCTATTAAAAAAAGTCTATATGAACAAGTAAGGTAAGTTACAGACAAAGACCATTCCTACTTTTTGATAAAGCATGGAAGTTTCACCAACTAGTGTAAAGTAGGTGAACCACCAAAGCAGGCAGCGGAAAGTGTGTCAGCTTTATCAAAAGTTGATTCAGAGAAAGCATATTTTCTCTGTCCTCTGAAGAAATCAGTCTTCACAACTTCGGAAGACTTTGTCTCTAAAGCTTCGGAAGATTTCATCTTTGGCTTCGGAGGATGCTGGTCTTTGGCTTCAGAAGATTTCACACTTAGAATAATTTTCTGTTTGAGTGTGAAACTTCAAAAGTAACTCCTTCTGAACTGTTAGCTTCGGAAGATCTTACACTTGGACACATTTGAGAGTGTAAGACTTCCAAAGTTAGTTCATCTTTGTTCCTTAGTGCATGTATGGAAGATTTGGTTGTTCTGGCTTGTTGGTTGCATCAGCCTCATAATCTTCAGATGATCTTACACTATCCACACCATGTGCTGGTACAAAATGTTGCGCTCCTAGATTGGCCGGTATGCCATTAAACAGTTGACCTTAAACGTTGTTGTAAATGGGTGGTTGAGCATAACCACCCTGATCCTGATTTGGTTGACGGTTTCGATAGCCCGGTTGGTTCCCAAAATCCTCAAAATAATGTTGGTTTGGTCCGTTCATGTTGACTTGATCTTCAATCCACTCTTCCACATAATTAGTGTGGTGACTTCCTTCGACTGAAAACCGGTCCGCATTGCTATGATGTCTCCCTTCCACATCATGCATAAAACTTGGATTACGAACCCAGAAATTTGGCATCGGTTGGAAGTTCATGGGCGGAGGTTGGTTTTGCACACCTTGATTTACAGGGATCGGCCCCTGAGGTTGAGGTTGCACTGGTTGTGGTTGAGGTAGAGGATCATCAGGTGGAGGGAACACGGGTAATAGAATATCTCCTAAAGGTTGGTTGGGTTATGGTACCCCTTGGTTTTCTGGATTGTCCATCATTCTTGACTGGTTACTTTCAGGTGTTCTTGAAAGTATGCTTAGTATCCGATGAACTGTTGCTGATGATGTACCTTCTTCCGATCTTGTTTGACCACGAATTTGAGAAGTCCTTAAAGTTGATGCTTTTTGAAACACACGATTCACTCTTGTAGTCTTCTCGATTTTTGGATCAAATTGCAATGGTGAGGTCCTTCCTGAAAATCTTGTATGCATTAACGTAATGGTTACCTGCAAACAAGAAAACACACAATACCTCGTGTAATACTGAACAAGAAAACAAATTAAAGAAAGAAAAATAGAAAAATAAAATCTTTTTGGTTTTTTCTATAAGTTTTTAAGAAAGCAAATAAAAACTATTAAACACTAAGTGCACTAATTCCCCGGCAACAACGCCAATTTGATCTGGTTGTTGAGACTCGATCAAAAACAAGTTATTATATTGGTCTTAGCTACCTTTATTGTGTAAGGATAAGTAAGGTCGTCTCCACAGAGAATTTGTAGAAAGTGTTTAACAATATGACTCAATTAACTTAAAAACACAAACTTTAATATTAAAAATTGGAACTTAAGATAAAATTAAGAACACAATTGCAAAAAGCAACAAACTTTGAAACGAATTTGATTAAATATTAAGAAACAATCACTTCCGGGTTTCTAATTCCGCAAGATCCACAATTGATACTTTCAAATTAGGGTTTGTAAGAAATAATACTTCAAGATTTTAGCTTTTGATTAAAGTAGTAACAAATGAACAATCTTTTAAGACTCGTTCATTCACAAAGTTACTAATTCACCTATATCACGTTGTCTACTTTTCTTAATGAGCTCATGATGTAAGGAAACCGAAAACTGATAATCAAGCACACAACTTTATTTATAAGTAAACCTTTTAACTAAATCAAAACATAAAATTTCATTCACTAATCCATTGTTCAATACAAAAAAAACCTAATCAAACATACCAATTATTTCACTTAACATGAATTGTACTCCCGAAAGCAATCAACAAGAACTTAGCCACTCATGGTCTTCATTGAATCTTCAATCTTAATTTTGAGAATGTTTGTGGATGACTTTGGGAGTCTTGGAACACCAAAAATCGCCTTAGAATTGTCAAGATTCGAGCTTGGAAAAGTTCTCTTTCGAATTGGGGTTGGATAGATTTAAGTAGCTTGAAATTCCGCAAAATCCGGAAGTTGGTTGCATACCGGCGTATGATACGCCCAAGGGCGGCGTATCATACGCCCCCCTTCTGTATTTTTTGTCAAATACGTCCACAAATACGTCCACCAATACGCTTCCCGGCGTATGATACGCCCATACCCGGCGTATCATAAGCCGGTTTAGGGTTTTCTGGGCCATTTTTGTAACTTTCTTTATTTTCAGCTTCAACCCTTGTAGTTCCGTACTTTTGCTCCTTTTTCTCTTAAAATAGACCTTCTTTAGCTCCAAACACTTACGAATCAAAACATAAACAACGGGAACTTGTTCTACACTTATCATGATAAAAAATCATGCATTTAAGTAAATTAAACACTGAATTATTCCCACGTGATCAGTCATCACAGAGTAACACATCTAACAAAAGGATTCCCAGGAAAGAGTTGGTGGATTTTCATCACTTAAGTACCCTGTCTTTCCTTAGCCAGAACCTTTTGTTTGTCATATAACTACATACCAGGTGTAACGATTCTAGATGTATACTAGACCAAGTCAAAGGTGTGTTTGGTATGTTTATAAAGTATAGAGAACAATTTCAAATATAAGTTTAGCAAGGATGGAATAGGCGATTTGTATAGTATAGGGTTACAATTGAAAAGATGAAGAATTTTACTAGAAACATGATTCAAGTTGATATACAATCATAATAATCATTAAAGTTTGCTTTTTATTGTTTAAAACATGTTTATATTACTTATTTTATAATAAAAATCATTGTTTTATATTATATTTATGAAAATATTTAAAAAGTTGTAAAATTTAAGGTTTTCATAGCTTTGGACAGATTCACGCACTAAACTTGCGCGAACTGTTTGAGGGGTCAAATAAATGAGTTAGAAAACGTTCTTTATATGGTTGGAAAGATAAAACTCTGAATTTTATTTTTAAAAGAAGAATCGGTGCAAAATAGTTTTTTATGTGGAATATATGACTATCCGAAGTTGGCCCAATGAATCTGTCAAAATCCAAAAATTTAAGTTTGATGTGTTTAAGCAAAGTTTTGATGATTTCACGTTTATTTGATGTTTTGATCCATATTAGATATATGATTACTACAAAACCATATTATTTAATCATAGATATAAGCAAGTTATATTTGAATTTTGATAGAACAAAATTGGAAAGGTATGAACACGAAAAACACTAAAACTTACTTGATGAGGGAAGCTTCTTGGATGCTCAAGAGAGTTTCTATGGGTGAGATTTGTTGCTATGAGAGCTCTAGATTTAGAGTTTGGTGTGAAAAATAATAAGAATTAGACCCCAATTTATAGTGGAAAATTTTATGTTTTAGGTTTCAATTAAGATAGATTTTCTTAATATTTTTATTAATAAAAGTCATATATTTTAGTGGAGATAGGGATGAATGATTTTTTTTTATATTTGAGAATTAGAATAAGTTTGATTAATTATTTTTTAGATTTAAGATAATTAATAATTAATTATTTATTAGTTTATTAGATATATATTACTTAAATGATTAAAAAAGTAAAATAACATATATATATATATATATATATATATATATATATATATTTGTAATTATCCATGCATATATATTTATATATGTATATATATATATATGTATATATATATATATATATTTCTATTTTATTATTATAAGACTTAATTTAATTAATTAAATCTTTATCATTTTAACAAAAGTTACATATGTAACCCTAAGTTACACATGTGTAAACTTTTGCCCTTATAGTTATATGTATTTCATTTATGTAGTAATTTAGCATTATCTTAGAATTCGATTAATTTTAGGGTAATTTCAAGTTACTATTTCTAGCAAGATCAAAAATTTACACACATGTTATTATAGAATTACATTAGCAGGTAATATTATAACACTGAATAATAGTGTATAGAATATAAGATAGTTTTTACAAATAGGTTCTTAAATTTAATTAATGCTTACATTGAAATACTAGAATTATCAAAGAGTTAAGCATGAAAAAAAAACATGGATGTTACATTAAACAAGTACTGTATTTAAATTTAAGACAAATCTATATTAATATAAGTGTTATTCCGCTACGTAAGTCTTATATCAATATGTCACGATAACCAAACCTAAACGGGACATTAAATTGTATAAACTCTAATAGCATAACTAGGTGCACATACAATGGCCATTTAAGTCATCCCCATCAAACATAATATCTCTAGCATTTTCCTCAATCATTTCATCAACCCCTCATTAACTTTACCAAGTTCTTGCAAAAGAATAGAACCTATAATTTCCTTTCTTTAGTACCATATATCTAACATGTTACATATACCATGCATTTGTTTATCTTGGTGTTAAATTTGTTTCTCCTCTTGGTATGTATTAAGAATTATTATATTAAATTTGGACATTAAACAACAAAGGTTATTATAGTAACACATTTTAATTCACAACTTATAAATCGAAAGACTATAGATTCTCTTGTACTAATAGCACTACAAGTCTAAGGTCTGGGCATTAAGTTTTGAAAATAAGAAGTTGAGGCTCCAAATATGGACCACCAATCAACTCTTAATAAGTCAAAAGATTCATGAATGTACCAACTACAAAGTGTTTTGAACAAATTTAATCCAGTATGGTTATAATACGGTACTAGCTTTAGTTACCCGTGTATTATACGGAAGTGTAAAGAGTTAATTATTAAATAACATAAAAATAAAAATAAAATCAAGTGTGTTATATATTAAATAAGACAAAACAGCTTTTAATTATAAGGTCACAAATGAGTAAAAACATCCTTGTAAACTACATTTGTAGTAACATTAGTAGGTTTACACTCATTATTTAAAGCTAAAAGCTTCAATCCATCTTTACTCTTAACTTGTGACAAGATGCCATAAAGCTGATCATGTGTAAAAATAGGTTGTTTCAAGTATAAACCGACACTTGACAAAGATTGACCTTAACTTTTGTTTATTTTAATAGCGAAATATACAGTCAAAGAAAACTGTTTCTTTTAGATTTAAAAGGAATAGTTTCGACGGGTCAAATCGTAAGCTAGATATTAAGTGGGTGTGAGGATATTAGTATGAAGAAATTAAGATTTGAATAATATACACTGAAAAGTTATGTGCAATAATTAGATCAATTTCGAATTATTTTGACCCTGCAATCAAATATAGAGATATAGTATTGAATCGGGTTGGATCGGGCTATAAATATTCATAATATCTCTGATTAGTTGTTGATTATTATTTATTTAATACTAACTTTAGTAAACCCGTGTATTATACGGGTTGAAAAAATAAAATATTAAATATAATAAAATTTTATGAAGTATAAAATGATAATCTAAAATAAGATATGATTAAAATTACATATGAGTAATAACTATAAGTAATAAAATAACGATATCAATTTTTAAACTTTTATTTTTAAACTTTCTTTCCAAAAAAATCAAACATTGTATTCAAAACAAATCGTATTAAAAATATTATTTTTTAAAATTTTTTATTATAACTCCTAATTTTAATTATTTTTAGTTTATAAAAAAATTTACTTTTTAAAAATACCAATTTTAAAATATTTTATATTTTAAAAAAAGTTAGATGTTTTAGAAAAAAATTATTGTATAAAAAATTATTTTTTAGAAATAACATTAATAAAAAGACATCTTTCTTAATTTATTAAAAAAATTAATCTAAAAAATATTAAAATTATTTAATATTTCTTAATTTAGTTAATTATTTAAGAGGAGAGAGAGCCGGAAAAAATAAGCTTAAGGGGCTAGAAATGTACCAAGTGTCCTCCTAAGATACTCTTTTAGTATTATACTAGGCTAAAGACCCATGTAACACACGGGTTCAATCTAAAAATATTGTTATTATTTAAAAAGGTTCGTAAGTTATAATGTTGTTGATAATACTTTGTATATAGACTTTTGTGAAAATATTATTAGCAGATGGATTTAGATGTATTAATTCAATTAAACAACAAAGTAATTAAAGGTCTAAATTGATATACAATGCTTGCTAGTACATAAACAGGTTGCAAGTTGCAGTACGCATCAAACAATCTTCGCATGTACATAATAAGTTTGAACTTATATGTATATATGTTATGATTTTTTTGCAACTTGCAGGTAGAATATCAAACAACAGACAAAAGTAGCAATGAAAGTTGTATATCATTAAATAATTACAATACAACTCAGATAAAGTAAGCATTTAAATCAACAGTTTGCAAATAATTAAACCATCTAAAGTAATATATAGCGAAAGGAACGATAACTTAACAATTGCACATAACTAAATACTTACAATACTACTCAGATAAAGTAAGCATCTAAAACAACCTGTTGTATATAAGTAAGTGGAAAGTCAAAGAAGATGCTTTATTGATGTTCATCGTAAGGTAAAATGATACAAACACAACAAAAAACTACAATAATTTAAATTAAATATTAATCATAGTATACAAATACAAACAATGAGTTAAAAAAAGTATAAAATTTGACTCTTTATTTAATCTGCATAATATTTCATACATACCTCATTAAAAGGTTGTGTGAATTGTATAGATAGTTGTACTTAATGTTATATATATATACATATATATATATATATATATATATGAACTAATTTCATGCATAATTAAAACTAACCAGCATATAATCAACCTGTAGGTATATGATCAACACATGGGTTAATTAAAATAATAAAAATATTATTAGCAGATAGATTTAGATACAAAATTATTATAAACAATAATGTATTGATTCAATTAAACAATAAAGTAATTAAAGATTTAAATTGATATACAATGCTTGTTGGTATATAAATAGGTTGTAGGTTGTAGTATGCATCAAACAATCTTTACAGGTACATAATAAGTTTAAATTTGTTGGTATATATGTTATGATTATTTCAACTTGCAGATAGAATATCAAAAACCAGACAAAGTAACAATGAAAATTATATATCATTAAACAATTACAGTATAACTTAGATAATGTAAGCATCTAAAACAATTGTTTGCTCATATGATTGAACCATCTTAAGTAACATATAGCTAAAGGAACGATAACTTGACACTTGCATATAACTAAACAATTATAATACAACTCAGATAAAGTAAGCATCTAAAACACCCTATTGTGTATGACTAAGTGGAAAGTCAAAGAAGGTGCTTCATTGATGTTCATGGTAAGGTAAAATGATACAAACACAACCAAAAATCACAATAATTTAAACTAAATGTTACATCATAGTAAGGTAAAATGATACAAACACAACAAAAAACCACAATAATTTAGAGTAAATGTTAGGAAACATATAAGATAATGTTTTAACCCTAAGCAGGGTAAACGAATGACACTAATCATTCAATTCTATTAAAGCTTAATATCACATAATCAAATATTAAGTGATGAACAAAACATCTTATAATCGTTTCAAGATATAGAGTTTCAAAACCTGGTGAATAGATTATCTAGAAAGCTAAGATAGAGTTTCAAAACAAATTCACCATCATTTGCCCAATTACAGATGCATCAAAACAATTTGCACATATCAAAAGAATTCCAATCAAACATAATAATAATATGGTAGTATACACAAAAAGAAATAAAGAAGTTTAAAAATCAGAAGCATGTAATACCTCTTCAAAGATGGATTGTCGAATCAGATCACCTTCAAATCAAAAAAAAATGAAAGAAGAATAATATCAATCCAAAAAACAATCGCAGAGGATGAAAGCTCAAATATAACAAAAAATAAATACGTTTTCTTGAAGAAAACTTAAAGAAACCGAAATGAAGTCTGTCGAATGCGCTATCATCAAAGTTTATAAAGACAAATTGTGAGTGTTCCAAACTATTTTTTAAAGATTTTTAAGGATGATTTTTTAAACAAAATGAAATTATTTTTTAAGAAACAGTTAAAAAAATAATTTCATCAACGAAAGTTTAAAAAGATATTATTGTTGTTTTACTTGAAATATTTACATATTTAATTTAATTATATTTTATATGAAAATATTGTTTTATATTTTCTAAAATTTTATACAAACTATTTGATATTTTATTTATTCAATTTGTGTGTTACAAATCGGGTATGATTTCATTTCCAAAGAAAGATGCCCATGAATTTCTTCGAATTGAAGAGGTTCGATGAAGAAATCCCGTAATTTTTGTCACGATTCGAATATAAACCGAGTATTTTATGGATTTTTAAGTGATCTGCAGTTTTTGTCGATGAATTATTTGAAGAAAGAAGAATCATCAAGTTTGATTTCATTTCCAAGAAAAGATGCACTCTAATTTAGGGTTAAATTTACAAAATTTCCAAATGTCTCTAAATGAATCTAGACTAACATTGAGAACAGATACATATTTAGACGGAAATTAAAAAAATAGAGTCTTAAGAGAATGGCATATGCCACTAAAGTTATTGTTTTACTAATAAGTATAGATATAGATGACGTTGGAAACTTAGAATTTGTATTTACGTAGAGCTCTTTATTCTGGTCTTATTGTTCCCTATCTTGACCTGAGTTCACATCAAAAACCAATCTTAAAATGCAAGACAACAAGATGATCACAATCTCTACACGACTTGCTTCTTTTGAACTGTCATAAACATGTTCAGATTTAGGAAAAGCACACCCCATGTAAAGGTACGTTAAGTTTGACAAATTCAAATAGAGATGATAGTCTTCCTCTAACATCTTCAAGCCAACCATAACATAATCAATAGGCGAAGCAGCCAATGACAGTCTGGTCTCGCCTATCAATAGATGGCAAGTTGCTTTCAAGCTCAAACCATTTGAAACGGAATAGCCAATATACTCCAAATGCTTGTATTGGTCATCTTTATGTAGACAAACTAGCGGTGATGACCTGTTAGCCCTATTGATGAATTCATACATCTAATGGGTGGCTTCTAGGGCTGTTCAAATCGCTCGACACTCGACGCTTGCTCGACGTTCGTTCGGAATTTGCTCGAAAAATGCTCGTTCGAATTTTGTTCGGTTGTAAACAGCCAATCGGCTCGGATCGGTTTGTAAACGAGCCAAGCACGAGCAAAGGTCCGCTCGGTTCGGTTCGGCTCTAATTAATATGCATATATAGTTTATACATAGCACTCTAGTAGATTTGACCCATTATATACAAATATATAATTATATTTATGCATACTTGATCAATCAATTTAATAAAAAATTCTACATTAAACATAAAAGTAAAATCCTAAGCTGTTAATAGATATTTTTTTGATCATCTCCCGCTCTCACCGTTATCATTCTTTACAATATGCTCTCGGCCTTATCGCCTACAATCTTAGCCTTATCGTCAATCATAACGTATTGTCATCCATGAAAATATTATATAATGAAATGTGACTGATTTTTAAGTCATTAAACATTATTCGCTTCAATATAAATCGTCTGACACACTAGATAGTTGGGTTGTATAAATTGTTCGCCGCTCGTTTGCGCTCGCTCGACGCTCACTCAAAAATTTAACGCTCAAAAAATGCTCGTTCGATTTTCCGCTCGGTTGTAAACGAGCCGATCGGCTCGGTTCGGTTTGGAAACGAGCCAAATACGAGCAAAGGTCTGCTCGGTTCGGCTCGTGAACAGCCCTAGTGGCTTTTTTATCCCTCCTCAACCATGCACGAGACCATAACAAGAGGTCCTGTAAACTTGTAGAATATTTCTTCAAATCTGTCTGGTAGAATAATGGATGCTACTTTTTCAGCACATATATCCAGCGATATAACAATATCAGATTAGCATTCCAAATTAACAATATCCAATTATAAAACAATACCAAAATAACAATTTCCATCAATAAAACGATAACAAATTATCAATACCAATTGCATACCCCTTTCAATTACATAATGAAAGACAAAACAAAAGCATGTTTTGTTAACAAATTGAACTGGCACTTGAAGTTTACTGTTACGGTGGTGTAGAGTGCCATGAAAGAGCAAGTGCTCTTTAAGAAAAACGTATGTGCTGAGGCATATGACGTACAAATACGCAACTTTACATAGACAAACAACTTGATGCAAATAATACATTTGAGAAAAAAAACAACCTAAACCTTGAGTTGTTGCGCATCGCGCCTAAAGCATTCTTGATAAAAAAAAAAAAAAAAACAGTGCCGCCCGTTGGTTCTTATAATGTCAGCAATACCCATTAGTTCTAATGATGTTAGCCGTACCCATCGCTTTGTTGTGTAGGTGCACATAATCCAACAGAGAGCATAACAAGAACATACATTGAGATTGTAGAACCTGTTGTGGAGACCCGAAGACCTTTAAACCGTCCAAGGTGATTCACCTGACCATGTCTGCGTATGGATGGTGTACATGCACATGACTACCACAAGGTATGAAAATGGGCATACATGATGCATGACTTAGCTCCCGTTTTGCATAACATCCGGGGAGGGCAGGATCACATCACAATCTGAGGTACACAGACTTACCCTACAATTTGTTCAGACTGTTTCCCACGGCTTGATATATAGCAGCAACCTTACCAATTGCTCTAAAGCCCGCCCTCAAATCGGAAAATAGGGAAGAGAGGAAGGGATTCTGTACCAAGAATCAAGCTTGACCAGAGTTGGAATAAGGAATCTGAAACAGGAATGGGAATCAATATCAGAATGGGAATTAGGATGCAGCAATTAATATCACTTCTATGTTTTGGCAGCAATGAGAGGAAGAACCCAGCATCTTCGAACTCAAAAAATGATATGATTATTATCACAAATTTGATTTCACGTCAATATGAAGATAAGTGTTAAAAAGGGCATGAATCATGTCCTTGACCTAAAGGTTCAAACAAGGGAACTAGGAGGGTTGTCAGTGGTACATATTTGATGAGCAGCAAGGTTTAATATCAATAATTTTGGATGTTGGAACTGTTTTATCTTTTCAAAATCTTTAGTTTGTATAGAAAAACTAAAATGATAGAAGATGCTTCATTAATATAATACATATACATAGATTCACATTCCAAAAACAAAAAAAAATATAATAAAAGTTTAACGTTGGCCGGCTCCAAGTTCCAAACCGTCAGCCCAACTGTCAAACCATCAACCTGGCTTAACTGGCAGACTTGCTTTGTTTTGGGTCTTCAGTCAGTTTTAACAATTTATGAACACCCCTACTCTTATTCTGACAAAATGGCCATATTTACATCCCAATTTAGTCCTGTTTGACAAATTCTAAACGATTACCAAAAGCCTATCCCAGAAAGCAGCACTCATGGTATAAGTAAAATGAGTGTTATCGCTGCAGAGTACATCAATATGGCATAAACCATACCTTAAACCTCACGGATATGAACTGAATTAGTTTCTTGAGCTACGCCCCAAAATGCAGTCTTACCGAAATAAGCAGTTATGCCCTTTAAAAACCCCCGTACGTAATTTTCTTCTATCTGAAATTATCAAATCAGTTATAAACCAATTGGCATGAATAAAGTAAGCACCAGATGGAACTGAAGTCACAAATAAATATATAACCTCAACATTTAGAGGGGGAGAAGACAGCCAAGAGAGTCCTTCAACTTGACAAATATCCACATTTCGCGGCAGAAACATTATGATGTTGGGGGTTATTGTTTGAGCCAATTGAAACAATGTGTACCTGAATATAAAATGCAATAAGAACTTTTATATGCATGAGGATGCTATTATCATTTTAAGCTCACATGTCCAGCTATGTTACTGAATATATAGAAATTTAAATTTCTTGCAGGAATACAATGTACGTGTTCAACCCGTCAACCTTGGTTTTACAATGCGTGATTTGTGTATGTGCGTTGCTCTATGTGCCATGGTTGTAAAAATCGCTAGGCGCTAGTCGGGCGGTGGGGTACCGCCTAGGGATTAATCGGGATTAGTCGGGATTAATCGGGATTAATCGGATTGGAATTTTATATGTAATTTATATGTATATTTGTGTATATGTATACATATATATAATTAAATTCAAAAACAAAATCAAACATTAACATACTTTGACCAATCTTAACGAAAATTTGACTTATTTTGACAAAATTTGGGCAATTTTGATTGATTTTGAAAGAAATTTGACCAATTTTGATTGATTTTGACCATTTTTTACCGATTTTTGACCAATTTTGACCGATTTTTGACCGATTAGGTCCGACTAGGTCCGATTTATTCCGACTAGGACCGATTAGCGATTAACCCTCTGATTATGTGAAATCGCCAAGGTTGGTGGCCGATTTCCGATTAATCCCCGATTAATCGCCGACTAGGGCCGATTTTTACAACACTAGTATGTGGCTATGTGCAAAAGCTTTATGTATAACCAAAAGCTACATACTCTCACTTCTTTTACATATGAGCCTTCTTTGTCAAGTAACCCATTCATAATCTCTTCATTCTTTTCTTAAGCCCATTTTTACAAATAAGCCTCCTCTAGACCAAAATTTTGACCCACACGTGTATTAAGCTGAATCTCACTCATTTTTTTAACATATCAGCCCTCAAACATACTGTATTCCGGCATTTAATTATGAAATATCAAAGAATTGATACAAATAAAAAGGAGTAACAGGATACCCGTCCACTGGCTTCAGTAAGTCGAGAGTAAAATTCTCTGTCATCTTATATGATGGACCTCCCCATGGTGGCGAAAGAAATGCTACATTTCCCTAAACAAGAAACATGCAAAATGATGTAGTATCATAACATAACAACTTAAAGTGACAAATGATCAGGTTCCTAAGTTTCAACAAACTATAGTTTCTTAGTTAATGATTTCATTATTGACGGGTAAGATCAATTACTACGACTCTAATTAAGGGCCAATAATACCTTTAGAGACGGTGCTAGTTGCAAAAAGTCTCCCACAATGAAATCAATATAATTATCCACACCGTAAATCTTTGTATTGTTTGATGCCATTTCAACCTTTTTAGGATCAATATCTATAGCAAGAACATGATAACCCCTACAAAGCACAAACATTCAAAATAGATTATAAATGGTACCAATAATTATATAAATCAACCTTCAAGGGGAAGCGTCTTGTTTTGTCTATTTCAATCCAATTTCACTAGTTTTCGCCTTTAACCCCTCGAAGGCCAACTGCCTAGCGCAAGTTGTGTTTTATTTGGTCCTATTGGTTTGGGTCCCCGTGAGTTTCCAGGTGTTGGGTTTCTTACAATTATCAAGAAAATTTTACAACAGTTCTCTTTGCTTCAAGTTAAATTGGCCTTTGCATTTGGAAATTGGAATCCATAAAGCATAAGGGTCATTGTTTTGTGGCTCGTGTAGTACACGAAACGTTTATTACACTAAAATATTGTTGTCAAGGTTGTTAAATTATCTATAAACTTGATAATAGATGACATTTTGATACCTAAAGTCTGTGTTTTTTATGTCTAAGCACATCAATATCTATTTCCACTAATACCTTCCAAGAAGCATAGAATTCATAAACCAATAAACACAAAGGGGATTCAAAGCCCTAGATTGGAAACACAATTGAATCTCATTTCAGATCAATCATCAATGCAGCAAGCATAATTCAAGATCAAGATATGCAAACATTAGGACTTACAATGCAGCAAACTGAATGGAATTGCCACCCACACCAGCAAAGCAATCAACGACGACTCCACCTGCAACACTCCGCTGTGCATGACGGACTGCAATTTCCTCCGGCGTGACGGAGAACCACCCTTCTTCGTCCATTTTGATGCCTTCATCGTACCTAGAAAACAAACTGTAGCGTTGTAGCCAGTACTTCTTGACCTTTGGGCTAATAATAGCTTGTGACTCGTTGTTAGGTTTACAATTTCCCCTAATTTTCACTGGAATGAATCAAAACAAAATCAGATTACACATGCTCGCGAGCAAATACAGAAGATTAAACCGTGTTTGGAGGTCGATTTTGCGTTGAAATCAAAAGGGTTTCTCTTACCCTTTCGTTTGAGAGTTTTTCTTCGTTTCTTTGACCGACGATTTGCCCTTGTCATTGCAAATACAGAAGATTAAACAGTATTTGGAGGTCGATTTATATCTTCAGTCTTCACATAGTACACAAATCTACTATGATAAAACAAAATATCTACCTAAACCATTTAATGATATTCATGTGTTATCATCATAATAAAATTATAATTTTAATAAAAATTTTGATTTAAAAAAAAAATTAATAACTCTTATAAAATTATAATTTTTAGTTACTTTTTTATTAAAATAATTAGTTTTAGTAACCCGTGTAATACACTGGTTGAAAATATGAAAACAACATAATTTATAAATGTATAAATATTTCGTATGATTAAGTTACTTATTACTATAACAATGAAAAAATAAAAGGGTACATTTATAAGTTATAAATATTCGAATACTTTTTTGAATAATATAACATACAAGTGACCCATGTAAAATTAAAAACCAGTTGTCTTAAAATCACACTAACATAAAATATATAAATATATCAATAAATATTATTTTTTTAGTTTTTTTTAATTGAATCTTATTTGGCTATAATAATATGTATAGTTCAAAACAATATGATTACAAAATGAAGTTTATAATATAAAAAATTAAATTCAAAACAAAATGAATTATTACTATTAATTGAGTTTCTTAAAATAAAAAATTTGACTAAATAATATATTAGTTTAGGCGGGGAAAATTTTTTGAAGAGTAATATTAAAGTGTCATGTAACATCCTAGTTACTCTTTTATTATATATATAGAATATAGAATAGATATAGATATAGATATAGATATAGATATAGATATAAATATAGATTAGATTATATAATTTTTTATATTTTAACTCACACACGGGTATCTAACCTAGTTATCTATAAATATTTTACTTTTAAGACTATCATAACTACACTTTGTTAAATTCATAAATTTTTAGTTGAGAATTAATTTGGGTGTCTCATTAGGCATTACAAACACTAGCTTGAGTGACGCTTTGACTTGTCTAGGAGTCGCATGTGAGTACCACCAAATGACTATGAGAGAAGTTTCAAGCTCACTTAATACTATGATTATGGCATAATGATACTTGATGTAGGGGTGAGCAATGTCGGGTAACCAGGACCCAGTTGGTAATACCCGACTCGATACCCAATGTGTTTAAAATATAAGTACCGATACCGTGCCCTAAACACCAAAATTGGGAATCAGTCAATATCAAGTTCGGTTCTTCGGTTGTTGATAAATTCCTGATCGTGGATATGGGAAGTTGAAGCAGATCTGATCTACTGATTTTAGTTTTAGCTTTAATTTCGTTCTTCGATTGTCAAGTAATACTATTTTAATCTAGTGATTTTAGCTCTATTACAAGCAATCTATGAAGGTAAAACTTCATCTAATAAAGATATTATAGATGATGAAGCAGCAGCAGTGAATGTCTTTGGTGCAGCAAAGGGACACAACAATTGTGAATCCAATAATCATTTGAAATACACAAATATGGAGCATACATTGAAATCGTTTTGTGTTTATGCCGACTTTTATAATTATACGTTTAATTTTTGTTAATCCCAGATTTTTCTATGTTGTTATATTTTAATTTCGGTCGGCACCTAATAAGGCAGTTAGTTATGTGGATCATATTCCCGAGTACCGAACCGATCCTAGTTTTTGGAAACCAATGGTACCAAGTACCTACTACAGCTTGTTAATTTGGTTCGGTAATAGGTACTTTATCGGGTCGGTTATCAGTATTATTCGGTTATACCCGAGTTTTGCTCACCCCTAAATTGATGTGTGTATAGTAACATTCCTTCTCATAAAATTAAGGGTTTGAGTTTCGTGATGAATAGTATTATAGATTTGATGAGTGATGAGTGTGTTTGTCATTAAAAAAACTTACAAAACTTACCGGAATAAATTTTGACCTTCAAAATTATCAAAATATCTTTTGACTTCCCCACCTCTATATTTTATATAAAATAATGTATGTATTATTTAGTTAATCTCACCCATATTTTATGTATTTTATAAAATAAATATAAAACTATTTAAAAGATAAATTTGCAAGCTTTTTTTTTCTTAAAATCTCAAAACTTTTAATTATTAATAATTTTATAAAAAAACAAATTATATAAATATGTAACTTTCTATAAACGTACTTAGATCTCCCCATTTTAAAACTTTTATATATTATAAACAAAAAAGTTTTAAAAAGTGAAAAGATCTGCTCTTTTAACAATAAGTTTAGTTTTAGAAGAAAAAGATATTATAAAAAGAGAAACAAAATAAATAAGTTTTGGATATTGTTATGCACATTAGTGTTTTAATTATAATTTTAAAAGTTGTTATTATTTCAAAAAAATTATAAAAAATTCCCTAAAATCTCGCCCGTCTAAAGTTCTTGTTATTATGAGTAAGTAAAACTTTTTATCTCTAATATATATTTTATTTTAATTATTACGTTTAAAAAGATTATATACTTTCATTTTTTGTAAATATATAAAAATTACATTATAAAAGGTACAGTAATTTCTAAAATAAATCCATAGTTAATAAAACAAAATTTTATAAAAAAGTTATTAAATTATATTGTTTTATAAAAAACTTATGGAAAGAACGTTCTTCATTTTTTATAAAATTTTTTTATATATTTACGTACATAAACAACTAATATTAATTTACAAATTTGGCCAAATCTCCATGTTTTATAAATAAAAAATATTAATATATATAATATTATAAAACTTTCAAAAATTCAAGCGACTAAATCTAGTTTAGTTTAAATTTATTCCTGGAATCTTGTTTATATACTTAGTTTTAGTATTAATAAATTAATATCTAGTGTTACTTAAATCTCGCTTAAAGAAAACTGAAAAATAACAAGTAATTATTTTGTTATCAAGCGTTTATTTCTTATAATTTAAGCATTCTATGGACGGAAGGAATACATAACTAATTAGTTAATTAATTAATTAATTGATAAAGCTTAAAAATAGGAAATAAGTAGTAATTTTAAACATTTGAAAATAAAAGTACTGCCATCCTTTATTAATATACGAGATTACTATAGTTTTAATATACGAATTGTGTCCTTTATTAATATACGAAACTACATGGTATGTCTTTTAGTTTTAATAATTTCATATATTGTCCTTTCTTTAAAATATGTACACACCTATTGTCATTTACACTAACTTTCATCTAAATGTACAGTTAACTCAGTTATGTATCTCACATATGAGGTGCATTTTTTTATTTTCTTATCATATCTAATATATTAAACAAATAAAAAAATTAATAATTTTATATGAAAAATAAAATTAAAAAATATCGACCGTTAGGTAAGTCAGTAAACCCGCGTTCCTCTTACGTTCAAAACCATTAAATCTAGCATCCCCCTCTATTTGATAGCCCAATACCGGTCATCTTCACTACCACCTACAACATCGCATACACCATTGAAACCCCTTGAAGTCGAACAAACAACGACGGTATTAAAATCCCTAAGTTGTTTTTTCGTAATTCATTGTTTTTTGAATTTCTAGCTTATGTTGTTTTGTGATTAACGATCAACTCACAGTTCATTTTCTTGCTTTTGTAATTATATAAGCAATTCAAAGAATCACAAGTAATCTCCAAGTTTGTGTTCCTTATTGATTTTTCATTATTTGTTGGTGTGTGTAGTTTATAAAGTATTTACGTGTTTATTGTTGATTTTCTAACCTTCTAAATGATTTGTAACTTAGACTTCTTACTTTAGTAAATGTTATTGGAGGTTGTTGTCAATAAAAGTTATGACGATTAGTCAAATGAACACACACCAAGAGTGATTGATTTTACAAACTTATCTAAGTGTCCGATATCTTTTAATTTTTTTCCATTTAAAATTTTTATTTTTTATACATTTTTTTTATATATTAAACGTGAAAAAAATGACAAAAATACCGTCATGTGAGAGGGCACATAGCTGATTTAACTATACATTTAGATGATAGTTAGTGTAAAGGACAATATGTGTGCAAATCTTTTAATAAAAGGATATTGTAAGTAATTATTAAAACTAAAAGACATACCATGTAATTTCATATATTAATAGAAAAACAAAATTTGTATTTACTCTGAAAATAATAAGTAGTAAATATGAAATAAATAGAACTATTTTCTAATTTTAAACATTTCAAACTAATAAGCGGTATAAAAAGCAATATGCAATTTTATTGTATTATTTTTACATAACCAAAAAAAGGTGGATTATGACCAGATTTAAAAAAAAATTATAATTTTTCGTACTTTCTTTTTTAAATAATTAAGTATTTATTGGTTTTTATAAAATATAAAAATGGCAAGATTTATAAAAATACATAAGAGCATTCACAGTAGGTTTCTTATTTTTAATGTGAGTGTGTGTCTTATATTATGGGGGATGGTTGTGAGTGGTTGTGAGTGAATGAGAGAAAAAATTTATGGAGATCATACCATGATTTCAAATATATGGAGAAACACAGTACAACCCTCATAAGTTTTTTTAATATTTTAAAAAGTGGTTGTGAGTGGAGTAGAAAGAAAAGATAATGATAAAAATATAAAAAAATATTATTTAATTGAAAGAGAGAATAAAAAAATAATGTTTTAAGGTAAATATGGAAGATGAGGATGGGGATGCTAATGTGAATGCTGTAAGATTTTTTCAAAGATAAAATTATAAATACTTTGAAAGCATTTATAAACAAAATTAATAATAAAACGTTCTTTTAATGGGCGAGATATTCTTCGAAACTCTTGCTGAGGTGGCGAGACTTAATTGGTCCAATGATATTTTCATAATTTTAGAAGCCAAAGTCTATTTTGAAAATCATTAATAGTAATATGGTTATTTTTGTAATTTTTCTTATTTAAATATTCAACAACTACTTAAAAAGAAAAAGAGTAAATTACATTTTTCGTCCTTTAGGTTTGTAGCAAATTTCAGGTTTCGTCCTTAAACTAAGGAAATTTAGGTTTGTAAACATCCTTTATGTTTAAAAAAGCTTGCACTTTTCGTCCTATCCTCTAACGGGAGTTAAATTTGGTCGTTAAGTCAGGTCATGTGCCTGACACATGAGGGTAGTTTGATCTTTTTACCATTAGTAATAAAAAACCCCAGCCGGCAAAAGAGATCTTTCTCCACTCGCCCATAAAACCCCTAACGCCCACCAATCGACGGCGAAATCATGGCCGTCGCCGATCACCATCTCCGGCGAGACGTATTCTTCAGTTCCGACGAAGGAATTCGACCTTTCGCAGGAGGAAATACTTGTGTTCCGGCGAGTTATTGGAGATGCACGTGAAGTTTTCACCTTCCTCCGGTGGTGTTTCGTCGTCTCCGGCGACTGAATCATCGTCTTCACCGTTTTTCTGGCGAGGGTAACGGCGGAAACGTTGAGATGTGAGGGATAAGATTGTTCAAAGCCACACAACGCTACTTCATAGTGTAAATATTATCAAACATAAGGATCATATTGTAACATTACATTCATAAATTTCAAACAAACAATCATAACATAAACTAAATTAAGACTTCAAGATTAAAAGTGAATCCTTTATTATTTCTAGGTCCAGTCCTAGATGATTTCAAATCTTTAAGATCAACATTTAAGCTTGTGCATTTTCTGAAACATGTTAGAAAATACGGTTGTAAGATCATCTGAAGATTATGAGGCTGATGCAACCAACAAGCCAAAACAACCAGTCTTTCATGCATGCACTGAGGAACAAAGATGAACTAGCTTTGGAAGTCTTACACTCTCAAATGTGTCTAAGTGTAAGATCTTCCGAAGCTAACAGTTCAGAAGGAGTTACTTCAGAAGTTTCACACTCAAACAGAAAAATATTCTAAGTGTGAAATCTTCCGAAGCCAAAGACCCGCATCTTCCGAAGCCAAAGATGAAATCTTCCGAAGCTTCAGAGACAAAGTCTTCCAAAGCTGTGAAGACTGATTTCTTCAAATGATAGAGAAAATATGCTTTCTCTGAATCAACTTTTGATAAAGCTGACATATTTTCCGCTGCCTGCTTTGGTGGTTCACCTACTTTACATAAGTTGGTGAAACTTCCATGCTTTATCAAAAAGTAGGAATGGTCTTTGTCTGTAACTTACCTTACTTGTTCATGTAGACTTTTTGTATTAGGAAAAGTCAGTGAGCTATGGCATGTCATAATCACTAGTCAAAAGGCAATCTGCCTTTTAACTTTAGATTGATCTTGTTGTCTAGATTAGTCAAATCCCAACTATCTTTACATGTAAGTGACGGTTGTAGGTTGTAGTATAAAAGTGTCTCGGGTCCTTGTAATTTATACATGCTTTGTAACACTTGTAAAAGAACTTGAGATCAGTATACAACATCCTTGAAAACCAATCTTGTGTTCTTGTGTTGTTCTTAGTTCTGTCTCTTTAATTTACTTGTGTTCTTACAATCATCTGTTTAAGTTATCAGTTCCCTATTTGAATTGTTAAGTAATCTAAGATCTCTCCTTAGTGTGAAACCAAGTGTTAACTTACCTTACTTGTTCATGTAGACTTTTTGTATTAGGAAAAGTCAGTGAGCTATGGCATGTCATAATCACTAGTCAAAAGGCAATCTGCCTTTTAACTTTAGATTGATCTTGTTGTCTAGATTAGTCAAATCCCAACTATCTTTACATGTAAGTGACGGTTGTAGGTTGTAGTATAAAAGTGTCTCGGGTCCTTGTAATTTATACATGCTTTGTAACACTTGTAAAAGAACTTGAGATCAGTATACAACATCCTTGAAAACCAATCTTGTGTTCTTGTGTTGTTCTTAGTTCTGTCTCTTTAATTTACTTGTGTTCTTACAATCATCTGTTTAAGTTATCAGTTCCCTATTTGAATTGTTAAGTAATCTAAGATCTCTCCTTAGTGTGAAACTAAGTGTTAAGTACCCTTACCCGGTCCTGCAACGGTCAAAATATGATGTTGATGAGTTCCTATAAGTTTGTACGTACATATATAAAACCCTTTTTAAGAGGCAATTCATGTCATAGGTTAAGAAATAAGGCAAGAATATATAGATAGCATAATGATACAATCAAACCTTGACAAAAATATGGCCACAACTAAATATACGAGTAGCTAAGTGTACTTGGTTCCCATGATGAATAAGAATACGTCATCAGAAGTCGGCAATAACCTCGGCTTTAGCACCAAATAGGCTTGTCAAGCCCATAGATCTATGACGTCGCTAGGCTAGCAATAGTTAATGATTGTTTTTACAAGAGTCTATCACATAATATTGCAAAAGTCTCAAATAACCATGATAAAAATATGGAATGAATGGCACGTGTTTACAAGTACTTAAAGAATTTACAAGTGTACATTTATACGGTTAACATGTTTCACCCCAAAAAGTGTGAAATAAGATAAAAACGGGGTGTGAAAACTCACATGATATAAGATGTATATGATTTGAATTTTTAGAATGTGAAGATAGACTCCAACGGTTTTCCTCACTGTTAACCTATGAGTGGTGTCTTACAAGAATAACAAAGGTTAACGATTAACTATCAAGCACACGAAATGTCACAGTTAACGTCACGTGACCGGAGCTCTAAATCAACACATTCTCTGGTTTCAAATCACGGTACACAATCCCCAAATCATGAAGGTGTTTCAACGCCAATACGACCTCCGCAACGTAGAACCGTATGACCGCCGGAGAGAAAAGGGTGGGGGGTGTGGGTGAGTCGTCGAAGGACTTTGAGGGCGAATTGGTGGTGTGCTGATGGGTCGGTGAGGTGGTTGTGGACGAGGAAGACGGTGCTGGTGGCGCCGGTGCCTAGGAGTTTGGGTGGGCAGAAGTGAAGGAGGTGTAGCTCCGGTGAAGTTGCAGGTGTTGTCATTGATGGAGGTTGAGAGTTGGAGAAGATGATGATGGAATTTACGACGAGTGGTGGCAGTGGGCAAGTGGTGGCGGTGGCGGTGGTGATTCTTGTGTGAAAATAGAGAGAAAGAGAGGGTAGAGAGAGAAAAAGAGATATGGAGTGGGGTGGGTTGGGTTAGGGTGGGTTTTAATAATAAGAGTAAAAATACCAAACTACCCTCGTGTGTCAGGCACGTGACCTGACTTAACGACCAAATATCGCGCCCGTTAGAGGATAGGACGAAACGTGCAAACTCTTTTAAACATAAAGGATGTTTACTGTAATTTCCTTAGTTTAAGGACGAAACCTGAAATTTGCTACAAACCTAAAGGACGAAAAGTGTAACCTTTCGTGTTTTCGTTAATTAATAGTTAACCCTGTTATGTTCTTGTAAGGACCATTTATGTCATTTAAGAAACTATATGGGTTGTTTATGAATGTTTCTTTTATTCTGCATTAATTCATTAATTTAAGAGTTAATAATTTGTTTTTAATATAATAAACATAATAATAATAGTCAAAATAAAATAAAAATAATAATAATAATAGAAATCATAAGTTATAAAAGTTAAATAATTAATAAGTTATAAAATAGTTAAAACTTAAAGTTTAATTAAGTTTAGGGGGCTTTATTGTTAATTTAGAAACTTTAAAAAATAAAATTGTACTTAAAATAACAAGAATTGAAACTACAGGGACCAATTGTGTAAAATTCAAAAACCCAAACCAGATTTTCCCCCCAACCCCGTGATTCCGGCGAGGGGCTCCGGCCAACTCCGGCGAGACCCCAAAACCATCGAAACCCTTCGAATCTTGATCCCAAACCGTTCCAAATCGATTCGTGAACATGGTTCGAACTTAAACACACACTTTAATTACGTTTAAACGCCGGCTACGAACACAATCGGTTTGAATAACCGAAGCTTTAATCATAGAACCGTTTGATCATTGAAACCTAATAATAATCTAATTAATTGCACCAAAATTGATCGTTAAACTATTCCTAAACTTTCAATAAACATAATTCTATCTGAAACACACGAAATCGTCTCATTCGATTCCTTCTTCATCGCGAACCTGCAACCCAATCAAAACCCACCTTCCGAGCAACTTAAACTAAAATTGACAAAGGGCTTAGGGTCGTGAACATTCCCCGAAACTTCACACGAATTTAATTCGATTATCATCGCCAATTGCATTTCAATCGGATTCACCATAGTCGCGATTGTTCTTCATCTCGTTCTCATCGATTTAAACTTCCACCCAGGTAATTAGATATGCAGATACACTCGAAATCACTTGGGGATTCAAAGCCCCAACGTTGATTTCATTATCTTAAACGAATGGATGTTCAATTTGATCAAAGTTGGTTCTAGGGTTTATGCGATTTGGGGGATTTTTCAGCGATTGTCTTTATAAAATAAGGAAGCCGGCTTTTAGCAGGCATAGGCTACCCAGCCTAACGGTAAACACAACTCCCCACAATTGTGAGGTCCCGGGTTCGAACCCGGGCACCCACATTATTTTTTTTAAAAGCCTTTTCTTAACAAATTTAAATACGGAAATATTTTAGTAATTATAAAAATCATTTTTGTAAACTTTAATTATTTTTAAAGTCACCAAATTATTTTCTGCAAAATTTTCAAATTTAAATATTTATATACCTTTTTTTAATAAAACAATATAACAAATGTCATTTTTAGTTTATTTCTTTTAAAATGGACTTTAAATGATGGTTTAATTTAATAAATTATTATTGGTTCATACGTTACTTTTAATTATTGTTTAAATCATGTTTACATCAAATGATTAAAAAAAATCATTTAAACTTTATATTTAAACTTTATTAATAAATGATTTCCTTTCATTAAAATACTCAAATAGTATACTTCTCTATTATTTAAACCAAAATATAAGTGAATCCATTTGTTAAATTTAATTATTTGTCAAAAGCCCCAAACTCCACTTGAAACCCTAGTTCACGTATGAACCGTTAAACTTATCTTTAGACTTAATCTTGGAATATATACGTTTAGGTATCTTGTAAAAGGAATCGTTGGAGCACCACTTAATTACTTGTTATTACCTTTAACATCAACTTATATCATGTGAGTTTTCATGCCCCTCTTTTACTTTATTTCACACCTTTTGGGGTGAAACATGTTAACTTTATAAACTTGCACTTGTAAACATCTTGGTACTTGTAAATGCACATGCAATTCATCTTTATTTTTTGTCATGGTTATTTGTAATATTGCGAGTCTTATATGATGGACATTATATGTTGACAATCATTAACTATTGCTAGCCTGGCGACGTCATAGATCTATGGGCCTGACAAGCCTATTTGGTGCTAAAGCCGAGGTTATTGTCGGCTCCTGATGACGTATGCTTGTTCATCATGGGAACCAAGTACACTTAGCTAATCGTTAAACTTGTAAATAATATTCTTGGTCAAGGTTTGATTGTAGCTATATGTTATCTATAAACTTGCTTTATTCGTAACCATTGACATAAATTGCTACTTGTAACCTTTATATATATATGTGTATGCTTAACCCATGGAAACTCACCAACTTTTAAAGTTGACCCTTTATTTTTAATATGTTTCAGGAAATGCACAAGGTTGATGATTATCTTTTGAAGCATGCTTACACCTAGAATTTGGACCTAGGAAAAATAAATAAAATATCTTGAAACTTGAAAGTTGAACTTTGTTTATTTTTTTCTTTTGTTGAGACATTTGGTTGTAATGTTTATTTCAACTTATGAATTTTTTATATTTACAATTTATGGTAGTGTTATGTGGCTGTGAACAATCTTAACCCTCACATCTCGACGTTTCCGCCGTTAAGGTTGGGGTTTGACAAAAAGTGTAATTTACTCAAAGAAAAAAGAAATTCCAATTTCCAAATCACTAGATTAGCCCGACCAACTAAGGCTGCAAACGAACCAAACGAACACGAACAAGGCCGTGTTCGTGTTCGTTCATTAAGAAATAAATTTGTTCATAAACTATTCACGAACACTTATCGAACGGGGTTCCTTATTCGTGTTCATTCATTAGGGAAATGAACATGTTCATGAACTGTTCACGGATACTTATCGAATGCAAACGAACACAAATAAAATCAAACGAAAACAAACAAATGTCATGAACATGATGAGCACAAAGAAGTTCATAAACACAAACGTATACAAATGATCACATATATATTTTAGAATAAAATCAGCATTTTCATCACAAAAATTACCAAAAATAAATAAAAACGCAACATAAATATCCAAAAACACTTGACATAATTATCATAAAAATAACTAACACAAAAAAATAAGAACACAATCAAACACATTAACGAACATAAACAAACACATTATCGAACGTTCACGAACGGACATTAACGAACATAAACGAACGCATTATCGAACGTTCACCAACATAAATGAACGAACATGGCTTGTGTTCAAGTTAAACGAACGAAATTTTTTTGTTCGCGTTCGTTCATTTACTAAACGAAAAAACATAAATGAACTTCCCGCCAAACTGTTCGCTGAACGTTCGGTTCATTTGCAGCCCTACAACCCACTTATACAAACCGGTCCGACCCGATTATACATTCTCGGGTCGACCCGATTCCATGACAATGTGTAGCGTCACTCCAACGCTTTTTGCATCTCCCCCACAACTCCACATATAATTCCATCTCTCTGCTTTTCAACCCCACACGATTCTTCACAATTCCCTCACTTGAAGCCTCCGTTCACCGGCGATTTAGGGTTCCGGTGTCAATTTCAGCTTCAATTTCAGCTTCAATGTCTGCATTTGGGATGGCCTCTGCTTCCAACACCAATCCTAACAAGTCAACCGAGGTACTATGTTGATCCTACTATTGTTTCGCTTTAATTCAATTACTATCTGTTTTATTGCTGATTTGTTTCTTTTTATGGTGTTTTGTTCTTCATTTAATGCACATTATGTTGTTTGAAATGATGTGGTGGATTGTGTTTTGCCGTTTTTGTTGAAATTGATTTGAGTTTGTGTGTAGGTTGTATCGCCTCCTTCGGATAGTGTGTCTAGCCTGTCTTTCAGTCCGAAGGCGAATTACCTTGTTGCTACTTCATGGGATAATCAGGTTCGTACGATGTTAATTGTTAAATAATGTGTGTGGATGATGTGTTACGTTCATGACATGATTGATGTATGATGGAATTTGGGGATTATAACGGTGTTAACTGTTAAGTGGATATAATTGGTATTCCTGGTGAAGTAATGTTTGTGTTATAATTGTGATGGAAAATTGCAGGTTAGATGTTGGGAGATTACAAAAAGTGGAACAACTGTTGCCTCTGTGGGAAAGGCTTCAATTGCACATGACCAGCCGGTAACTTTAGCGATATGCAACCTTTGGATCATGAGTTTTTAATGTTTGCATTACATTTTGGTGGTTATTTTTCCCCAATTCTTACCGTTTTGGATTCTTGTTTGTAGGTTTTGTGTTCAGCTTGGAAAGATGATGGAACGACTGTTTTCTCGGGTGGTTGTGACAAACAAGTGAAGATGTGGCCGTTGCTTTCTGGTGGCCAACCTGTGACTGTTGCTATGCATGATGCTCCGGTTAAGGAGGTTGCCTGGATTCCGGAGATGAATCTTTTGGTTTCAGGAAGCTGGGATAAGACTCTAAGGTATGTATTTAACTTTTAAGTTTGTTGATCTTTGTACTTGTTTTTAATTGAACTGGTAAATGGTTTCATGACTGTATGTCTTTATCCTGTAGATAGTTGAAACGTGAAATTGTCACATGCGTTAGTGATGAATATATTGATACTTCTATAGTTTGTGACTTGTGCTTTCGTTTTGACACATGACATTATAGCATTTAATGTTTACTAAACTAAGAACATGTACAAATTATTTGAAAAAATTATCTAGTTAGCATCTATTTAGTACTACACTATCCAATTATGTACCATAGGCTACATTTGGTTTCATCTAACTTTATGAAGACAACAAACAGACCCATATATGATTTTTATTTTGTTTTTAACTTTATTTATAAATCATGTCCTCTTTTTTAGATACTGGGACTTGAGGCAATCAACTCCAGTTCACACTCAGCAACTTCCTGAACGCTGCTATGCACTTACAGTGAGACATCCCCTGATGGTTGTTGGCACTGCAGATAGAAACCTTATAGTATTTAATCTGCAAAGCCCTCAGGTACGGTTGATTAATATTAAATGTCGATCAAATTATAAGATTGCATGTTCTATACTTTATTTAGATGCCACAGACATCTTTTGATATCAACCCCACATGAATCACAACAGACTGAGTTTAAGAGAATCACTTCCCCACTCAAGTATCAAACTAGGTGTGTTGCTGCCTTCCCAGATCAGCAGGGATTTTTGGTATGTTCCTACTATGAAATTGTTCTATTGTGTTCTTTAAACTCTCAGTTTCAAAAACGAGTATTTTTTTTGTTAATTAAGTTTCATTTTGTTTGTTAGGTTGGATCAATCGAAGGGAGAGTTGGTGTCCATCATCTTGATGAACAACAGCAAAGTAAAAACTTTACTTTTAAATGTCACAGAGAAGGAAATGATATATACTCAGTCAATTCTCTTAACTTTCATCCTGTAAGATACTTCATATTTACTGCTACTATTAAATTTGAAAGGAATCATCATACATAACTTTGAAAACTTGCATTATATCTACCCAACCAAAAATATCAATGTCAAATACACCCATTCAATATAGTTAAAATTTCATATTTGCCCTCTTCATTAAATACTGTTTATTATATGGTCATTATACCGTTCTCTTTCTCCTCATACTCTAAGGTCTCGTATTGTAATGCAAATTTTTATGGGGAAGGGCAGAAGTGTCATAAACTTAAAAATAGGAAGATCAGATATTATGATTTTTTTTGGGTAAATCTGATACTATACCATGTTTTGAGGCAAATATATAAAATCATCTCATTGTGAAGAGCTCCTTTTTGCTAATCTGCTGGTTTGAATGAGTTCTTAACATTTTGTTTCTGTTTTCAGGTTCATCACACATTTGCAACTGCTGGATCTGATGGTGCTTTTAACTTCTGGGACAAAGATAGCAAACAAAGACTGAAGGTTTGATTATTCTTATAAAACTTCTTTGCCATTATCTGTTCAAGTCACATTACCTTTAAACCCATGTAGATTGCCTTAATTTAGAAGTTCAAACAAGCCCATAATATAGTTATTGGGTCAGATTTGCCACCTCTAGCTAACAGTCAATCACTTCTGGTCAACTGTTTGTGTTTTTCTTGTCGGTAGAATTAGTAAACATTGCGTATATCATCAAAACTGTATGTGGGCACAATACACCCAAAAAATGTATTTCAGATTCAGAAAATGATTTAAATTTATTTATAATATTGTTGAGTAACGTAGTAGACCAGTGGAATGCAGGAATTATGCCATATGGTTTATGTGGCTTATAATTGCATCTCCCAAGTTTTTAAACCATGTGTGTTGTTGCCTTTTATTAGATAAGACGTTTATTAGTGTGATTGTTGTACAGGCAATGTCAAGATGCAATCAACCCATACCCTGTAGCAGCTTCAACAATGATGGCTCCATATATGCTTATGCGGTACTTAATGGTTTCTGTACAGACACCCCACTCCCAACCCTCGAGTTTAAAATATGGTAAATGTTTTAGTTATTAATTAGATGAATGCCATTTGTTATGTTAGGTGTGCTACGATTGGAGCAAGGGTGCAGAGAATCACAATCCAGCAACAGCAAAGACGTATATTTACTTGCACTTGCCTCAGGTATTTGACGTTTCCTTTCATGAGCATATATTTTGTCAGTGTGGAGCCGAAAACTGTTATTTGGGTGTTAATATGGCAGGAAGCTGAGGTCAAAGGCAAGCCTCGGATTGGAACCAGCGGAAGGAAGTGAAGACTTTATGTTTCAGGTGTATTCGTCGTTGTACATGAAAAGTTATTATCTTGTGCTGTCTTTTTGCCCTTTGTTCAGTGGTTTAGTAGACTTATGGTTTGACAATGATGTTTGACTTTTCATTTTTGAGATGTTGGTAGTCTTTTTGTTGTCGATGATGTTGACTTCTTTCTCTTGAAATATTAGTAGTCTTTTGGTTGTCATTGCAAAAGTGTTCGGAATTACCTGATGTTCGGTGTTGCTGGTTGTCACGTGCGTTAGGTTGTTAAAGTGATTGGAGGTGGCATAATGAGCGGGTTAAACACACTGAACAAGAAGTTTAAATGCACAAACATATAGAGGTCAAAATCAAAGGGTCATGTTGGGTTGGCCTGCCAATTATACACAGGTCAAAATTGAAGGGTCATGTTGGGTTGACATGCAAACTATTTCTTTTAAACCATGAATGAATCCATGAACAGTGATGCCTCACGAGGCCAGGCCTAGATGTCTTGAACACACATAAGATGAGGGTCTTTGGTGTAACCGAGGCGACCACCTTTGTCAAGGCACAGGTAATATTGTATTTGATAGGAGGTAATTTGTCTCTATTGTGTATTTTATGAAAAACATAAAGATTTCAACACCGATAGATCACAATTTCAGTATGAACTAGTTGAAAGATAAGGATCAAACAAGACCTAAAATACCAACCAAATGTATTTATTTTGTCCATCTTGCTTACTACATAAGAAACCAAGATACATACGAGTTGCGACAACATTTGAAGCCATTTTTGGACCCGACTTCTCTTACTCCCACCTGACAATCTATAAGCACAAATTAAACAATGACCAAAACTCTACACACTTCACCCCAACAGTCTTGGGTGAAAAGAAAGAAACAAAAAAAGACAGTATTTTCATATGCACAATGCCTTATAAATACTGGTTTTCATAAAGATACACGAAAAAGAAAAAAAAAACCCAACCCTTTTCGAAGATGATCATCTGGGGCCCGACAATTCATCAGGACGAAGATTATAAGTGGAATCTGCAATAATCCAATCAGTATTTGGATTATGAGCAGTATTGAACTCTTGCCTAAACATCTCCTCTTTCTGCCATTCTTCCCATCTTTCAGCCAACCCATCACCTTCAAGCATTCTGACAACTTCTGACATCTTGGGTCGCTCCAATGGCGTCCCTTGTGTGCACAAAAGCGCCACCTGGATCAACTGTTCCACCTCAGCATCTATATAGTTACCTTTCAAATCAGCATCCACCAGTGTCTCCAACTTCTTTTCCCTCAAAAGCCCTTTCACCTGTAAAGTTTCAAGATTCACAATCTTTGCAAATATTTCAAGAATATTTTTCTAAAGTACACAAACCCAATACACAAGGCTGCTGCACGAGTGGGGACAAGAGGTTGGTGTTGGGGCCACTTTTGCCCTGATGTACACATCCATATACTACATTTGTGGAAGAGGTTGTTTCTACAACTCAAACCTAAGACCTCGAGGTCACATGGCAATGACTTTATCATTGCTCCAAGGTCCACCCCCTCAAATATTTTAAGGTGATTTTATATAACGTTTGAGCCTTTAACAATGTACAGAAAAAAAAGGAGAAAATTTGAGAAAATAGGCATAAAAATTGATTACCCAATCGAGCAACATGACATCATCATCGTTAGCAAGGCGAGCAAGATCAAAAGCCCTTTGTCCAGTTATGAGCTCGAGAAGCATAACACCATACCCAAAAACATCTGTTTTCTCTGAAGATTTCCCAGTTGATAAATACTCGGGTGCTATGTGTCCAATTGTACCACGAACAGCGGTTGTAACATGAGTGTCTTTGTAATCCATAAGTTTAGCCAACCCAAAATCTCCAACAACTGCTTCAAATTCTTCATCCAGTAATATATTTGCAGCTTTCACATCACGATGAATGATCTTTGGGTCACAATGATCATGTAAATAAGCAAGACCTCTTGCAGACCCCAGTGCAATTCGCTTCCTTATTGGCCAATCAAGTGGTTCCTGATTCTCGGGTCTCTCTACAGTAATTATTTAAATTGGTTGTTAGATTTTTAACAACATAGGAAAACTGAATACTGGTTTATGTAGATTATGAATTCAGAGAGTCAAAGGTTTGACCATCTAAGTCAAACTGACTATCTTCTTTAAGATATGGCATGCATTTCAAGAAATTGAGTTAATGAAGGAACTCGTTATCGTTATCTGATCAGATTTTAGTATCTGAATATAAAGATTATGCTTCCTAAATAGCCCATTTTAGATAATCAGCTGCATATCCGCTGCAGCAAAACAGATTATCCAAATTTGAAATAAAGTTTACAAATAACCAATTTACCTAATTTTGACCCAAACGAGAGGCGTCTACTCTCGTTTACCCCACTTTACGAAAATATCATTTTGGTCATTTTCTATCAATTCACTCAATAATCAAGATTTGCCAAACACTCCATATGATGATTACCAGATGACTACAACTTCAAACAAGACAACATCCAAACACCATACCTCTTAAGCATGATGCAACACTGCCATTGGCCATAAATGGATAAACAAGCAACCGCTCGGTGGGTGTCATGCAAAATCCCTTTAAACGAAGTAGATTCCGGTGGACGGCCATACTAATCATTTCAACTTCTGTTTGGAACTGTAGTTCTCCACCTTGAGTTCTTTCTTCTTTTAACCTTTTTACAGCTACTAAAGTTCCATCTGCCAAACGTCCTTTATAAACTTTACCGAATCCACCTCGCCCAAGAATGTTTTTGTTACTGAAATTATCGGTTGCAACTTGTAGTTCACGAAGAGAAAACCTCTTCAATTGCCCCAAATGAACTTCCGGATCTTCTTCGGCTGCAGATATATAATAATTATGAGTACATCAGCGTCTAATATTACATTAATTTCATGTCTTTTATGGTGAAAATTTGATTTGAGGATCATGCTTCCTTGATGAGGAGAAAAATGGTAGACGTAGCAAGATGAACGCGTCGGGTAATTAATGAATTATTTGTAATTACTAAACAATATTTTTTATGATAATAATTTAAATCTATTTAATTTGTTTAACCCGTTCGACTCTATGAACTGTTGAAATGCCACCTCTAGTAAATGGTGTAGTCGAGTAATGTTGTACTAACCCGGTACATCAAAGAAATGATCCTGTGGTTTTCGGCGCCTCCACCAAGCAAGTGCAATTGCAGGACCTGCAAACAGGAGTGCAGCACCAGCAGCGACTCCTCCGGCGATGGCTCCGGTGGCACTATTGCCGACTGAAATAACACATCACAAAAATTGTATACACAATTAGAAACGTATAATGTTTCCTTCACATACAATGAATGAGAAACATAGCGAATAAGGAAACATGACCAAATGGGTTAGACGCCCACAGTGTATATTAATGCCTATAACCTTGTAAATTGCTATATTCAAAAAATTAAATTATTCCAATAATAATATAGGTGTTACAATCACATTTAACTTGCAAAATATTAAGAAAACATGGACAAGAGGTGTTTCAGGTCAACCCAAACCGACCCGTTTTAACCCACGCAAAATATTTGGTCCCATTATCAGCCTGCCGACCCTCCCATTTTGCCACATCTTATCCAAACCTAGGTGTAATTAAACGGCCAGTAAGAACACAAATTAAAAATACCCGAAGGAGACTGTGAACTCGGTGGAGTTGGAGTTTGAGGAGGAACCGGAGGAGCTCGCAAGTTAGGATTACCAGCAAAACTGCAAGAAAAGGAAAACGAATAAAAAAAAGGTTCATCATTTACATAAAATGTCACATTTTGCAACAACTTTAATTATAGAAATAGCTTTAAACATACCTGATAGGAGTGAAAAGAGAGAAGGAACCAGTAACAGGCACATCTCCATTCAAATTGTTGTTTGAAAGATCACTGTGATACGCATTAATAATATAATTAAATTAGTGTTCTAATAATAGTATCTATGCAAAAAAATAAGGAAAAAAAGCAACAATTTGATACTCACAGAACTTGCAATGAATTTATAGTAGTTAATGAATTTGGAATAGTTCCCGTCAATGTGTTGTTGTTGAGACGACTGCCCTTGCAAAAACAGCAGAATATGACACTGTGATTCGCCAATCAAAAACAGCAGAAATGACACTGACCCACAAAACATTTTTTGTCTTGTCATTTACAAATTTTATAACAAAACTAATGTTATATACATGATTAAGAAAAAGGTATTGAAATTATAAAACATTTTTAAGTGACACTAGACCATAAACCTATTTCGGTATTAGAAAATTTTCGGAAGTTCAGTCATTTGACCCTCTAGAGGCGAAGTATAATCCATATGGACCATTTACACATAAAAGTGTCAAAACGAGTACCACGGAAAGTTGTCCCGTTGGAGACCACTAATCTAAATACACAAAAACTAAATTATAAGAATTCGTACAGGAAACGAAGCTTCTGAAGCTTGCCCAATGTATCTGGAATCACACCATCTAACCGATTGAGATAAAGATCCAAACTCACTAAGTTTGTTAAGTTCCCAAGCTCATTAGGAATTCTTCCAGTAATATTATTACTGTAAAGTTCCCTGTAAAATAAATTAATAACACCTTATCAGTAGTAATGGCACAAAAATAAATAAAGAATAATTCATAACTCTAAGTAAAATGTATTTTTACGACTCACATCTAAAACATATTTACATTTCTCAAGCTTGACAATGCAAGGCTTTATCGTGCACAAAAGGGTTCATAGGGGAACCAAATATTGAAATCTTGAACTCTTGATTATAAAGTATAAAATAAAGTTAAATTAACCAAATATTGAAATTATAAAGTATAAAATAAAGTTAAATTAACCAAATATTGAAATCTTGAACTCTTGATTATAAAGTATAAAATAAAGTTAAATTTGTGTTCGTGTGAAATAAACAGTCACCAAACCGATTGAATTTAATGCAAAAAGTAGCATGAAGTAGACACCTTGTTCTTCATAGGGGTGTTTAGATGTGCATTTTGAAAATGATTATGTGATACTGAATAATCAGAATAGGGTTTTGATATGCTTTTTGTAGTTTAGAGTTATCATAATAAGATAATTAGATGAATAAGCATTTAGAAAAGTTTGATTAACATAATTAGGGACGATTTGTAAATGATTATGTGATATTGGATATGCTTTTTTGTAGTTTAGAGTTATCATAAAATGTAGAGACGATTTGTGAATGAAAATAAAAGTCTCGAATTAGTAATAACATAATTTGAGGTTGTTTAGCAACATTGTGTTGATTCATTAAGAGACCTGACCGAATAAGAGAGAGCCTCTAAATCAATTAGCATGTTTCTAAAACTTACCCATTAAAAGAATCCATGAACCATTAAAAGGTGTCTTCCAAATGAACCAAACATGCTCTACCTTTGAACGATTCAGAGGTAGCCTTTTAATGTAATCATTAAGAGGCTACCAAACAGCCCTTTAGTTTTGTTTTAGTTGGTATGAAAAGGATGATCCAAAACTGATTACATAATCAGAAAAATAGATACCGTATCTAAACACTATGGTGACTTACAAATACTGTAAATTAGGAAGTTGACCAAGCTGTGGAACCAGTGAACCCGACAAGTTTGCATTTCCAAGATCCCTGCGTATAACAACGGCCAACAAGAAACATAACTGAATATTTATCTAAAACGCATTGAACAGTTATTAAAAGAAAAATATATAAGTTTACACTCGTGTAACACTGTTTTCGGTGTTGCATGTAACATGGAACCAAGTACATGGATTCACCAGCGTCGCATCCCAACTTTGAAGAACATTATTCGGGTCACCTAATTGAGTCTTTAACGCATTCAACGCATCACCTGTGTTACACAACATATTTAACCATCAACCCATCTCAAAAACATCATAAATTGGTAAATTTTACTCCCAAAACAAGATAAATACCATCCATTTGTAACTTCAGGTCAAAACTCAAAATTAGGAACAATAGCAACTACATATTTATTAGGTCCACTAACTATAAGTCTATAATTAGAACTAAAGCTATTAAATAAGAACCATAATGATCCAATCAATCCAACAAGATTACAAAAGGCAATTTCATCCATTACTAAATCTGGTTAAGCAAGAACATCAAGAATCAAAGTCAACATACATACTAAACTCAAATCAAAAGTCAAGAAAACTATCATTCAAGAACAATAAAGAAGATACCTTCAGCATTCCCACAAACGTTTGTAAAGCTATTGAACACCAATAAGAACCACACAAGAACACAAGCTGAAATCACAGAGACTCGCCGATCCATTTCTCAAAACCGGGTCCGGGTCGGTCAATCTAAAAAGCAAGATTTCTGATCAAACACTCATTCAGATCAAGAAATTCGAAACACCCACAACCCTAATCACCAAACCCTAGGTTTTCACACAGCTGAAACTGATAACAAACCCTATCCACACCATCCACAAATCAAATCACCACAAGATACAGCAGACCCACTTCAAGAATCACTCGAATTGATGATATCTGAAGCAGAAATTCGAGGGTTTTTGCTCAAATCAGAGAGAGAGAAAGATTGGGGATGAGGGAAGTCGTCGATAAAACTAGTCAAAGGTTCTCTATTTCTGTGCTTTCTCTCTCATCAAGACAACTGGTTGTAAAAGAATAAGAGAGATTAGTTGGGGGATTCAAGTTGAAGAATATTTAAATGTCAAAAACAAGATGATTGATCTTTTACTACTACTGAAATGTGATATTGTTAAAGGTTGATTCAATTGTTATGTTAGTGATTGTTGATGGTGAAATTGAATAAAAATGTTATCTTTTTTAAAGAAAAAGAAAAGGACATACTGGGAGAGCAATAACGGGGTCAAACGCACGCACGGGGTTGGACCCACAACACCCGCCGCCTATGAGGAAAGATTGAACACTAAACGCTTTCAACACACAATTCACCGTTTTCTCATGTCTTTTTCATTTATTTTACATAAAATGAAACTTATATTAAAGACATAGGAATTATTTTGTGTTAATGTTAATGGTCCCTATAAAAATCTGTTTGTTTCTGGGTTTCTTTATCACGTTTGTCTTTCTGTAATGGTGAGTTTAATGTTTAAATTCCCCGTATATTGTAACCGGATGATAAAAGTTTTGACGTGAATAATAAAAAAAAAATATCTTTTAAGACGCATTGTGACAGCTTGGTGCTAAAAATTGATACGTTGTTGTAAATTCAAACGTTATTAAATAGGAAAATGAACTTTGAAAATTCTTGTAACCAGAAGATAAAATTATGTAAAACCAATCGCATACGTATATTCAACTGATTAAAATTTAGTTTGTTAAATATTATAGTTGATTACAATGTTTGGGAATTTCAAGAATATGATAATTAATTGAAACATTCAAAATTTAATTAAATAATAAAAGGAAGAAAAGAGAAAAGCTAAGAACTAGGTGCCTCACAATATCATAAAGGGTACGTGATATCAACAAAAAATCATATCCAATAAATATCACTTATAACAAAAGTTATTGGTGGGATCTAAGAGGATAAATGTAAACAAACATTAACTCTATCCGGTTGTTTTTAGAAAAAACCTCAACTCAAAAACAAACCGTAGACAAGCATATAACAAAAGTAATATAAAAAGGAACAAACGGTCGGCAAACATGCATCAAAGCATATACCACATAGAGCTACCATTAACAAAGAAATGATGAACAAATAACCAACGGCATAAATTGCACCATAATACAACACATAAAATATAACACTAAAACAATAAAATGCAAAACCCACTAAAAAAAAGTAGGAGAAAAGTAATCTCTAAGAAATAAACTAACATTCATCTGCACCCTCCACTAAAAGTCATTAATTTTAATAGTACGTTTTTACGAAGTTCTATCTTGAATCATGCTCTAAGAGATGTGCAACTCTAGCAAATCACGTCTAAATCTCTCATCTCAAGTTAGTTTAGGCATGCCTCTACTCCTCTATCCCTCGTATTAAATCATATTTAGAAAAGAAAAAATTGCATAGACGTGTGCATATCACCATGAAAGGGGTAAATATAAAAAATGGTTTGTTCATCTCTTTTGAAACTTTCTTTTTATTTCTATCGTCTCTTTTATGAATTTCTTTAAAAAAATATGGACATATGCAAGTACTGTACGTATATACATATGAGTATTTAGATTAAATACTACTTTTTAGAAATTTGAAAACGAAAGAAAATTGATAGTTTTCTTGAAAATTATTGTACTTCTAAGTAAAGAGATTTTTATTTTGACCAATGAAACGGTTTTGAATGTTTAATAGGTTCGTCAACGTACGAACAATTATTCTTCAAAATCTAACTAGAAGTTTTTGAAGTAAGATGTCATTAATCTATGTATATGCTATTTTTTTAAACATATCTTAACTGTGTATATATTTCAAACAGTTATAGAGAAAGTGGCTGTAAAATTTGTTTGAGTTAGCTTATTTCACTATAAGAGCTTAAGTTTATAAGTTAATTTATTTATTATACTAGTGGAGGAAACCCGCGCGGTGCGACAGGGGTATAAATATTTTTAGGACTGTGTCTTTAGCTAACTTTTCTTTATTGTGCTAACTAATGATTTAAATCGGCCGGTTCAACTGGGTTTAACCGAGAACCACCGGTACCGCCATTTCAAAAACCAAAAGGACATTTTTATGAACTTGATTTTATGTTTAATGACATACAAAAAGACATGCACGTGAAACACAACTTTTTTTTTACTTTGAGAAAAAAACTTCTTATATAGGAGTTGGATACTGCTTTAGTTTCTCTACACAACCGATGTGGGATAGAAACATTAACTATAGTAATTAGGGACATAATTGTAAATGTAGAACTAATTATGCATTAACACTTGTACGAAATGCAACCACATGTTTCTTACGTGTCTTAAACTTTTGAGCAATAATGTGTAAGAATCGCATGATACGACGGGGTATAGAAGTTTGTAAAACTTTGTATCTTTGACTAACCATCCTTTGTTGTGCTAACATGTAATTTAAAACCAGACCGGATCGGACCAACCAGTTTAACCGGCAACTGCCATGTTAACAGGGATTCAAGAAGAACTGAGTTCAAACCCAATCATATAAACCAAAGTTGGATCAAAAGAAAATTAAAAAAGAAAAAATAACACTTTAAAATTTTAACTGGAATTGATATTTTTTATGGCATTGTACAACAAAGGATGCGCAAATCATGAGTTTGTTTCCCCTCAAGTCCACGTATCCTCTTTTATAGGTGTGAAACTCTTATTTTGCTTTTTTATTTTATCAATGTGGGATATCAAACATATCTATATTACTATAGGGATGAGCAAATTTGTAAATAACAAGTTGTTTATGCATAATCACTTATACCAAATGCAATAAAATTGTTCTTAAATGTCTTAAATATGGATTAAAATTATAATGTTATCCAAAAAGCTGTATTATATAGTAGTGTAGATATAGATAAATTAAAATAACCTTAAATGTAATAGTCATACTTTAATTTTAATTAGGAAATGATGGAGTACAAGTATTTAAAACTTAAAAGGGGTATAATGAGAATAAATCTTATGACATTACAAATTAAAGCTTGCGACTATTCATATGTCATCTTAAATTTGATGTAAAATTACAAATCTACCCATAGGTTCTCCATTATAGATATAAATATAGATAATGATCTTGATAAATCTAAGATAATAGATGTCTTAAGTATATATCTCTAGTTTCTAGTTCACATATCTACATCTAGTGTGTATTTTTTTTTCGGTTACCGTTTTGAAAGGTAAAAAATCCAAAGAGGCTATTGCCACGTTTGGTACTCATGCCCTTTTCTTTTTTGATTTATTACAATCCACAACATTATTTTTCACATTAAATAATTATGTTTACTTTAAACAAATGCGATTGCACTACTAAAATTTAGCAGTTTTTGCGACAAGCATTTTTGTCGGCAATCTTGTCACAAAAATTCTATACAGACAAATGTGCGACAAAAACAGCTTTGTAGGAAACAACCTCCTAGCAAAATATTTTTCGATAACTTTGCGACAAAGCTTATCACATATTTGCGACAAACGTATTGTGTCGCTAATTTTAATTTACCGACAAACATTTTGCGACAAATTTACTACAAAATTCGGTCAAAAATTGGTTTTAAATATTATCTTTTTTTAAAATAAAACTAACATTTAAAAAAATATTTGCGACGAATTACCGACAAACATATTTGCGACGAACTACCGACTAACGATGTATTTATATTTTCCGACGAACTACCGACCAAAAATTTCATTTATTTTAATTCTTTTTGTGACAAACTACCGACTTAAATGTTGTGACAAACTTGCGACAAACATAAAAAATAATATACTTATATTTTGCGACAAAATACCGACTAAATATGTCTTTTATTTTAATTCATTTTGGGACAAACTTGCGACAAATATAAAAAAATAATAAAATCTAGAAAAAATTTTAAAAGTTACAAATTTTTCTGCATAAAATTACAATATATTTATAAGTAATCTAGAAAACCGAGACTAAATTAATAACTAATCCGAACATATCCATTCAAAAATATCAAAGTTTAAATAATTTCGAGTAAGCTTTTCTCGTAAAATACAAAACAAACAATAATTATTTATCAAGTAATCTTTTCATAATTTCTTCCATTTGTTTTTATAATTTCTCGCGTTCAACCAGCTCTTGTTCTCGTTCAACGCGCTCTTGTTCCCTCTCTTGTTCTCGGTCCTTTTCAATTTGTGCCAAGCGGTTTTCCAAGTTTTCTTGAGCCTTTCGTTCTTTTTCTAATTCCGTTCGGACATTTTGGACCTATAAATTGTTTAAAAATTTATAATTATTATAATTAATACAAGTCCATGCAAAAATATGAAATTATAAGCCAAAATAATGTAAAAGTTAACAACAAAATTAAAATGATCCAAATACAAGTCCGTGTAAAAATGATCCGAACCTACTTTATTAAACTAAACTATATGTTAATATAAGCGGGTCATAATGACCCAAACCCACGTAAAAAAACTAAAACTATATGCTTTTAATAAAACGGGTCAAATTGACCCAAACTAACTTGGTGTAACTAAAACATCTACTCTCAATTTAAACTGGTCAAAATCACCCCGAACACAATTTAAGCAAGAAATAATTTAATTACTCTCGATTTAAACGGGTCAAAATCTCCCTATACACACTAAGGAAACTAACTATCAACCTTCAATCTAAATGGGTCTAAATGATCCAAACCTACTTTATGAAACTAAACTATATGCATTCAATATAAACGGGTCAAAATGATACAAACTCACTTTGTGAGACTAAACTATCTAATTTCAATTCAAACGGGTCAAAATCACCCGAACATGCTTTATGAAACTATAACCATCACCTTTTAATTTAAACAAGTCTAAATAAACCAAACCCATATTATGAAATTAAAACTATATGCTTTCAATTAAACAAGTCAAAATGACCCAAACTCACTTTGTGTAACTAGTTTAATTACTCTCAATTTAAACGGGTCAAAATCACCCTATACACACTTATGAAACTAACTATCAACCTTCAATCTAAATGAGTCTAAATGATCCAAACCTACTTTATGAAACTAAACTATATGCATTCAACAAAAACATGTCAAAATGATACAAACTCATTTTATGAGACTAAACTATCTAATTTCAATTCAAACGGGTCAAAATCACCCAAACAGCTTTATGAAACTATAACCATCATCTTTTAATTTAAACAAGTCTAAATAAACCAAACACATATTATGAAATTAAAACTATATGCTTTCAATTAAACAAGTTAAAATGACCCAAACTCACTTTGTGTAACTAGTTTAATTACTCTCAATTTAAACGGGTCAAAATCACCCTATACACACTTATGAAACTAACTATCAACCTTCAATCTAAATGGGTCTAAATGATCCGAACCTACTTTATGAAACTAAACTATATGCATTCAACAAAAACAGGTCAAAATGATACAAACTCACTTTGTGAGACTAAACTATCTAATTTCATTTCAAACGGGTCAAAATCACCCAAACACGCTTTATGAAACTATAACCATCACCTTTTAATTTAAACAAGTCTAAATAAACCAAACACATATTATGAAATTAAAACTATATGCTTTCAATTAAACAAGATCTAATGCTGGTACCCCTAACCCAGCCATGAATGCCTAAAGAGGAAATAATGTGTCACTTTAATAATAACAACTATACCTCTTGCGACCGTTGGGCATCACCATATGAACTAGGACCAAAAAAAGGGTGACCTGGTCACCACAAAATGTGGATCGGAAGATCCTATCCCGAACATGTGGCCACGAGTGTTAGGATGTAGACGCTCCCACACAGCAAAGTCATCGCGATTCGGATTCTGATCGTTGTCTGGCCCACACTCCTTTTCAAGTTCCTTTTGAAATGATATCTATATTTTCATAATAAAAGGGAACCAAATTATAATCAAAGTTAATACATTAAACTCCACATATAATGATAACTTACGATGATTCCTTTGATCGCTGTGTAACAAACTCTAACTCATCCAAGTCTTTAACACTAACTTCCCCATCTCGCAGTCTCTTTTTACTCTCTTTGGTTGCATGCGTATCAATGAAAACTAAATCGTAGCCAGCCTTTCCACCTTTTTGTTGTTCCTACACAAAATGTTGGTAAGTTTAAATATACAAATAGTTACTATAACTTATAAATATATATATAGCTTACCAGACAGATACGATGTTCGTCAAAGCCCATAGACCCGCCGGTATGACGGGATAGGTCATTTTTACGATACTTTCTCCCATCTTTTGATTTTTTTTAACCATTCTTCGATATTCCAAATCTACAAAAGATAAAAAATATGTGTAATTTATAAATAATGATAAATTAAACAAATATAACATATTAACATCCTTACCTCACACATTTGTTTCCATCTCTCAAGAGTACTGTATCAGGCGGATAATTAGAAGTTATTTCGAATTTATCTTCGTCGTCGTCAATAACATGTCCGTCCAGTCTAGCTTTGTTTTTAGATTCTTTCCTTAAACGACTCATTATATCTGGATATCGACCCCCTACCACATTAACAAATCCATCATAAATGTATTGGTCGTCTCGTGCATCCCATCTCCACTTGGTCTGTTAAAAAATAAATGTAGAAATATAAATAATATACAAATAATTATAGCATAAATAAATAATATATTGATATATTACCCGGAATATATTAAACATCTTCTTCAATTTTCTATGTGGGACCTTTGAAAAAGTGATCCAAACTCCATCAAGATTTTGGTCTATTATATCTCTAGCACTTCTATGAACACGCCCACTTCCAAACCTACAATATTTAAATAATTAAAATGTTTAGTTATAACATGAACAAGCAACATAAATTAGTTTGCTAAATTAGAAACATACTTTTTTTTCACACATTTAATCCATGGTCTGTCACCACCATCATCCTTATTCCCACTATTCTTACCACTGGTATCCCCAAAACTACTAACATTAACACCATGAGCATTATCACCATGAGCATTCTCACCACCATCCTGATAACTATCATTATCCTTAACATAGTCGAACTCATCCTCAGCATCATCACCGTCAATATCTTGTAACCTCATAGTGTTACGTAATACCCCATCCATATCAGCCATTTCATCACCGTGAGCCGCGTGACTGTGACTACCACCACGTACTATGACATATCTCCCATAAGTTTGTCTTATTCCTTCTTCAACATGCTTTTGATTTTACCTTTAGAACTAGACTCTTGAGATCCTCATGTCCCTATAGTAGCATGAACTCCAATATGAGAGTCAGGTTCTTGAATATGAATACCACGAGTAGCACTATCACCATGAGTACTACTATCACTGCTTCTAACTGGAGCTACCTTTCCACCACGAGTACCAGTACCACGAGCACGAGCACCACCACCACCATGAGCACCACCACCACCATGAGCAACACCACCACCACGAGCAACACCACCACCACGAGCAACACCACCACCATGAGTACCACCATTCATAATGTATACACCTTGCATTTAGTAGAATAAGAATGTTTAGATAAAAGTATAATATTTACAAACCCTATGATAGGAAATTATTTAAAGTGTACATACCGTATGATAAATCTCAAATATTAGTAAGTTCACAAAAACAAACAATTTATGTTCCTAATAATCATGTTCATCTTCATCTGAAGATCCCAAATAAACCATTTCATCTTCATCATCAACATCGTCATCATCATTATCATCTTCAGGTTCTTCCTCCCCATAGGTCATTTGCTCTGTTATATTAGTATTTATAATCAAGTTCAAGCGTTCACTCCTAGTTACTTCATCTGGTAACTCAAATTGTTCATTAATTTGAAAAAACACATGTGCTTCAGTATCTACATCATTTGATACTTGAGTTTCAGATGTGATAACTTCATAGATATGTCGGGATTTTGTTTTCACTACTGCCTATATGTTTTTTGTATCACTTGTCACAGCAGGATATGATGTGTAAAACACTTGTTCCGCTTGTGATGCCAAGATAAATGGGTCGTCACTTGAAAGTCGGGACTTGGGTTTGACATCGACCAACCTATTTTTGTGAACTACTACACCGTCTTTGTTATCAAACCACGTAAATTTAAAGAGTACAACAGTGTGAGACCTGTTGCACTCATACTGGAGCTCTAGTATCTCGTCCACTAAGTCGTAGTAGTCAGACTCTTCTTTGTTATAAGTCTCCAAACTTACGCACACACCATAATTTGATGTCACAAGTCATTTACCATATTTTTGTGTGTGGAACTTATAACCATTTATGAAGTACCCATTGTGAGATTGAGCCAAAATCGATGGAATTTTTGCTATAATCTCCAAATGTCGAGTACTTCCATCAACTAAGCCATTCTTTACCTATAAGGAAGAACACACACGTAACGTGCTTGTTATTAATGTAATAACATAAACCATTATGATTTAATTAGGTTTACTTACGCGGTTTTCAAACCATTCAGCAAAGTGGTTATCTCTGAGCAGCAGAATTGGCTCATTCGGATATTGTTTTGGCGCCATTTCATCAAACTCTTCAATGTAAGGATAAACTTCTTCACAATTTTGAAGATCGCCTTTTTAAGTTCTTCAAAACCCATGCGTCTTCGTATTCCACTCTTTTGATATAATCGTCTTGATGGAACGTGAAACACGCTTAGTTGAGAGCTTCCACTTGAAGAACTTGAAAGTTCCAATGCGAAATTTCGTGGTTCCCTATTATGGCGTGTCTCAATTGTCGGGTCAAAGTATAGAGAACAATAGGTGGCAATTTCATTCACTAGGTGTTCCCTCACGATTGAACCCTCAATCCTTGACTTTTTCTAATTCTTCTTTTGATCAAACCAAGCTTCCTATAGTTACAAATCATTCAGAATGTATTAGGATTGTTGAAAACAAAGAATTCATGTGATTACATCATTACAATAGTGTTATCACCTTTCATTTTGGTACATCCATCTGTATTGCACTGGACCACCAAGAAGAGCTTCATCAGCTAAATGTATGACTAGGAGCTCCATTGAGTCAAAGAAACCAAGAGGGAAAATTTTCTCCAACTTGCATATAGTTACAACGATAGTGTCCTTCATCTTTGCCAAATCATGACATGTAACGTTTTTGAGCATAAGACTCGAAAGAACATGCACAACTCTGCTACAGCCTCATATGTCTCTTTTGAAACAAGACCTCTAATAGCAAGAGGAAGCAAACGTTGCATAAACACATGACATTCATGGCTTTTAAAACCATGAAAAGTATTATCTTTGGTTTTTACTAAACTCCCTATGTTTGAAGCATACGTATCTGGAAATTTAAGTTTTTTATCCAAGCACAGACCTTTTTAAGGTCATCTTTTTATAAAGTGTAATCTCCTCTAAGTATTGTCATCTTTCCGGCATCATCATACATAGGGTTTAAAAGAGGACGATCACAAATATGCTCAATATCTTTCCTTGCCTTCATGTTGTCTTTCGATTTATTAGTGCCCATAATTGTATGAAACAAATTGTCGAATACATTCTTCTCGATATGCATCACGTCGAGGTTGTGCCAGATCAACAACTTACCCTAATACGGGAGCTCCCAAAAGATGCTTCTCTTTACCCAATTATGTGTTATCCCAAAACCAGGGGGTCTTTAATATAATTGACTACCATGAGGTTCACCATTGTAAACAATGGGCAAATGTTTTACAATCTGCCATATTTCTTCTCCACTTGGCTTTGGAATACGTCTTACACTTGAAACTGTTCTGTTTTTAGAAAAGTTAATCTTATCTTTTCTGAAACAATGTTTAGTGGGAAGATGTTGTCTATGGCAGTCAAACCAACATGGTTTCCCTCCGAATTGTAGCTGGAATGATCCTGATTCATTGGAGCAATATAGGCAAGCTAACGTACCATGTGTGCTCCATCCAGACAACATTGCATAAGCAGGAAAGTCACTAACTGTCCATAGCAGTACTGCCCTCATTTGAAAATTGGTACGTCGATGGTCATCATAAGTCTCAATGCCATGGTTGAACAAATGTCTCAACTCATCAATTAAAGGTTGTAAAAAAACATCAATATTTTGTCTAGGATTCTTCGGACCAGGAATGATCAAAGGAACTTGTATGTATTGCTCTTTCAAGGCCATCCAAAGAGGTAGATTGTAAACCTTGATAAACACTGACCAACATGAATACGGGTTCCTTGAACTAAACCCATCAGTACACAACCCAAGACGAACATTGCGTGTCTCTTTTGCAAACTCGGTATAATCATCAAAATCTTCATCAACATCTTGACCCACATATTGAGATGGCATGGGGTTTGAACATTGGCCCACATCTATAGCTTCACTAGGATACATTTCCCTATGCGCTTACCATAACTGATAATCTTTCATAAATCCATGTGTAATAAGATGAATTTGAACTTCATCTCTCGTGTTGTAAAAACGATTTTTGCATTTACTACATGGGCACCTGATTATTCCATTTTCTATGTTTATAGCATTTTCATATGCAAAGTCCAAGAAATAAGAAACTACTTGTTGAAATCGCAAATTGAAAGAATCATCTCTATTGGTTCTCATTGTATAAATCCATTCTCTATTCGAAGGCATTTTTCTTTATCTATAACTAAAAATTCACTAAGTGTTAGAACTTACATATGCATAGTAACCTAATTAACAATAAATCACATACAAACTATCAACTGAAATCTCATAATGATTTAAAATAAAACTAAAGGAAACATTCAAAACAAACATCAATTACTAGAACTTTATATATAACACACTCAAGTCTTTCCTACTAGTGTAAAATTTTATAGCTTACCAATAACCCTAAAATGGTTTTGTTCTAATGTGTTACCTCCAAATCTTGATTTGTTTTTGTTGTAGTTTGTTGTGGTTCTTGCATTCACAAACCATAACTTGTTTCTTACTGATATCTAAACCTTAAGCAAATAAACAATAAATATTAAATAGATCCCATAATGAATAATATATCAATATTTTATTTGATGGCTTGATAAGTACTGTTTATTATTCTTTTCTCTAGATTTACTACTTTATGGAAACAAAGCAACATATTGATCATACAAGAAGAAAGATGCAAAGTTGAATTGTTTAAAAGCATTACCAGTAAGAAAAGTTTTTAACCTTGAGTAATGTAAAAATCAAGTTGATATTGGAGTTCAAAAGTGGCATGTTTGACCAAAAAAGTCAATCAGGATGAGATTAAAGATGATGGAGGATATATAACCTCAAATGTATACGGGCTTTCAAGAGTAGCAATACAAATTTTAGCAACCACTTCTCTCGATATCTTTCCCTGCATAATCCATCAACACATAGTAGAAGAAAACTATTGTTTTAATAAGAACCTTTATGATCCAATTTGAAGCACTAATTGTGTAGTTAGAACTAAAAGGTGGACAAAAAAGTGTTGTGGGCCCACACTTACTAAATATTACGTGTTACAACTCACACCTTGTTTGAACCGCTACCCAAACCGCCCGACCCACCCTTTTTGTTACCTTTATGACCACCTATGTCCACAAAACAAAAAACTCCCAACCAGGGCGCATACTTGTTTCACAAGGTTCTCAACAAATGCATGGCCCGTGTTGAGCTTTCCTGTACAGCAAATAAGTAGTATCCATTTTTCATTTCAAATAACTCAAATGGTAACTCAGATATATCATATGATTTAATTTATAATCTGGCTTTCAAAATAACTAATATGCCAAATATTGAAAGCCTTGTGGAGCAATTCACACTAAGCAATTGCAACAATAAAGAAAATCTTATGAAACAATATCCAATTAGCATGATGAAAGCAAAAATACAATTGTATCATATATATAAATCAGAATGAATACTAAAAGAAAATTTCATGATATATACCTGGAATCTCAGGAGCAGTAGAAGACATGATGTTGTATCAACCATAGATTTTGATGAATTTGGATCTGGGATCACGATGACTAAAGTCAGCATAAAAAAAACACATCAATTAACTTATACTTATAACTTTAATGATGTCCCAATCATGAATTTGGATTAGGGAAAACCCGACATATTCAATAAACTGATGGATCATTTTGTCCCAAACAACAACATGATTTGAGTTGGTACATTTCTCAACAATAAATGGATTGATCCTTTTTCATTTAATAACATTTTTTGTATGATCATTATTATCTAAAAGAGTATATTATACCCTACACATGGAGTCGTATATGTAATCATGTCCGTATGGCATGATTTGTATACTATGCACACATACACACATACTGAGAAATACCTCTTTATCAAAAACAATGTATTGGTTTAGGAATCTTCGAAAGTGGACGTTGATTCACTATCAATCAAAGAACATCATTGTATACATCTAAAATAAGCTAAATATGAACGCAAAGGAAAGTATCACCTAATCAATCCAGTGAAGTAATCCAGTCTCTTTAAAACATGGAATTCCACAATTAAACATTCCAACTTATAACATGTTATTGCAATACCGAGTACACAACACTGAGAACAAAATCTTGAACTATATATTACTTTGACAAGATCAACTAACAACCCAATAACACTAAACACAGAGATTGATCCCAAAAATATTTTTTAATGTTAGATGCACTGATAATATACAAATTAACAGAGTAACAACATTCCATAACTACTCTAAAAACTCACTCCACCAATCACACTCCACTAAATTATCAGAATCTAACTATTCATTCATTCATTCGTTCACCTGAATTGCAAGAAAAACATGCTACAGAAAGCCAGAAAAAACAATTTCAATTCAGACCCAACATTCAACCAAGTGAAATCATTCAATCTTGAAACCAAAAACACCAATTGTTGGTGCATGGCCTAACCGATTATAGGCTTAGGATGAAGAATTTCCGATTGCTGGATTGACGCTTCAGTTTTTGACGCTTGGGTTCCCTTGCCCTATTAACAAATCGGCCCTGTTGGTGATCGACAGCAGTGACGTTTGACCGAAGAAGAAGAAGGTTTTGGGGGTTTTTGGGATTTTGAAGGATTTTGATGATCGGCGGGCGAAAGCAATTTTGGAGGACGTGGGTTTTGGGATTTTGAGGGAAACATCCAACTTTTGTGGGAAATTTGGAGAAGGGAGAGAATTTTTGGTTAAAAACATTTTTTTAATTAAAAAATTTTTATACAAATTTTGTAGCAACTTTGTTGCAAAGTTTTAAACTTTCGACGACTTTGCGACAAAATTAATTTTTACTTATCTTTTTATAAAAATTTTGTAGCAACTTTGTCGCAAATTTTTAAACTTTCGACGACTTTGCGACAAAATAATTTTTTTAATTAGTTTTTTATTAAAATTATATTTATTTATTGTAAGACTTAATTACATGTATAAATATATTGTAACACTTGCATTGATACATGCATATAAAAGCACATGCTCATACACGTACATACTCACACATACATGCATGCATACTATACACATACTTTGTTACCGATATAGATACTATAACACGTACACATACGTATGTACGTTTGTACAACATACATACACGCTTTACATACTCCCGTGCATGCATATCTACATATATACGTACCTAAATAGACACACATACACACGTACATACTCATAACAAACACACACACTTATACACAAACACGCACACACTAACACGTTCACCTACTATATTACACGCATACAATCATACATACATTTAAAAGCTTGATTATTAATATTACACACATACTCATACGCATACGTACACACATACATACATATGTAAAGTAACACTTACTGTAAATACACATAAACATACATATAGACATATAATCATACATACAGTTAAAAACTTTACTATAGTATTTCACACATTCATACATACATATACATACACACCAAAAAATGTGCATTCACACACAAACAATATATAATAATTTACATAATAACTAATAATTATAACAACATAATAACAATTGATTAAAAAAATTTACTAAGGTTTCTATAAATAATAAAAGTAACTTAACTTTTTAACTAAAAATAAAAAAAAAGTGAATTATTTAAAAATTACCAAGATGTGATTATTAGGATAAAAATAGGAGTTTGTCGTAAATCTGTCGCAATTTATGTAACGTTTGCGACAAATTTGCCACAACGAATATGGTTTTGTCGTAAATCTGTCACAACATAGGCAAGCACAACAATATATTTTTGTTTAATTTAATTCATAAAAAAATATATTTGTCACAAAAGTGTCGCAATTTAATTTATAATGTAACATTTAAGCCAACTTTTCCACAACAAAATATTTTTAACTTATTTAATTTGAAATAAATGAAATATTAGATTATAAAATATGATTTTGTCATAAATCTGTCGCAACATAGGGAAGCATTGTGATAAATTTGCCACAACAATATATATTTGTATTGTTTAATTCATAAAAAAATATATTTGTCGCAAAAGGATCGCAAATTTTGCTAGATTTGTGATAAAAATATTTAAAAAATACATCGTTGTCACAAATCTGTGGCAAGTTATTCAAAATTTAACATATCATTGGAAATTAATGAAAATATTGCAATGTTGTTGATAGCTTGTCGGAAAGCATTAAATGTTTGCGACAATGTTGCGATAACTCTTTTTTATACAGCTACTTTGTCGGAATGTTGTGTGAAATTTTAGTATTAAAACTTCTGTCGGAATTCCGTTGTAATTTTGTAACAAATATAGTGTGCTCGCAATCTTGTCACAAATGTTCGTAGCAAAAACATCCATTTTTTAGTAGTGTTGGAAATTATGATCTTATACAATTATTGAGATATAAGATCTTAGGGATGACATATTAAACATTTTGTGTATAGCTAGCTTGTTTGTAAGATTGGCCTTGACCTGTGTACACTAGGTTTGATAACCCCTCCTGTCACACCCTCAAAATCCGCGAGAGGGGTTTTACCGCGAGGCGCGTGACATACCAGGATCTCAGTCATTAGTTACCAAGAATGACTCTATATGATAAATAAACAAAACCAGAGTTAACGTTTAAAATACTGCGGAAGCGTTTAAAATACTGCGGAAGTATTTTTAAAACAAAAAAACCCAAAACAAGTAGTATGTAAAGAGAATGCGCAAAACATACGCGCCCCAAACACAAATGTTTAGTAGGAAAATAAACCCAAATGTGTAAACAAACAATGTAGACAACTCAACGATGCTGGTGTGCGTGCTCCTAGGCAACTGGCAACCTTAACCTGAGAATAGCATACTAAACAAGTCAACACATGGTTGGTGAGTTCAAGAGTTTGCGTTAAAATATAAACCAATCAACAGTTTCCAGAGCATAAGTAGTGTATTGCAATAGATAGCTAGTCTATTAACATAAAAATATTAATCATAGTGATTTCGCGATCGAAGCTGACTGTGTTACGTTTGTTGCCTCCCGTCACGACTTACCAGGTCGTGACGAATATGTGTTAGGACAAAATTGCACCCGTTTGACCTCGAGTCGCACAGGTGGGGCTCGTCAGACCCAGTAGTACTACCCAAGATTTCCCCGCTATTCAATATTAACAATCCGAAAGTGTGAGGACTTTCAATGGTAAACAACACTATATCAATATTATACACACTCATAAATAAAAGCGTTTGTGATCAACAGTATGCTATCTCCCCCAAAAGAGATGATGTAAAATGAGTGGGGCAAGAACTCACCTGATGCGTAACAATAATGACTAAAGAGAACTGGTGATAGGTGGAAAGACAACCCTTCAAAGGTTACCTAGAATACAAGAGTACATAAGTACGTGTACACAGAATCAACATGAAACCCTAAGTGTTCTACAAACCAAGAGACTCAAGGTTTTAGAAAGACAAGACACATTTGACCCAGTTGACCCGTTGACCCGTTGGTGACATTATAGGTGATAACTCGTTAATACTAACACAACAGCATATCATACATGATCAACATACCACTTGATTACATATAGCACTTCATTAACCACATGTACCACCTAGATCATCATACAACTAGATATCATACAAGTCATGCGAATCACAACAGGCCAAAACAGATAACAAACCAAATCAACATTCATATAACCTAAACAACACATTTGATCACCTTAGAAACCATCCATGAACACACTAGCATGGTCCTAATATCCCAAACATGCTCAAATCATCCAATTCAAGGATTTGCACAAATAAAGTTTCCCTTTTTGGAAAGTTCATCCCAAATTCATCAAACTCACACTACATTCATGAATTCATCAATTATATACCAATTCAAGTCCATGACAACATCTAAACATGATCAACAACACTAATCATCATGATTCATCAACTTTCATTCCCAAAAGTTACTATGTTTAGTAATGTATGAACTACAACCTGCATTCTTGAATTCCCAACATTCATATCAACCATCTAGCATCTAATCATCATCACAAACACATCCATAACATTCATACATCAACCAATCATCAATTCATGCAAAATAAAGTTACTATTATTAGTAACCTATGAACAATGTATCAAAATCATAGCTTTCTTGCATAATCGACGTTAACTAGCATATATACAATACAACTAACACAATAACACTAACCAACATCAACAAATCGATCCACAATTGCAAGTTTCGAATTAGGGTTTCGGCCCTAATGTAATTTCCATAAAAACTTGTAAAAATCCAACCTTTATTGCATACTTGACGTTAATTAACATGTAATCTATCTAACAAACACATTAACATCAACAAACAAGCATCAATCGACCATCAATTGCAGAATTCGCATGGAACTTTCGGCCAATCATGAACAATCATCAAATCATACAAAAATCTAACCTTTAGATGTGTAATAGTTTGCAATTGAAGGTTCTAACTTGTTGTATGCCTTGAAATCGATCCAAATTCGAATGTGAATGCTTGTTCTTGGCTGAATTCGCGATGGTGAGGGTGAGGGGATGCAAGTCGCGGCCGAATGGGTTAGGGGATTAGGGTTGAAGTTTTGATTTTTATTTTATTAAATAACCCATAATTACCCTTTTAACCCTTATAGTTTGTATTTTATAAAAATTAAGCTTTTTGAATAGTTTTTGAATAGTTTTTAACTACTAAACACAATTATTATTAATCACAAATAACAATCATGCATAATTCCCATTTATCACAAAACACACGAAATAAATATGCACGTTTTCACGTTACGCGATAAAATTACAGTTAACATTCAAATCACATAAGCATAACTTAATAATCACATTGTTAACTTAATTATCATCAATTTAACATTACTGATTATTGTTAAGTCACCAACGTTCAACGACAACTAGTGTGTGTGCTCGACACGTGTATGCAAGACTTAAAGGAACAAACGGAGTTTGGTAACGAAAAATTACCGGATGTCACACCTCCCCTTCCTCCTTCGACAAGAGAAGAGCGGCTGAAGCTTGTCACAAAGGAAAACAAGCTATGTAAAGGGAAATAGTTAGGTGAGGATATAAACAAGTTCGTCCTTTGTGAAATTAAATGAACCTTCTTTCAGGGTGACATTCTAGAACAAAGGAAAAGTTAATATTTACGTGCTTTGAGTGAGTATGAACGACATATATATTGGTACTGATACTATCACATTATAAACATGGACTTGTTCATACGCAAAAGTTAAATGCAACCTTTAAAACAAATGAGTATAACAATATGTAGAAGAATGATATACCTTTTCTGCTTTTTGGAAGAGCCTATAACACATAGGAAGATGGAAAAAAGTTAAAAGTGGATTGTTTGACATGTAAGCAACATGTCTTATCAACATTTGCAAAGTATTTGAAGCTTTAGGAGTCTAGTAAAGTGTCATGTTGAGTCTATGGTTGCATCTAATGTGAGAGGAGATTTATGATGGAAAAAGATACCATGAGGGATAGTATCTTAAAGATAACACGTTTGGGCTTAATATGAGACTAGTGAGCGTATGTAGATGAACACATAAATTGATAAACTTTTTAACGACAAAGGTAACATTTGAGTCAATGTTGCATATCAAAACGCTCCCACAAATTGAAATTATTGTATCATCAACAAAAGGCTTACCTGGTTTTTTAAAATATGATGAACATGGAAGCAACATATGCTTGACATGAAATGCCAACTTTATAAATGAAAAATTACCACTCTTTTAAGAGTGGAAGACCTAGGCCACACTACTCTTTTAAGAGTAGAAAACCTAGTCCGCATATGCTTTGGACCTGAGTTCAATCAAAATTGAAATAGGTAGAAGTGTTAATCTATGAAACCTCTAAAGGAATGTTTCACATAATGATAAGGTCATGATTATATACAACATACCATCATGATCATATTACAAATGATGATGTATCATCTTGGAGTTGGCAAAATAAAGATTGACTAGAGGATGGGTTAGGCGATGAAATCATGTATGAAGTGCATGATTGAAGCCTTAAACAAATCATTTATTTCAAATATGGCAAATAGGATGCTACCTATTACAAAACCATGAAGTTATTTCAAATATAGACAAATCATTTTAGAAAAAACAGTTAATTAAAAAATAAATGCTTTTTTATAAATTACAACACAATAAGTAAGAAATCAAATAAATGACAAGTCTATAGTAATTGAAATAAAAAAAAAATACGACTACATGAAAAAGAATATAGTTTCCCATGGTACAACAGCTGAAGCCAGTATGTATTATAAGAGTTGAATTCAGCACCCAAAATCATACGTTAAATGAAGAATAATATGAAGATTAGAATATTGCAAGAATTACTAGTTATGTGCATGTAGAAATGCAAGTGAAATGTGATGTATCTTTCAACTAAAAGTTAAACAACTTTATCTAGAACTAAAACAAAAAATAAATTGCATTGAACGTCTTCAATGTTTATTCATTCCATTTCATGTCTTAGTATTCAAACAGGCCTTCTGTCTCAGCTCAATAATTGTAATTGTGTACATCAATAGTTACTACTTAGTCACAACTATGCAGTAGGAGTTGGTTAGTAGAAACATTAGCATTGACCTAAGTGATGATACCATTGGTAACAAGTTTGGTCATTGATAGTAACCTAAGTGATGTCATCGGTAGGAACTTTGGTACTGATCCGGGTGATGACATCATCGGTAGGAACTTTGAATCTTTGATCATCGATAGAAACTTTGATACAGAAGCATCGATAGCAAACCCAATATTAGCAACCTAGGAACTGACCTAGTGACGTCATCAATAGCACTTTGATTATAACATCATCATCAACCAATTGGAACCATGGTAGCAAATCATGATGACGTTCGGTAACAACTCGCACCAACCTTCAAAAATACAAAGGAGACTGTTAAGTGGATTGTAACAAATATGTGAAGTGTAAACACAACAAAGCATCACATTATACCCACTATCATTGCATTCATAAGCCTTAATTTAAGAAGGAGAATGTCACTGATAACTACGATTTTTATCAAAATTGTCGTTCATTGTCCGAGTGTTCTCTTGAATAGTTACACTCATTGTCGATACAGAGGACCAAGTATTAGGATTTCAAAGGAAAGAAATAGTTTTCAATGTGGTGGTGTTCAATTGAAGCGAAAGTTGAGTTTTTTTACGAACTAATGATGTAAAACAAAGGAGAAGTGATGAAAGTGATAGGAAATCAAAGGATGTGACAAAAGCTTGAACGATGGTGATGCTCAAGGTGTTTAGTGACGCAAGTCGGGATCAAATGGTATATATGTTCTCTTATTATATTTTAGGTAAAGTGGTAAGACCATCATTTTGAATTTTTGGCATAAATTAACGTTACACTTTAAATATGTTATAAAAAAACAATATTATATTTAGCAGGGGCGGCCCTGAGTGGGGCCGGGTGGGCGACCGCCCAGGGCCCGATCACCTTAGGGGTCTGAATTTTTTTAAAATTTTTTATATTATATTATATATATATATATATATATATATATATTTCATTTCTAAAAAAACTATAATCTATTAATTAATCATTTACAAACCCAATAATATTGTGATTATTTTAGCTCTTTAAATTTTACCTAATAGCCTAATAACATTTTAAATAATTTAGCCTAATAACATTTACCCAAGACAAGCCTAATTTAGTTTACTAATACCTAAATAGAAAAAGAAAACTATTCGACGGTGGGAAGTGGAAACTTTTTTTTATGTACAAGTTATTCGGTTTAGATTTTTTTATATGTTGTATTATAGGGGGGACAATTTTTATTCTCGCCCCAGACCCAAAGTCTTTTGAGAATTATGGGGACCGGCCCTGCATTTTAGCTTAAGTGATGGAACTATCATTTTGAATTTGGACATAACTTAGTGTTAGACTCTAAATATGTTATAATATAACAAGTACACATGTTAAACATGTAAAAGTTTAAAACTATTTATAGAATTTACTCTTATTTAGATATAAGCCTTAACTCTTTGGAAGATGTAGTGATCAATTTACTAAAATTGTATCCTACGTGACCTAACAGTTTCAAGTTCCATTATTGTTAATTTTTTTCAAACCAGGTAATATTACTATGCATGTATGGTTTTTAGAAGTAAATTGAAAGTCGTTTTGAATATAGGTGCTTGCAATTGTCAATAGTGGATGTGAATAGTATTTACCAATATATTTTGTCATGTTGTATCACCTAGGTGAAATCCGCTATTGACAATAACGAATCGCTTGACATCTGTTTTTTACAATAGCAGAATATGTATATTTAAAATAACTTTTGATTTATACCTGAAAATCATATATTTATATTATGGTAATATCATCTAGTTAAAAAGATTGATTATTGTTATGTGTAGTAAGTTTCTAAGATATCCATATTCATAAGACAAATACGAAGGTTTGCTTAATTTATGCATAAGATATATTTTATATGTACCTAATTAATTACTTAAAGAAAACACTTAATTAATATGGTTTATGAATTTCCCATATGGCTATACTAACTTGTGAATTACGCAATGAAACTTGTACATTAAGATGTATTTGTTTTTAGCAATGAAGAAAAGTGCTATAAAAGGCTACAATTGTTCATCTTTCCCTGTTACTAAAGTTTAAAAAAATCCACGTGGATTTATTTCATGCAGCTTGCAACTCTTTTCTCTTTTCTATCTTGTTGTACTTCTTGCTAAAACTGGAATACCAAAATAATTGTACTCATGTACTAAATGTATTTTCCGTTTTCTATTTCTATTTGTATGCAGACATTGACTCCACCTACCCATACACATATATAACTAGAAGGTATTATTGAAGTTTTAACAATTAAACTCACATTCATATCCGCAACACCTAGAGTTGATCCATTAAATAATAATTTTATGTAATTATGATTTGAAGTCAATTGATGATTTTATATGTTATCTTTTAGTGTTTAGAACGGGATAAGTTGGTACTTTGGGAAAGTTCTTGAAACGAAACGTGTCATCTTGAAGTTGAGGAGAGTCTTCACATGGAAATGTGACTAACAATATCTCTAACCCTTTAATACGTAAATAAGTTGATTTGGATGATTTAGTCTGCATTAGGCTGATGAGATAAGAATTTTGCATTATCCCAAAAGATATGAGTAACAAATAATATATTGGGTTAACAGACATTGCCAACAACATGGTCATAACTTTCAAAAGAGAATGATAGGGAATGATGAGTGACGATTCATCCCAATTTGATTTTATCAGTATGTTAATCAATTGATTACAGTACAGTGTAAAAACAGATAAATTATTTTTTCTTGTATGGATTTTTATTTGCATATTATGGTGGAACCAAGATGGGCTTGTTGTATTTGTACACAAATATTTAACACTTACGATAAGGAGAGATTGATGATATTAGTGATTCTCATAATAAATCACTTAAAGATCTATGGATCTACTAAATTAAAATACCTTATTAGTTATTACTGTTGCAAACTGATAGTGTAAAAGGAAGTAAACGGAACGTAATGCTACAAGTTAATGCTTGTAGACTTTGTTTAAAATCTGTGTTATCATTCTATGATCATAATGAGAGTCAACATCCCTTACAAAAGAGTTATTATATTTTAAATAATAAAGTTAATCCTATGTTATAATGATGAATTTTGTCAATTATCAAATTAAAGCTTTAGGTAAAATATGTGTTTGTAAAGAGAGGCTTAAATAAAAAATAATTTTTCCACAAGTATGATAAGAAGTATTTTAAGCTTGACAAGTGACACTTATCAAACTGAATAAAGAGGCATTTTATTCTAAGAAAAAAACCAATTTCTTTAGATTTTTTTTAGGTGATCGTTTAGTTTGCAGAATGTTTTGTGAAGAAATTTGAATTGGAGTTGGAATTGAAATGGATTCTTGTAAAAATTGATAGGGTGTTTAGTTGGTAAATTTTTAAGTGAAATTGGAATGTTAATTTTAAACATTCCACTAGATTGTTTAACATTTCATATGTAAGTAGAAGGAAAGTAAACTCCAATGAATGAAGGAAAAATTTTCAATTCCAATTTCCATATGGTGACCAATCAAACAGAATTTTGGATGCAAAATCTTTAAATGCCAATTCTCGGAAATTCGGTGAACCAAACATGGCCTTAGGGTTTCTTTCAACCCTAATTTCTAACTTCTGCTACCTCTCTTCTTCTATTTTCTATCTCACCTAGTGGTGTTTATCAGATCAGATAACGGAGTATTCGGATTGGATTTGAAAATTTCATGACCCTTTCCAAAATCCGATCCAATTCAAATAAGGAATGTCACTATGCGATTCAAATATATCTGAATACAATTCAGATAAGATTTAAATAAATCCAAATAACAATTTTCTCCTATTTTTTGTTCCTATTGTTTGGCTAATTTTTTTATTATTAACATTTTACTAGTTTAAAATCATAATAAAACATATAAAACCAAAAAATACAAAATTGTCTTAAAGGTAAATTCAAAATTAAAACATAATAGGTGTAGAGAACCGGACGATTTGATACTCTAATTTAGAACAACAATCAATTATTGTTTAATTGTTTAAGATTAGAGGATTGAAAGGTATCAAGACTCTTGAGTAATGAGTTGAAAATATAATCGTTAGTTGAGTAATGAGTATTACGTTAAAAACATAGTTGAATTCTTATTCGTTTTAATCAGATATTCAAATAATCCAAATAACCCGAATAAAAAATTATGATATCCGAATCCGATCCGAATTCGAATAAGGAATTCAGATTCGGATAAGATATGATCCGAATATCCGCATAAAGATTCGGATTGGTTTTTTTTATTTTGGTCATATTACGGTTTTTGGATTTTCGGATTTTTTGAGCACCCCTAATCTCATCCTCTTACAACCCAAATTCCTACCACTCCCATCGTTATCTCTATCATAACACCTCCTCTACTACCTCCACTTTTGTATCCCATCATTCAACAAGTCCTACCTAAAAATGTGTGTTCTAGCTTAAAGATATGTTGTTTTAACTTAATATAAATAACACAAATGTGTTGTATTGTTTTAGCTCAAAACAATTTTAAGTGAATGAGATGTTTTAGCTTAAAACGCATTGTTTTAATGCAAAACATGACTTAAAAGCACGGAACAAATACACTTTAATTGTCAACACCACTGAAAACAACACATAATGAAAAGTGTGATGTTTAACCTTAAAACAATACAAAAACATTTAACCTTAAACTATGTTGTTTTAACTTTAAACTATGATGTTTGAACATTAAATAACACAAAATGTGATGGTTTAACTTAAAACAACACATAATTATGAATTATGTTGTTTTAGCTTAAAATAGCACCTTAAAATAGAACATACATGTAGTTCTATATCAAAACCACACAATTTTACAACGATGCCATTTAAAGAAAATAAATATATCAATATTATTCTTAATTAAAGAGGAAAATTTACCTATTTTATGGTGTAATTTTTTAGTATTGATTTATAATAAAGTTAGAAACTTCAAAAAGTAAATAAAAAATAAAAAAAATAACAGAGAGTGAGACTTAAATTCAGTTTTGCTTCACGTGATTTGATAAAAAAAATCATTTTCATACAAAAGAATAAAAAATCAATTTACCTTTAAAAGTGTCATAATTGTTTCAATTTCAATTCAAAAGTTTCACCAGATGTTTCAACTTGAATTCAAAATAATGAAACTTTTGAACTGAAACTGAGACAAATAATGAAATTTTTAGACTGGAATTGATATTTTTAAACTTTTTAAGAAAAATAATTACTTTGGTCAAACTTAAGGAGCAAAATTAAAATTAACTCAAAAAAATTACCAAGTGTTTATTCTTTTAGGACCCCCTTAAGTGCTTATGGTATAATTTTGAATATACAAACCAAAACTGTAAAAGCCTAGAAATATAAATGTCTAGTTAAGACGTGATATGATTGCATCATGATGCCTAAGAACATGATCTAATATATCGTTGCATCAAGTAAGTGGATCATAGTACCATAAAAATAGTTGCATGCGTAACAATACCAACTATAAAATTCAGCCAATCCACATATGATGCTTGAGCAATGACAACTGTGTGCCATAATCAGTAGCTTGATATGGATAAGAGGGCATGTCATACATATGGTGAACTACAACAATAGTTATAAAGCCTAACATAGCTAGGTTAAGTGATAACTAAGCATGCCACGAAGTGGGTTAGGATCTCGTGTAGTCCTTTATGGCCCTGGCCCGTTAATGGTCCCTTATGAGCTTTTAAAATATCTTTTATACCATGACCAATGCCCTAGTTGGTCCTATACATGTGACCCGCTATCTTAAAAAGAATTACAATAACTAAATGATGATGTGTAGTATCGGTTACTCAAAAACCTCCAATTACCAGGTCTAATCCTCCATGAAAAGTAAGAAAATCCGCGTGTTTGACCAATCCAAAATGAAAAATGGGGCTTCTCCCTCGGTGAAAAATGGGGTTTCTCCCTCGGCAAAACTGGGATAAAGTTGAGCCGAAGGATCACAATTCAAGATAAATTCATGATTTTGGAAGTGGTATATCTTTAGGATCTACTCCAACATTTGGAAACTGGTTTATAGGTAAAGCTGTAAAGATAAATGTACTTGATGCCCACCCCCCCCCACCCCCCACCCCCCACCCCACCCCAAGAGAAAGACCTAAGTTCTAGTAGCCTCGTTAAATGGTGATTCAACATAGATTCCACATCATTTTTTCTTGCATATTGAAGGAAATTAAAAATGATGTGTTTGTGATGTTAGTTGACGAGCCTAGTGATGTATAAAAAACGAAAGACATAGCGATGATTTAGGATATGTGCAACACACATGTGTTTGTTAAGTAGAGATATTTTTATCCCGTTCATGTGATGGAGACATCTTCTTTAGCCTTTAAATCTTCCATTGACACTTTTATGTTTGCTAAACATTAATTAAGTTTGAAATGCCTAAGAGGTCAATGTTATGATAGAACAAATAATATGAACTGTGAGTTCAATGGCTTAAAAGTAAACATATTAGAAGAAAATAACTCAACATATTATATGTGTTGATCTCTTTGCCAACTTCATGGTTGTGGTAGTTGCAAGAAAACATGTAGGTGTTACAAAATTTTTTAAAATGTTAAGCATTCTATTGCGGGTTGCTTTCTTGTAAACGAATACATATTATTCTAGTAAAAAAAGTTGAAAAGGAAATTGATGATGATATACGTGATACATAAAACGCTTCAAGAGCTTTCTAAAGATTTGAAATTCTCATTACAAGATGGATGTTTGGTTGATTTGTTTCTATTCGTTTAGAGGGCTTAAATATTATATTGTTTTTTAGCTACGAAGAAAAGCTCTATAACTGCTACTCTTTTCTTGATTAACAAAGTTAAAATTCTTTAATGATACACCCTAATGGTAAAATAGTGTTATCTTTAATAAAATGATTATGAGTTTAAATCTTACATAGCAGAAGGTGAATTTAAAATTAGTAAGTGAGTGAGTTGGACTATAAAAAAAGAAAGTTGAAAAGCCAGGTTGGTTTATTTTACGCGGCTTAGCATGCAATTATTTTCTTTTTTATATTTTGTTGTACTTTTTGGTAAGAGTGGAATACCAAAATAATGGTACTCTATCCTAAATGTATGTTTTCAATTTAATGTAGACATTGACTCCACATGCTCAAAAACTTATATCAGTCAAAGGTAGTACTAATGTTTTATAAAGATCGATCCCACAATCTAAAATTTTCAGAAAGATGAATACATTGAAAATTAAAAGAAGATGATACATATAACCCCTTCCTTTAAAAATCATTCGGACAATTTAACTGATACGTTTGACCAACTCTGATAGTTTATGTGTTCAACAAATTAACCCTCTCCCAAAAACCAATTATTAGTGGTTCTCGATTAGTTCTATTTCGTTTTTCATTAGTATTGTCTAAATCACTCAACTTAGTCAATTCAAATGTGTATGGTTTCATTAACGCATAACCAAACCAACGACAATGTTAGTTCTAGTTTCACCGGTTGGTCTAGTCAATTATATATATACTAATTATCAGTTTTTGTGTGTATTATGCGTGGTACAACATGTTTAAGTGGGTTGTACCCATCTTTTTTCTTTTTTTTTTAATCTTTAACTTTTCCGTTTTGACCCAATACTTTTACATCTTTGATAATTTGGTCCCAATAATTTTTATTTTCAATTTTGGTCGCTTATAAATTTTGTGTTTTACGTTTCATTCTAAATGCTGCGAGCTAACACGTCGTAGCGTATGTGTGTGGTTCGACATTTGTAAGCTTATTTTCTCTCATTTAACTGTCCTGTCATAGTGCGCTGGTCCTATGTCGACTTGCTTATTGTTTTATATGTTTTACGTTACGTATGCGTGATTCAACGTTTTTACGTCTACTTTTCGTTCATTTTATTTTTTTCGTCTTTTATTTTTTCTTTAACACGAGTTTTTTCGGTGTTGGTGGTCATTGACGGTAGTGTGCCATTAATGCTACTTGACACGGTTTTACACCCCCGCCGCAAAGCGGTGGCTTAATACTAGTTTAGTCCAATTTTCAAATCATTAGGTATTAAAAAGATTATTTGGTGTAAAAGATTACGATTATATATAGTAATCTCACAGGTGGGTGAATCATTGTTTACAATATCACATTAAGGTAACTTTTTTTTCTAAGTTAAAAAACATAAGGTGCAGAATAAGAACAAAAGTCAAAACTTGTGGCCGTTTTTTTCTCTACTTTTTTTTTTTTATTATTCAACCTAAACTTAATACTTAAATTGATATCTTACATTATGTCTTTTTCTTATTATTAAATTTAATATATTCAATGGTATTCTAAACTATTTTTTATTAATTTTTTACATTTTTATTTATTAATTTTTGCATTTTACTTGCTATCCACATGTATTTTACCTCATTTTAACCACGCATGTATCTTTTTTTACGATATTCAAACTTGAGCCACAGTAACTTTGTTTATGTATTTAGCTCTGTCAATATTATCACCGCAACGAATGACAACATCTACTAGTTATATATAATAAACTTTATATGCTACCGGAAATTGTTTTACATTGAAATTCTGATTTATTATCATTTTAGATCATCTTCGGCATTAGTTGCTAATTAGAAAACAATACAATTATCATATGGAACAATACAATTATCATAAGGTGAAAGTGAAAAGTTCACCGTTAACGTTACATTAATCTTAAAAACTAAACTAGTAAAAAGTATTGATGATTAATGTGTGAATAGTATAAACACACACGTATCCTTTGTTATATATCTATTACGAACGTGCAAAACACATATCCTATGTTAATTATATATCTATAACTTTCTAACCTCCATGTATCCAATTTTAATTTTTAAGCTTAGAGAAAAGGGAAGTTTCTCTGCTATCATGTGTTATGAAAACCCAAATCTCAAATAGAGTAAATTTTGTTCACTTTAATCTATTCAGTTTAAAAATAAATCTTTTATAATATCATGTCCTGTGATTTTATTTTATAACGATTTGGTTCCTGCCACTAACTCTGTTAGCTTTTGTTGTTAACTTTAGGGGTATTGTGGTCATTCTACATACAAGGACTACTCTTGTAAATTTTTAAGATAACTTTAGGAGTTGTTTTTCAATATATAAAATAACTAAAAATTAAATATAAATTCTAAAAACAAAACATAAAATCTAAAAACCCTAAATTCCCACCTACACCATCGCCGCACAACCACCCTGTCCACCGTCTTCTTCCTTATCTATCTTTTTCCCTCTCAATTCACAGCCTCTATCGTGTGTTGCATTCGTATTGCCGGAACATGCAACTTCGGCAGAAAACTCACTGAAAACGATGATGAAACCGGTGATGGAGCACCATGAACAGGAGGTGACTTTTGTAGAATCACATCTTTCCCAAAAATCTCCTTCGGTAACAAAACCCTAGAAACCCAAAATCAACTACCAAATTATGATCAAACACCGCTTGTGTCACAAAAAGCTTCAACATGAAACCCAAGAAATGTTCAACGTGAAGCTTCCAGCACCTTTATCTTCAGTATCTAGGGTTGGTTGCACAAGTTTCACAATCGATTGCAACAATCCGAGAGGATAATACGAATGCAACACGTGAAACCTTAGTACGTTGGCCTTCTTATCCACCGATAACAACTCGCGGTTCGCCGTGAATCGAGATAAAGGATGTGAATCGAGAGGGAAAGAGTTAAATAAGGAAGAAGACGGTGGAGAGGGTGGTTGTCAAGCAATGGTCGTTGTCCAGCGATGGTGCAGATGGTCCAGCGATGGTACAGATGGTCCGACGATGGTGCAGATGGTCTGATGATGGTGTAAATGGTCCGACGATAGTGGTTGATGATTGTGGAAAGGGAATTTAGGGTTCTAGATTTTATGTTTTGTTATTAGAATTTATATGTATATTGTTTTAATTATTTTATATATATTAAAAAAAACAACCTTAAAGTTATCTTAAAAATCTACAAGAATAGTCATTGTATGTAGAATGACCACAATACCCCCAGAGTTAACAACAAAAAACTAAGGTAGCGTTTGGTACGTAGGAATAAAGGACGAAATGAAATGAACCATTGAGGGTGAATGAATAAATACATGTTTGGTTGGTGAAGGTAATGGAATAAACCATTGCATAACTGATTCCATTCCCTCAAATTTATTCCATCCACCTCCCTTTCTTTTTATTCCATCTCTTCTTCTATCATTAGTCATCAATCCCTTCTTCTATCATTAGTCATCAACACCACCCACTCACCCACTACAACAACTACCATCGGCCACCAAAATCATTCGTCACCGGCAACCACCACCAGGCACGACCACCACCACCACCACCATCGCCGCCAACCACCGGCCACCGCCGTCCCCACCAACCTCCGGCCAGGCTGCCACCGTCGTCCTCCCTAACCACCGGCCACCAGCAGTGCCACCCACCACCGGCAACCACCGCCGGCCACTGCCGCCACCAGAAACCCCGCCGCCCCAAACCACCTCCATCGGGAACCACCGCCACCGCCGGAAAACCACCGCCAGAAACCACCAGAGGCCACCGCCGCCGCCGAAAACCACCACTAGAAACCACCGAAGGCCACCTCGCCTCAAGAAACCACCCGGCCACCACCGCCGACGGAAACCACCGCTAGAAACCACCAAAGGCCACCGCCGCCGCCGGCCACCAGCGCCGGGCCACCACCGCCGCCGGAAACCACCACCAACCACCACTGCCGCCGCCATCACCACCATAACTATTTAAACATTTCATTCCTTCGTTTTTTATACCTAAAAACAATACAAAGTAATGTTTCATTTATTCCTAAAGGGAAACCAAACAAAACAATGGAATGTAATGGTTAATTTCATTCTTTCATCAATTTTATTACTTCATTCATTTCATTACACCATACCAATCAAACAATAATAGAGTTAGTGTCAGAAACCAAAACCGTTATAAAAATAAAACAATAGGACATTATATGACTAAAGATGACTTTTCGAACCGAATAGGTTAAAATGTGTAAACCACATAGACCAAATATGAAATTTACTCCATCAAATATGTAAACATTTCAAACGTTGACTTAGTCTACAATTACATTGAAAACATTTGGACTTTTCAAGCATGTTCTAAAAGTCAAATCACTTTAGAGATTGTTCGCAATGTATGAATTATAAATGTACGACATGTTGAAATAATGATGAGAAATTCTATTCTAGATATATATGTAGAAGATTGATAGATTATATTTTTTTATAAAAAATACTCTCTCTTGACTCCTGAGGCCTCCATATTTTAGGGCGTTTGATTTTTGTTCATTATATGCTAGATCGTAAATCTTTTTCCGATTATTTGAGCATAGTTTTTTAAATTTTTTGATTTGTCAATATATGAGAAAGTGATGCGATATTGACTTTGTCATTTATCATTATGATTTATTTACATTTCACAAATTGTATCTCAATAAATTAGTTGGGGTTTTCGTTTAATTTCAGTTTTGACAAGGAGAGCATATTATTAGTATGTTTAAAGAAAATTTCTTTCATTTAAATTCACTGCAATCTAATACGTGTGATTGTGTGCGTTTTAAAATCATTTGCAATATATGTGTTTTATTATATTTTCATGTGTTACGATCTTAAGCTGATAAATATATCTTTTACAAAAAAAAAGCCTATGTTTTAAAATACGATTTGGGCACGCAAAGAAATTGAGTTAGCCTTGCATTAAACATGTTATGTTGGATTTGTGGGATCTTGATTTTGGATTGTAAGATTGTAGACACACCTATTAATTTATTGTGAAATCAATGTTAGTTATTCACTTTATTTTAATAATAATTTTTTTGGACGAATAATTGGATCACTAAAGGCCACTGGCCCACTTGATCTTCTCTGTTACTCAAATACAAAACTTAAAATCACAATCAGGAAGAAATTCACATTAAGTGAGAAAACCCCTAGCCCACATGGAACCTTTTAATAACCGTTATATAGATAAATTGTCTTTACATCATTTAGCTAGTAACTTAGTAAGTATTGAATTTTTTTACCATATTTATACTGATATATGAAACAAAATCTTAGGACACAAGTGTAATTTTATTAAAAAAAATTAAGACACCTAATACAACTTTCTAAGTATTAGGTACAAGTGTTCTATGCAATCATTCTTACTTTACCCCTTTTAATAAATTTCTTCTAATTAATACATTAATTGATGCATATTATTATTACATTATTTAATAGTGTGAGATTATTTAATTCACTACATTATATATTATATTATTTATATTACTTTAAACAAATATTTTAATTTATTAATAAGTATTATCTTATTTGAATACTTAACTATATAATTACTAAGTACTTTTATTATAATATAATAATACTAATACTAATAATAGTAATAAAATTATAAATAAGTATTATCTTATTTGAATACTTAACTATATAATTACTAAATATATTTATAGTAATGATGATAGTAATAATTTATATCTATATTCGCTATACTATTATATAAAACATTTAATGATGACACAGTTATAATTTTACTTAAAATTTAACACACCTAATATAACTTTTTAATCATAAAGTAGAAGTACTATATACATATATCCAATAGTTTCCAGTTTGTCATATATAATCAGTTTCTCCCGATTAATATATTATCTAATATACATTTATTTTAAGTACTATCTTATTTTTAATACTTAAATTAATATTAAAATATATACGTTTGTTATTTATATTTATATATATAACTTAATACTATTTTATTTAAGTATTATTTTATTTAAACACTTAAATATATAATTACTGAATATTTACATAGTTATAATAATAATAATACCCAAATATATCAAAGTTTAAGACAAATGAAAAATAGGCTCGATAACACCCGTCACATCAGTATCTCTACTACTATATAATACGAAACCCATGGATAGATTGGTAATTTTTTATTTTTGTAAGACGCCAAAAACAACTATTTAAGCAACTGGTACAAGTGCTTATGCAAGTGTTTCTAAATTATCATCATTTAATAAACTTATTCTAATTAATACATGAGTTAATGCATATGATTAAATTCACTATATTAGATATACATTATTTATAATAATTTAATTAACATTATATTTATATTTTTCATTTATATTTTCACTATTTAAGTATTATATTATTAACTATATACTATTTACCAAATATTTACATATTTATAATAATAATAATAATAATAATAAATAATAATAATAATAATAATAATATAATCAGTACTTAAGGCTGGTCGAAAAATAGACTCAGTAGCACCCGCGTATCATGTGACCTTTCGTACTTTTGTTATCTATATGATACTTCCGTTACCTCTTGTATGTACTGTATGTTATTTAAACAAATATTGTCACACCCCAACCTTAACGGCGGAAACGTCGAGATGTGAGGGTTAAGATTGTTCATGCCATACAACACTAATTCAATGTGTAAATATTATTAAATACCAAATTCATGACGTACATAATTATAAATCATAAGTCTAAAACAACCAACATAACATAAGTTAATTTGACATCAAGTAACAAAATATGCCCTTTTATTATTCTCTAGGTCCAATCCTAGATGTTTACAAGTCTTCAAGAGTAATACTAAGCGGGATCATTACCTGAAACATGTTAAAAATAAGGTCAACATATAATGTTGGTGAGTTTTCATAGATTGAACATACATATATATATTAAACATTAAGATGACAATTCATGTCATAGGTTAAAGGACAATGCAAATATAAATGGATAAACAAATGTAACAATCAAACCTTGACAAATATGGCCACAACGAAATTATACGAATAGCTAAGTGTACTTGGTTCCCATGGTGATCAAGAATACGTCACCAGGAGCCGGCAATAACCTCGGCTTACGTTCTGGATATCATCAATTGCGAGTCCATGACAACGATATTCCAAAAACCGCTTTCCATACTCGATATGGACATTATGAGTTCATGGTTATGCCTTTTGGTTTGACTAATGCTCCTGTTGTCTTCATGGATCTCATGAATCGAGTATGTAAACCGTACTTGGACAAATTCGTGATTGTGTTTATCGACGATATTCTCATCTACTCCAAGACGAAAACTGATCACGAGTTGCACTTGCGACAAGTTCTTGAACTTTAGAAGAAGGAACAACTGTACGCCAAGTTCTCTAAGTGCAAATTTTGGCTTGAAGAAGTCCAATTTCTAGGTCATGTGGTGAATAGCCAAGGAATTCACGTCGACCTTGCTAAAATAGAAGCCGTGAAAAATTGGTGTGTTCCCAAGACCCCAACTGAAGTCCGCTCTTTTCTTGGTTTAGCGGGTTACTACCGTAGGTTCATTGCAAATTTCTCAAAGATTGCGAAACCACTTATGGCGTTAACCCAAAAGAATAGACTTTTTGAATGGGGACCTGAACAAGAAGAGGCTTTCGAGACACTGAAACGCAAGTTGTGTAACGCTCCTATTCTAACCCTCCCTGATGGAAATGACGATTTTACTGTGTACTGTGATGCGTCTAATCAAGGCCTTGGTTGTGTGCTCCTGCAACGAGGGAAGGTCATAGCATACGCATCAAGACAATTGAAGGTTCATGAAGTAAACTACACAACCCATGATCTTGAACTTGGTGCCCTGGTTTTTTGCCTTAAAGATTCGGAGGCACTACCTTTATGGGACGCAATGTACAGTCTACACGATCACAAGAGCCTTCAACACGTGTTCAATCAAAAGGATCTCAACATGAGGCAACGACGTTGGATTGAGTTGATTAGCGACTACGATTGTGATATTCGTTATCATCCTGGAAAAGCGAATGTTGTAGCCGACGCGCTAAGTCGCAAGATCCACAATAAGACTATCTCATTTCAAGAAATTCGAGATCGAAGGCAATGGTTTTACACACTAGGAGAATTTGATACGGAGATTCACGTGGATATCAACAAGGCTACTATCATGCTCCAAAATATAAGGATTGATAGTGACCTCGAGTTTTGCATCTCCGAGGCCCAACAAGCAGCGTTAACTGAAGAAATTGAGAAAGAAGAAATTGTGTTTAACGTTCGGTCACAACTAGAAACAAAACCGAATGGCATGTTGTATTTCTTGAACCGACTTTGGGTTCCAAATCGGGACAATCTCCGCACTTCATCATGAACGAAGCTCATCAAATACGTTACTCTATTCACACTGGGTCCGATAAGATGTATATGGACCTGCGTGGCCAATATTGGTGGCCAGGGATGAAGAAAGATATCGCTTCTTATGTAGCAAAATGCCTCACGTGTGCAAGGGTCAAAGCGGAACATCAACGGCCTAATGGCTTATTTGAGCAACCAGAAATCCCTATGTGGAAATGGGAGCATATATCCATGGATTTCATAACCAAGTTACCTCGTACTCCTCGTGGTCATGATAGTATATGGGTGATTGTTGACCATTTGACTAAAACAGCACATTTCATACCAATACGAGAGACTTACAAAGTTTCAAAGTTGGCTCGTATTTATATCGATGAAATTGTGAGTCGACACGGCGTGCCTTTGCATATCATATCCAATCGAGATGCTCATTTCACTTCACACTTTTAGTCTTCTATGCAAGAACTCTTGGGTACCCAACTGGATTTAAGCACGACTTACCATCCTCAAACGGACGGTCAAACCGAGCGAACCATCCAAACTCTTGAGGATTTGCTACGTCTTTGTGTTCTCGACTTTGGTGGTGATTGGGATACGCATTTACCGTTAGCAGAATTCTCTTATAACAATAGTTACCACTCAAGTATTAAGATGGAACCATTCGAAGCTCTATATGGTCGTAAATGTCGTTCTCCGATTTGCTGGACTAACATCGGTGAAAACTTCATTACCGGTCCAGAACTTATTCAAGAAACGACTGATAAGTTTCCAAAATCCGTAATAACCTTGAGGTGGCTAGAAGTCGACAAAAGAGTTACGCGGATAAAGAAGCAAGCCATTGGAATTCCAAGTCAACGACATGGTTCTTCTTAAGGTCTCACCAAGGAAGGGCGTTGTTCGTTTTGGGAAGAAGGGTAAGTTAGCTCCACGGTTTGTAGGACCTTTCAAGATTCTAAAAAGGGTTGGAAAAGTGGCCTATAAACTAGAACTACCCTCTGAACTTAGCGGGGTTCATCCTGTCTTCCATGTCTCAAACTTGAGAAAATGCTTGGCCGATGAAGGTTCCAATTGACAAGTCCTTGCATTTTGTCGAGAAACCTGTTGAGATATGGATCGAACACTGAAGAAGACCCGAACAACTACCACGCCAATGGTCAAAGTTCGTTGGGAAAATAAACGTGGAGCCGAGTTCACTTGGGAACGCGAGGATCACATGAAGAAGAAATACTCCTATCTGTTCGTTTAGTCTTATCTTTAATTTCGGGACGAAAGTTCTTAAAGTTGGGAAGACTGTGACCTCTCGTATATTTGTTAGATTATTTGTTAATTTCTGTTATCTCTTATATGTACTATGGATGTTATTAATACGAATACAAGGACTCATTGAAATTTCATTAATTTTGTTGTATTGGAATTCAAAATTATTATAACTTGACTTATTATTGAATAATTAAGTTTAAAAATAATAATATAATAATAATAACCATAATCATAATAATAATAATTGTAAAAATAATAATACTAATAATATTAAACATAAAAGTGATAACTACAAATAAAATTATAAGAATAATAAAATCTATTTATTTAAAAATTAGGGAATTTGTATTTATTTAAGAATAATAATACTAAACAACAGGGACCAAATCGTAAATTCTTTAAAACCCAACCCCCATCCCCGATTTCCCGGCCACCACTCCGGCCACACGCCGGCGACTCCTAAAAACCTCCTAACAACCCACTCATAACACCGCAATTCGTTCCTAATTGGTTCGTGAACACATTTCCAACCCGAAGGTGTAAATTAACTCATTTTACATTGTGGTTCGGTTCAACAATGAATTGAAACCGAAAGTCATCAAACCCAAATCAATTCTACACTTAAAACCTATTATTAATAAAATTAATCAGGCACCAACGTTCATCTAATCACTACGAAATCAATGGTGCGTTAATTGCACTTAAAAACCGCTATAACTCTGTTCGAATTGCAACCGAAACTTTCGAAGCTAACTTAAACTCGATGAACATGAATCGGTGCAAATTGAAACTATTTAACAGAGGGAAAAGGTGTCAATTGTTCATTTCCAACTCTCTGTAAGCTTAATTGCTCGAAAACACACTCAAAATACCTTGTTCAATCACCCCTGCACATCGCGACGGTTCTAAGAGTGTTCATCCTTGAATCGATGCTAATCAGGTAATTGAGAACTTGTATACACACGATTGAATGTGGGGAACAAAAGCCCCATGGTTAATTCCACTATTGGCTGCGAATTCACACCCAATTGGATCGAATTTGAATTCTAGGGTTCTTGGTGATTTGGGCGTTTTCGAATTAAAATGTTATATGAATTGGAAACGGGTTTTTGACAAGAAATGGGGCCTTGTCCCGTTGGTTAAAGCTTAAAAGGTATAGGCAAAGGACCCGGGTTCGAACCCGAGTCCCTGCATTTCTTTTTTTTAAATGTATTTTCTGAATTTATAAAATTCAGAAAATATTTTAATATTATTGTGAATTATTTTCAATCAGAAACTAAATAAAAATTATTTTCTTTTAAATTTCCTAGAAATTTAATTAATAAATCTTTTATTCTTTTACCTTGAAATTTATAAAATTGTTATAAAATGTATTGATAGTTTTAAATTGTAATGAAATTATTATTCCTTAATTCTCAAGAATTTCAATTTAATAAAACTTTCATTTTTTTTTATAAAATATATTTACAAGTTTAAATTATATATTAAAAGAAATAAAAATATATATGTGCATATTTAAAATGTGCATCTATTATAGTTAATAGATTTATCTTAATCATTTAAGATTACAAATTACTATTATATCAAATGGTATTAATAATTCTTCGATAATAAAATTTAATTTCTTATTAATGAGATTATCACAAGATTCCTATTTGGCCATTTAAATTATAAAATAATAATAAATTGTATTTAGCCTATAATTTATAATCGTGGGCTAAATGATTTATAAAATCTCAAATAACATCATTATACTATCACATTGTTATCCAAACCCCAAATTCCAAAAGAAACCGTGGATTCCCGAGTAGCCGTTAAAACTATAATAATTACGGATTAACTTTAATAACGTTCTCTAGGTTGAATTTTAACGAACTTTTGGCGTTTAGTTCAAGTTACCACATCTGTTCATCATTATCATCCATGTGAGTTTTTCATACCCCATTTTATATTATTTCACACATTTGGGGTGAAACATGTTAACCTTATTAAAAGTACACTTGTAAAGACGTTTATACTCTTGTAACACTCGTGCAATTCATTTTATATTTTGTCATGGTTATTTGGATTCTTGTAACTATTATGTGATCAACTCTTGTAAAATACAATCATTAACTATTGCTAGCCTAGCGACGCCATAGATCTATGGGCCTGACAAGCCTATTTGGTGCTAAAGCTGAGGTTATTGCCGGCTCCTGGTGACGTATTCTTGATCACCATGGGAACCAAGTACACTTAGCTATTCGTATAATTTCGTTGTGGCCATATTTGTCAAGGTTTGATTGTTATATTTGTTTATCCATTTATATTTGCATTGTCCTTTAACCTATGACATGAATTGTCATCTTAATGTTAATATATATATGTATGTTCAATCTATGGAAACTCACCAACATTATATGTTGACCTTATTTTTAACATTTTTCAGGTAATGATCCCGCTTAGTATTACTCTTAAAGACTTGTAAACATCTAGGATTGGACCTAGAGAATAATAAAAGAGCATATTTTGTTACTTGATGCCAAATTAAACTTATGTTATGTTGGTTGTTTTGAGACTGATGATTTATAATTATGTATGTCATGAATTTGGTATTTAATAATATTTATACATTGAATTAGTGTTGTGTGACATGAACAATCTTAACCCTCACATCTCGACGTTTCCGCCGTTAAGGTTGGGGATTGGTATCAGAGCCCATAACTATAGGGATTTAGGTTATTAGAAATGGTGACCTAGACTATGGTTAATGTAGGGACCTTATTCATGAATATTCGTTATGATCTTGTAAGTCTACTTATATGTTATCACATGATGTTCCATGCTACATGATGAACCCTTTATGTGCTATTTGACTTTACTTAGCAAATTGTGCCTTAGGTGTTTGACTTGAATGACGAAATCCCTAATCTTGTATGCCCCCCAACTTTCTAATCCTCTTCATCTGCTCTTAGTTTTACCACACCTAGTCTCTTCTCTAAAACTTATTCTCGACTCCGTGTGGAATCTTATGCATTATAGCAAGTGGAAAAAAATTCTTTAGACATTATGTCTAAATCTTGAAAATCTCATCGAGGTTTTAATTCTAATAGCCTATAAGGAAGTGTGTGACACATAAACACCTGTATTCTGTATTTCCTGGCAAAAAGCCCCCGGGCTAAGGTAAGCATTTCGTATAAATCCCACTGCGGGACCTGTTATGCTTACCTGGGGATTTGTTCGGGATGATGATAAATTATGTTCAACATACACATGTTCCCCAAGGTAATTGGAATTAAGTTACCTCGACGTGTCAATGTTCCTATTGGCTGTGTGGTACCAAATGGAACCATCCTGTTTACATTTATAAATTTCAAAATTTATGATTATTTGAACTGGTTTATCACCAAAATTCTAATATATTCCCTATTTATATTTTAAAAAAATGTCTCCCATCATGGAAAACGTGCTAGCTCCGACCGAAAACTCGCTGCTATGATTGCCCGGCAAATGGCTGCTATTCTTCCAACCATGGTCGCCCGAATTAGTAGCACCCTGCTGGCTAAATCTTGAAAATCTTGAAGGTAGTGCTACTTAATTAAGTGCTACTTAATTCGGCGACCATGGTTGGAAGAACAGCAGCAGTTTGCCGGGCAATCATAGCGGCATTTTCGGTCGGAGCTAGCAGTTTTCCATGATGGCGAGACATTCTATAAAAATAAAATAGAGAGATATTAAAATTTTTGGTGATAAACCAGTTCAATAATCATGAATCCCAAATTTATAATGTAAACAGGATGGTTCCATTTGGTACCACACAGCCAATAGGAACATTGACACGTCGAGGTAACTTAGTTCCAACTACCTTGGTGAAATGTGTATGTTGACCAGAATTTATCACTCATCCCGAAAATCCCCAGGTAAGCATAAAAGATCCGCAGTGGGATTTATACGAATGCTTACCTTAGCCGAGGCTTTTGCCAGGAAATCCAGAATACATGTGTTTATGTGTCACACCTTCCCTCTAGGCTATTAGAATTAAAACCTCGATGAGATTTTCAAGATTTAGACATAGTGTCTAAAGAATTTTATCCACTCGATATGATGCGTAAGATTCCACACGTAGTCGAGAATAAGTTTTAGAAGGATTAGACATGGTAGAACTAAGGGCAGATGTAGAGGATTAGGAAGTTGGGGTATACAAGATTCAAGTCACACACCTAAGGCGCCATTTTATAAATAAAGTCAAATAGCACATAAGGGATTCATCATGCAGCATGTAACATCATGTGATAGGCATATAAGCAAACTTACAAGATCATAATGAATATTCATGAAAAGGGTCCCTACATTAACCATAGTCTAGGCCACCATTTCTAATAACCTAAATCCCTGTAGTTATAGGCTCTGATACCAATCTGTCACACCCCAACCTTAACGGCGAAAACGTGGAGATGTGAGGGTTAAGATTGTTCATGCCACACAACACTAATTCAATGTGTAAATATTATTAAATACCAAATTCATGAAATACATAATTATAAATCATAAGTCTCAAAACAACCAACATAACATAAGTTTAATTTGTCATCAAGTAACAAAATATACCTCTTTATTATTCTCTAGGTCCAATCCTAGATGTTTACATGTCTTTAAGAGTAATACTAAGCAGAATCATTACCTGAAACATGTTAAAAATAAGGTCAACATATAATGTTGGTGAGTTTCCATAGATTGAACATACATATATATATTAAACATTAAGATGGCAATTCATGAAAATATAAATGGATAAACAAATGTAACAATCAAACCTTGACAAATATGGCCACAACAAAATTATACGATTAGCTAAGTGTACTTGGTTCCCATGGTGGTCAAGAATACGTCACCAGGAGCCAGCAATAACCTCGGCTTTAGCACCAAATAGGCTTGTCAGACCCATAGATCTATGACGTCGCTAGGCTAGCAATAGTTAATGATTGTATTTTACAAGAGTTGACCACATAATAGTTACAAGAATCGAAATAACCATGACAAAATATAAAATGAATTGCACGAGTGTTACAAGAGTATAAACGTCTTTACAAGTGTGCTTTTAATAAGGTTAATATGTTTCACCCAAAATGTGTGAAATAATATAAAATGGGGTATGGAAAACTCACATGGATGATAATGATGAACAGATGTGGTAACTTGAACTAAACGCCAAAAGTTCGTTAAAATTCAACCCAGAGAACGACGTTTAAAGTTAATCCGTAATTATTATAGTTTTAACGGCTACTCGGGAATCCACGGTTTCTTTTGGAATTTGGGGTTTTGGATAACAATGTGATAGTATAATGATGTTATTTAAGATTTTATAAATCGTTTAGCCCACGATTATAAATTATAGGTTAGATACAATTTATTATTATTTTATAATTTAAATGGCCAAATAGGAATCTTTGTGATAATCTCATTAATAAGAAATTAAATTTTTATTATCGAAGAGTGATTAAATGCCATTTGATATAATAGTAATTTGTAATCTTAAATGATTAAGATAAATCTATTAATATAATAGATGCACATTTTAAATATGCACATATATATTTTATTTTCTTTCAAATATAATTTAAACTTGTAAACATATTTTAAAAAAAAAAGAAAGATTTATTAAATTGAAATTCTTGAGAATTAAGGAAGAACAATTTCATTACAATTTAAAACTAACAATACATTTTATTATAATTTTTATAATTTCCAAGGTAAAAGAATAAAAGATTTATAAATTAAATTTCTAGAAAATTTAAAAGAAAATAATTTTTATTTAGTTTCTGATTGAAAATGATTCATAATAATATTAAATATTTTTTGAATTTTATAAATCCAGAAAACACATTTTAAAAAAAGAAATGTAGGGACTCGGATTCGAACCCGGGTCCCTTGCCCAAATCACCAAGAACCTAGAATTCAAATTCGATCCAATTGTGTGTGAATTTGCAGCCGATAGTGGAATTAACCATGGGGTTTTTGTTCCCCACATTCAATCGTGTGTATACAAGTTCTCAATTACCTGATTAGCTTCGATTCGAGGATGAACACTCTTAGAACTGTCGCGATGTGCAGGGGTGATTGAACAAGGTATTTTTGAGTGTGTTTTCGAACAATTAAGCTTACAGAGAGTTGGAAAGGAACAATTGACACCTTTCCCCTCTGTTAAATAGTTTCAATTTGCACCTATTCATGTTCATCGAGTTTAAGTTAGCTTCGAAAGTTTCGGTTGCAATTCGAACAGAGTTATAACGCTTTTTAAGTGCAATTAACGCACCATTGATTTCATAGTGATTAGATGAACGTTGGTGCCTGATTAATTTTATTAATAATAGGTTTTAAGTGTAGAATTGATTTGGGTTTGATGACTTTCAGTTTCAATTCATTGTTGAACCGAACCACAATGTAAAAAGAAGTAATTTACACCTTCGGGTTGGAAATGTGTTCACGAACTGATTAGGAAGAATTGCGGTGTTATGAGTGGGTTGTTAGGAGGTTTTTAGGAGTCGCCGGAGTCGCCGGCGTGTGGCCAGAGTGGTGGCCGGGAAATCAGGGATGGGGGTTGGGTTTTAAAGAATTTACGATTTGGTCCCAGTTGTTTTAGGACTTGTTATTTCATGCCCAAAGTTGTTTTAAATACAAATTCCCTAATTTTTAAATAAATAATTTTATTATTCTTATAATTTTATTTGTAGTTATCACTTTTATGTTTAATATTATTAGTATTATTATTTTTACTATTATTATTATTATGATTATGGTATCATTATTATTATTATTATTATTAAACTTAATTATTCAATAATAAGTCAAGTTATAATAATTTTAAATTCCAATACAACAAAATTAATGAAATTTCAATGAGTCCTTGTATTCGTATTAATAATATCCATAATACATATAAGAGATAACGAAAATTAACAAATAATCTAAAAAATACAAGAGGTCACAAATATGAGGGTTCATTTTGTGTTTTTCAATAGTCTTAAATTATAATGTTAGTTGTGAAATCACAACTTATTTAATTATTACAATAAATAAATTAATAAAGTGCTAAATGTAAACTTATAAATGTGTCCTAAATTATATATATATATATATATATATATATATATATATATATATATATATATCATACATGAATAAATGGATATTTATTAATATGTAAATTTTTAGAAATATGATCTTAGGCACTAAAATTAAGACAAATATGAAAATGTTGAGTTTTTATAAAAACCATAAAAATTATAAAATACATAATTATTATTAGTAAAAGTTTTAAACGTTATAAAGTTGTATTTAAAGGTTTTGGGCATAAAATAATAAGTTTTAAACTACAGGGACCAAATCTGTAAATATTTTAAAACTAACCCCCACCCTTTTAACCCCGGTTTTTCCGGCGACCGCCGGCCACCCTTCGGCCGAACTCCGGCCAAGCTCCGGCGAAGCCTCCACCACCCCAAAACTTAACTTTTAAAACCCCAAATCGTTTCAATTGAACCGTGGAACCATTTCGAACTCAAGTACGCACATTAATTGAATGATAATTAAGGCTTTGTTAATCAATCGAACCGAAACCGAACCTCATCAAAACCAAGTTCGGTTTTGCACTTAAATTGTATTATTAATGAAATGCATTGAGTATATACGTTCGTATAATCAATTGGAAATCAATGAAATGATCAAATTCACCTGAAACGTCAAATTATACCCCTTTAATCGATGGTAACGGCCGAGACTAATCTTAGAGCCGTTGGGCACTTAATCGACCAAATGGGAACTATAAATTTGAGGGCTAATGCTCAAAACAATTCCTTTAAGCTTTCTGAAACTTCGATTTGATACAAAACACACACACACATCGAATTGCTCATCGAGACACCGTCGGCACATTCATCCCACTGTTCTCTTCAATTCCATTGAAATCAGGTAAATTAAATACATGTTTATACTCGATTTCATGTGGAGAACAAAAGCCCTAATGTTAATTTCATTATCGAATGTGTTTCGTGGTTCAATTGGGATGGAATTGAAATTAGGGTTTATGCGAATTGGGAGATCTTTTCAGATATAGTTTTTATTAATTGTTTTGCGTTTTAAGACAGGAATTGGGGCTTTGGCCCACTGGTTAAAGCGAAAGAGTCATGGGCAGGAGGTCCCGGGTTCGAACCCGGGCATCTGCAATTCTTTTTAAACAATGATTTTTATTACTAATTAATTTCAGAAAAATTTTGAAATATTATTAAGTTGATAAAAAATTCATTTTAATAACTTATACTAAATCAAAATTTAGTTAGAAATATTTTTAAATCCTTATAAATAATAAACTAATAAATCCTTCATTTTTATTTTAAAAAGTTATAAAATTTTTATAAAAATCTCTGATTTGTTTATTCAATTATTCTAAAACAAATATATATACTAATTATTACTATTGACTATACGAATAATATGTGTTCAAATAAAAATTGTTATCATATCATTTATAATATTTAATAATTCATTTTTATACAAGTTTATTATTATAAATTAATGGCTTAGTATTAAGCTACAGATCATTAATTTCTCAAAAAGTGATTCCAATGATTTCCTTAATTATAAAATATTTAACTTTTTATTAATGAGATTATTCCAAGATTTCTTATTGTTTATTCAATCATTCTAAGACAATTATTTATTTTAGTTACCTTATAATTTATTGGTTATACGACCTATATGTATTCAAATAAAGTCGTCATACTATCATTTTGATATCTAAAACCCCTAAATTCCAAAAGAAACGTAGATCCCGTGTAGACTTTAAGACTATAATAATTATGGGTTAATTTTAAACGCAGTTTTCTAGGTTGAATCTTAACGAACCTTCGGCGTTTAGTTCAAGTCTTCATCTTTGCTCATCATCATCATTCATATGAGTTTCCATACCCCGTTTTACTTTATTTCACACATTTTAGGGTGAAACATGTTAACTGTAATAAAATCACACTTGTAAAGACGTTTGTATCCTTGTAACACACGTGTAATTCATCTTATATTTTGTCATGGTTATTTGGGACCTTGTAAATATTATGTGATAGACACTTGTAAACACAATCATTAACTATTGCTAGCCTAGCGACGTCATAGATCTATGGGCTTGACAAGCCTATTTGGTGTCAAGGCCGAGGTTATTGCCGGCTCCTAATGACGTATTCTTGATCATCATGGGAACCAAATACACTTAGCTAATCGTATAATTTTGTTGTGGCCATATTATGTCAATGTTTGATTGTTTCATTTGCTATCCATTTATATATGCATTATCCTTTAACTTATGACATGAATTGCCATCTTAAAAGATTCTATATATGTATGTACAACCTATGGGAACTCACCAACATTATATGTTGACCGTATTTTTTTTAACATGTTTCAGGAAATGCTCAAGCTTAGTATAGCTCTTGAAGATATGAAATCATCTAGGATTGGACCTAGAGAAAATAAAAATCATGCTTTGAAACTGGATGTTTAAATTTTTACTTATGCTATATTTGTTTGATTGGAGACTTATGTTATGACAATGTTTGACATGAAATGGATATTTAATAATATTTACACTTTGGAGTAGCGTTGTGTGGCATGAACAATCTTAACCCTCACATCTCAACGTTTCCGTCGTTAAGGTTGGGGTGTGACATATCACGCGAGCCAATTCATTATACATAACATATAAAAAGCAATAATAAATATCTATATTATCTATACTATTTATAAAGCATTTCAGGATATCAAAATAATAATTTTATCTTTACATTTAAGACACCTGTAGGGTTAGTATGATAATATTATGGTGGATTTTAATTTAATTTTTTTAATCCATATGAATTCATTGAATTTAATAATACCAGCAATAATATAATAATAATAGTAATAATATTTAAAGTAATTATAATAGTATTTACAAAATAAAACAGTTTTAGTAATATGTAATAATATACAAGTCATCAAACAAAAAATACACAAGCTCATAAAATTGCTTCAAAGTTCTGAATCTTGTATCGTTTTTCTCTTATAATAATAAAAATATGATGGTTTATAAAATCTAAATTTATCGTTATGATGTGCTAAATTATATCAATGTTTTGACATGATTTTTTTTTAAAAACAGAGTTGTCAATATAATTTTTATCCATATCTACAGATTGAATACTAATGTACAAGTAATCAAAATCAAGTGTTATAAATTTTAACAACCCATGGCAAAATGCGGGTTTGCATACTAGTATATAACAAAGAGAAAAATTATAAGTAGTAAAGGTGTAGGTTTTTTTAATGTTTCAATAATTATTTTTTTTCCTCCAAACTAATAAAAAGGCCTACTTTGTTTTTTTACAATTTTATATTTAAAACCTCTAAGGATTTTTTGACACTATCACAACACTTTCTTTCTCTTTGTTTTTTTTTCAAGTTGATACCTACTCATTTTGATACTTTAAAAACATTATATTTAAGCCTTCAAGTTATGTTAAATTTACATTTAATCACCTGAACCTTGTTTAAATTTTATATACTTAGCCTTCAAGTTATGTCAAAATTATATTTAATCACTTGAACTTTTTTTAAGTTTTATACTTATGTCTTCGAGTTATATCAAATTTCCTTTAATCAATTAAAATAGAGCTCGTCAATTATAGTAAAGTACCATTTACGAATTCGCTATTTTTCTTTTATGTTTTGAGGTATTTATCTTTTTATAGTATTTTTTTACTATACTTCTTTATCAATGTTTAACAGGTAATCTTTTTTCAGGTGGTTAGTACTAACGTGTAAATCATCAGAATTAAATCTCTTAACTTTTATATCACTGCATAGAGCGAGTCACACCCACTAGTATTCATGTATATGAAACAAAAGAAACGTTACAAATTGAGTTAAACAAATACCGGTTAGATGATCTCAGATCTCTCATCTTCAGCATTTGAAAGCTTGAAATTGAACCATTAATTACATCGTTATCTGTTACTTTATCAAATGCTTATTTTTCGACCGCACAAAAAGTTGACACTAAGAACTTGTTAAGAATGCGATTTCATCTTCTAAGGTTCAAATCTCCTAATTTTATAACAAATAAAATGTAAACTATTATCAAACAATTAAAATTACAAACTAAGCCCTAACCTTAAGTTCAAATTCATCTCTTTTGTGTTATAGAAATACAATTTTATAAATCCTATTAAATTCAAAATAAAAAGTGAACTAAATAAAAAAATAATACCTTGATGAGGGGAGGTGCATTGCTAGAGCCTAGAGAAGACCGGCCAGCGTGGTGGTGCGCAACGGTGGCTAGCAACTGGTTGACCATCGAAGAGGATTGTAGGTGGAGAGGCAATGGCTATTGTCCTGTTGTGCTTGACTCCTATCGCTTGTTGCTAGAATCAAGTGACAAAATGGTTTATTTTATTTGAGTAAATTATATGGATGGTCCCTGTAGTTATGTTAAAATTTTAGATTTAGTCCTTAAAGTTAATCTTTGAATATAGTCCCTAGTATTTCTTTTTCTTTCATATATAATCCTAATGTCTGTTAGTCAACCGTTAGTGATGTTAAATATTATAAAAATTAGTATTTTACTCGCATTAGCCATCTATTTAATTTACCTTTTAAACTATAGTATTATTTTTATTTAAGAAAATTTTATTTTTGTTTTTCAAAATTTTTTATTTTTTATATTATTTTTATAATTTCATTATCAATATGATTATTATTTAACAAAATACGTCTTAAATAGACAAATAAAAATCTTTTTAAAACATGTTTTTTAAAATGTTTGATTTTTAATCCGTTCATTTTTATACGTCTTCTAAAACTTTTTATTTTTAAACTTTTTTTAAACTGGTTGGTTTTCTAAAGTTATTTTTTTTAAAACCATTCATTTTTAAAACACATTTTCTTAAACAAATTCTTAGTTTTTTAAACATTTTTTAAAAACAATTCAGTTTTAAACGTATTTATAAAAGAATACATTTTTATAAAGGTTTAAAAAACCAGCATATTGGTTTTAAAAAAATTTATAATCCAAACATTTAAAAGAATAAATTTTTTAAAATATTTTTATTTGTATATTAAATAATAAACATATTTATAATAAAAAATTATAATAAAATGAAATTATATTGATGATCCTTACAAGTAAAATAGTTATTTTGATAAATTTAATATCACTAACTGAACTAACATAGTAGGGACTAATGATGAAAGATAACTATAATATTAGAGACTATATTTTGCATTTTTAAAACTTTAAGGACCAAATCCAAAATTTTAACCAAATCACACGGACCATTCGTCTAATTTACTCTTTTTATTTTAATAGGTTTTAGGTTTTTTTTACTTTTAGTAATCATTGGGCTTCTAAATATAAATAAAGTTTTGGGTTGTTATACAATTTGGTAAAATTAGCTTTTAATGATTTTAAGGCGAGGTGTTGGACTTTTAAAAAAAACTAAGGGCATCCTAATTTTCACTTAAAAGTATCCTCATACATAAAACGATGCTAAAAATTGTACTCCAAGACCACAGTTGAGGGGTAGCCCGGCCTACATGGGCCCTTGGTATGTTCGCCCCTGGTCAATGTGTCATTGCTATAAGATGGAAGGTATCATCATAACTTCTCACTAATAAGGTGTTTGTCCTAAGCAAAAAATCCTGGTGGTAAGGTGTTTTTCGTTATTATAAGATATCGGTGGTTTAATGCTATAACATGCATGTATAAATGAAATTAAATTATGAGTAGTTTAAAAAAAGAAGATGATTCAAGTTTTCTTGATCTTATTCTTTCTTTGGAACTTGAGATGGTTATATGAAAGAGTGTACAAATTAATTACTTAAAAGCGTTTACTTTTTAATTTTTTTAAGTGCAAGAACATTCCCAAAATGTTTGTTGATTAAATAGAAGTGTGTGAGAGTGTGAATTAGAATTTCAACATGCCTAGAAAGCCAACTCACAGTTGGACCGTACATTAACCATGTTATTATTCAATGTAAAGTTAAAATCTGTTTTAATCATAGTTCACATTTTAAATAGTGAAGAAGATTAACCACGAAACATGTCACTTAATCAACCAAGATGAATAGCTAAAATACACTTTTAAATCATATTTTCATATCAATATCAATTCATTGTTGTAAAGTATTTATGTGAGTGGGTGGTCAACGCGTGGTTGATCAATAAGAGTTATATGACTCATCTCTTAGGCTGTTTCCTGAGTTTGGAATGTTATTTAGATGGCTGACAATGAAAATTTTGAATACAGATATCTCTGTATATGTGATTTTTGCTTTACAATGGTGTATAAATGCAACGGTATTCTCTAAGAACATGACTATAATTATGAAACTCTATAATTGAGATAAACTAAAAATATATTAAAAAATAAGTTTATATATATATTCGTATATATACGTATATATATACGTATATATACGTATATATACGTATATATACGTATATATACATATATATACATATGAGAGGAATCATGAGAAAACCACTAATTTATAAGAAAACCAAGAAAACCCTTTTTAGTCAATCAAAAAGTTTTCTTTTTAATTTTTAAATTTTAATTTAGAAGGTTAATAATATAATTTTAACACCTTTTTAATTTTAATAGTTACCTTTGTAAATTCCTTAATTATCTCCTTGTTTAATTTTATGTTGTTGACTAATTGATTCCATCATCTTCCTCTATTATCATCTATATTCTTTGAACCAAAAAAAGATATTAATTTTATATAGAACATCCTAAAATCTTATTGTCAAAGAAGTAGAATTGTACTTTACGTAAACCATCAAAGCAAAAGATATAAACTTTCATAGCATCATAGGTAAATAAAGTTTCATTGACTATTTGCTAAAACACCATAATGGCAGCTTATATCAATTGGGGTTGGACCAACCTTTTTAAGGTGAAGATTTTCTTGGATTTTATATTGATAACTAGTATCATGTGAAGTCGATCTTGGTGGCTTTCATATTTTTTGTTTTATATAAGGATTGATTACTTGAATATCTTACAAACATTGGTGAACAATCGATTGATTCAAACTCAATGGATTGGCTCTCAAGATTAGAGGTGGTGGTTAGGGCAACCTTGCTTGGTTTGAATTCATCTTCTTTAATTTACATATACGTAAGCAAATATACATATATGCTTACATATACGTAAGTAGGTTAACACACATTTTTACATATACATAATCAGGTTGCTTATGTGTTTACATATACGTAATGTGGTGGCTAGGGCAATCATGCTTAGTTTAACTTCACCTTCATCATGTTACATATGTTTAAGCTGATATACATATGTGCTTACATATACATAAGCAAGTTAACATGTGTGCTCATATATACATAATTAGGTTGCTTATGTGTTTACATATATAAAGGCAAGTTTATATATGGCTACACTCATTCAATGTTGATTGATTTAAAAAAATGATGAAGATGACGTGAATTATTTGATGAAGATGAAGATTATTAATGTGATGTCAATTGTTGGTTTAATAAAAGTGCAATTTATGAGAGAGGAGAGAGAAAAGTGAATGTAAGAATTTTGATGATAATTTCTAAAACTAATATTTTTCTATTTCATATTTGCCCTTATACCATTAATATAATCTCCTTTAATTTTAAATTATTTACTAAAATGCCATTGTTTATATCAACTATTGATCTAATAGATCAATGGTTTAGATTAGGTTTTTTTGGTTTTCTAGTAAATGATGGTTTTTTTTAGAAACCCTCCCTTATATAATGTTTTTTACTTTGAAATCCATATGGTTAATCATTAAAGAGAGAGGCTACATATTAACAATTGAGAGGAGTAGTTTCTAGACTTTTCACATACTCAAATGCCTATACATATTTGTGAATACGTCAATGGTAGAGAATATATTATAAAGGTGATCACTATCTTAGTTAGAGAAAATAGTAACACATAGTTACCCATATTGAAGAGTGTCCGGAGAGAAGTTATTGGTGATCAATATCATGTTTAGTCATTACCTATCAAAGGTGATCACTATCTTATTAGTGAATATTTTTAAATGTGATATGTACCTTCTTAGAAAAAGCTTATTAGTGAAAAAAAATTTTAGATACCAAAAGAGTGTATGTAAGGTGAGTTAACAAACGCTTGAACCATTATGAATCTTAGTTTCTTGTTTTGATTTTTCTTTCACTTTAAACTATTTTATAACTGTTTTTAAACATCTTCAAGAAACATGTATAAAGAAACAAAGATTTTAAAAAAGTAGACACATAATTAAAAATAACATATTGCCTTAATAAATTCTTAAGTTCATGATTCATATTTTTACTATCCTTACCATATCTCATTTACTATATTACTAGTTTAAAGCCCGCGTGATGCAGCATAGAAATAACGCATGAGCTGGTTCTGATTAGTTTTGAGGTAAAACCATAGGAAACCCGGAACAAAATTAAAAGTTGTATATGTTTTCTAAAAAGTTCTTAATATACAAACAATATACTTTTTGTAGTTGAATTCTGTGATGTATTTGTAAATTTGATTTTAATAATTATCTATACTAACAAAAATGTAATTCATTAAATAATATGTCATTATATAACAAAGTAAATTGAATTATAATAATTATATAAGAGTTAATTATTAGAATATTTAATTATGTTATAAGTACTAGAATATTTAATTAAATATAAAAAATGTCTCTATTAGGTGTCTTAAATTTAAGTAAATATTAACTTTGTTCATCTTAAATACATTATATAGTGGTATAAATAACTTCTTATAAGTCCTAACATATAAATAAATGAAGAATATGAATGTTAGGTTCATTTTGAATAGATTTGATGATAAATTTGACCTAAAATGTATTCTTCATGTGCGCTAACCTTTTATTGGTCAAAACACACCTAATACTTTCACTTATAATAGTTGATTATGTATTAAAAAGCGGATATGATATCAAATAGATAGTGTTGAAAGTAAACAACACCAAAGACAAAGAAAACCAAAAGAATTTCAATTCGATTAATGCTCGAACGATTACAACACAGGAATGAGAAATCAATTTTTTGTGGATGATCAACTCAATCATCTCAGAAGCTATTTAAACTCACAAACCTCAACGGTTGTTAACAAACTATTAACAACCTAATGACACTCTAACTCATACAAAATAGAAATAGGCACATTAAGCCCTCAACTTATGCTGACTTTACAACTAACACTCACATTCTCCATCTTTAATTGAAAGTAAGCACACATTAAGCAACTCTAAACACTTGCTGAACTTAGGCCTTGGAAGAGACTTAGTTAGCATATCCGCAGTATTGTCATCAGTAGAAATGTCAATAACAAACACCTCCTTTGCATTCACTACATCTCTAATGAAATGCAACTTCACATTGATATGTTTGGTGCACTCATAAAACACTCCATTCTTTGACAGTTGCACAGGTCCTTGATTGTCACAATAAACCATCACATCATGGAAATCAACTCCCAATTCTGACACAAAACCCTTTAGCCAAAGAGCTTCCTTCATAGCCTCAGTAAGAGCCACATACTCAGCCTCAGTTGACGACAGGGCTACAACACTTTGCAGAGCTGCCTTCCAACTTACTACCCCATTCAATTCTTTAAAAACATAACCTGTGATAGACCTCCCTTTATCCAAATCTTTTGTAAAATCTACATCTACATAACCCATCAGCACTACTTTACCTACTGATCCATTTCCAAAGGTTAATCCCACCTGTTTAGTACCATGTAGATACCTTAGTAGCCATTTCACTGCTTCCCAATGCACTTTACCTGGACAAGACAGGTACCTACTAACCACACTTACACCATAGCTCAGATCAGGCCTTGTACAGACCATTAGGTACATCAGGCTACTTACAGCATTTGCATAAGGTATCCTTTCCATATGAACATTTCCCTCAACAGTTGAAGGTGAATCATCTAATGACAGCTTGAAATGCTGAGCAAAAGGTGTCATAACAGGTTTACAATTACCCATGCCAAAATTCCCTAGCACCTTTCTAATATATCCAGTTTTGGTCAGTCTCAACAACCCAGACTTTCTATCTCTTTCAATATCCATCCCAAGAATCTTTTTAGCAGCTCCAAGTTCCTTCATTTTGAATTCCTACATTAGCATCTTCTTGGCTTTTAATATTATATTGGAATTCTTACAAGCTATCAGCATATCATCTACATACAAAAGTAAGCAGATGAACTCCACTTCTTGATACTCATTATAATACACACAAGCATCATACTTACTCCTAACAAACCCATTTGAAGTAATATGATCATCAAATCTCTTGTACCACTGCCTTGGAGACTGTTTCAATCCGTATAAAGATCTTTGAAGCAGACAAACTTTGTCCTCACTCCCCTTTACCTTAAAACCTTTAGGTTGATGCATATAGATCTTTTCTTCAAGATTCCATGTAGGAATGTTGTCTTGACATCTAACTGTTCAAGCTCCATGTCAAGTAAACAGTCATAGACAAAATCACTCTTATAGAAGAGTGCTTAATAACCGGGGAAAATATCTCATTATAGTCTACCCTTGCTTGTCGGGTAAACCCTTTAGCCACTAACATTGCCTTATATCTAGGCCCCTCTACACCACTAACACCTTCTTTGAGCTTAAACAACCATTTGCATGCCATAACTTTCTGATCCTTTGGCTTATCAACCAACCTCCATATGTCATTCTTGTACAATGACTTAATCTCATCATTCATGGCACACCACCATTTATCTTTCTCAACTGAAGACATGGCTTGTTTAAATGACAAAGGCTCTGTAGTGCTTTCTAACTCAGCAGTCATGAACACAAATCAGATAACTCATCATTAGATCTATATCTAACAGGCACTACAGGCCACCTTCTGGCTCTATCTCTAGCCACTATACTCAACTGATGAGTGTGATGAGTGAGAACCCTGTTGTGAACTTTTCCTCACTTCAGAATTGCCTTTGGAAGTAGCTTGAGTACCTTCGAAAGCTTTAAAAATGCCTTCGAAAGATTTAGAAATGCCTTCGGAAGATTTAGAAATGCCTCCGGAAGATTTAGAAATGACTTCGGAAGATTTAGAAATGCCTTCGGAAGATTTCACCTCAATTTGAACTTCATTTTCATCAGCAGACCACCCATCACCTTGATGATCCTTTTTCCCCTTTACAATGTCCTTATACAAAACATCTTCCTTAAACACAACATCTCTACTTATAATCACCTTTGGTGAGATGTCTTCTAACCTCCACAACTTATAACCTTTCACCCTTCAGGATAACCAATGAACACACACATGCAAGCTCTAGCCTTAAGCTTATCTTGCTTCACATGTGCATAGGCTAATAACCAAACACTTTCAACTCATTGTAACTCTGCCTTTCCCTAGACCAAGGTTCCATTGGGGTTTTCTTATCAATTGCAGCAGAGGGTGACCTATTAACTAAATAAGCTGCAGTTACCACCGCCTCAGCCCAAAACACCTTAGGCAAACCTGAACCAATTAGCATACACCTTACTTGTCTAATAGAGTCCGGTTCATCCTTTCAGCCAAACTATTTTGTTGGGGTGTGTGTGGCACAGTGTGATGTCTAGCAATACCATGTTGCTTACAATACTGATCAAACTCCTTGTTACAAAACTCAAGGCCGTTATCAGTCCTGAGTTTCTTTACCTTTTTTAGTTTGGTTCTCCACTAGTACCTTCCATTCCTTGAATTTCTCAAGGGCCTCATGTTTATGTTTAAGTACAAACACCCAAACCCTTCGGGAAAAGTCATCTATAAGGGACATATAGTACCTAGCACCCCCCTTTGACTGAGTTCTTACAAGCCCCATAGATCAGAGTGTATGTAGTCTAAAATTCCTTTAGACTTATGGGTCCTTCTAGCAAACTTCACACTGTGAGCCTTACCCAGCACACAGTGTTCATAAAACCCAACACCAGCACCTTTGAAAGAACCAAGAGCCTGCTGGTTTTATAACTCCATCAGACCCTGGTCACTAATGTGTCCAAGTCTGTTGTGCCAAAGGGTAGCTTCACCAATCATCTTGTCACTTACAACACTATTGGCTTCACTTGCTAACTTTCCATCTAACATATAGACATTATTTTCACCCCTTGTGCCCGGCAGTATTACCATGGATCCCTTTACAACCTTGCACTTTCCATTCTTGAGGCTTACACAATACCCATTTTTCTCAAAAGTCCCTAGGGATATGAGGTTTCTTGATAAGTCTGGTATATACCTTACATTAGTTTACTCCACCTCAGTCTCGTTGTTCAACTTCAAGACAATAGTACCAACCCCTTTTATAAAACATGGCTTGTCATCTCCCAACTTTACAAAGCCCATTTCCCTTTCATCAATGCTGGCAAAGTACTTCTTGTGTGGAGTCATATGGTAAGAACATCCAGAATCAAGAATCCACTTTGCATCTGTTGATTCATTTGACACCACCAGAACATCAGAGCTCTCATAGCCATAAAGTGAGCTATCTGGAGAGGTTGTTCCTTGACTCAACTTAGACTCCCACTCATTCTTCTTTTTCTTTCTTTCTGGGCAATCTTTCTTTAGATGCTTTTCAGACTGACACACAAACACCATCTCTTCAGCTTGGACCTTGATCTCGCCACATTCTTGCCCCTTAAGGTTTGGTGCTTAAGTCTTCCTCTCACAAACAGACCATCCCCTGATTCATCTTGTACATCAGTTTGTTTCTTTAATTCCTTTGAATTCAGTGCAGGAAGCACTTCATCCATAGTCAATGTGTCTCTCTCGTACATCAGGGTGTCCATAAAGTGCTCAAAACTTTATGATAGAGAGGTTAAGAAATGACTGATTGATCTTCATCATCAACTTTGACATCGATGTTTTCCAGATCCAGAATCAACTTGTTAAACTCGTCGGTATAATCCTCCAATGACTTGCCTACACTCATGTGAAAGGTGTACAATCTTTTCTTGAGGTAGAGACGATTAGCCAGTGATTTAGTCATATACAGGCTTTCTAACTTCGACCAAATCCCTGTAGCCGAAGTTTCTTTAGACACTTCTCGAAGAAGTCGATCTCCCAGACTCAGGATAATGGCACTATGTGCCTTCTCGAGAATATCCTTCTTCTCTTTATCTGTTAGTGTCTCCGGCAACTTCGATTCTCCGGCAAGAGCGGCTACTAGTCCTTGATGAACTAGCAGTGCTCTCATCTTCACTCTTTAGAGCCTAAAATCATTTCGCCCATCAAATTTTTCCAATTCAAACTTCACCGAGGACACCATAGTTTCTTATCCCCCCCCCCTCTCAATTTATTTCCCTCTTCGTCTTCAACGATCGAGCCCTAATCTGACTCTGATACCAATTGTTGAAAGTAAACAACACCAAAGACAAAGAAAACCAAAAGAACTTCAATTCGATTAATGGCCGAACGATTACAACACAGGAATGAGAAATCATTTTTTTATGGATGATCAACTCAATCATCTCAGAAGCTATTTAAACTCACAAACCTCAACGGTTGTTAACAAACTACTAACAACCTAATGACACTCTGACTCATACTAAATAGAAATAGGCACATTAAGCCCCTCAACTTATGCTGACTTTACAATTAACACTCACAGATAGCGTATAAGACTTGTGTTTGAGAAATCAAGAAATATTTCACAAACACTTAGATGATTTGAAACAATAAATCATGAATCAAGACAAGCTTTTAGGAATCAATCTACATTTAAGTCAACCATTATAGTTTGCCTGGATCAATCTCTATTTTGACTTAATCGTATTAGAGAGATGGATATGATCTAAAAGACCAACATGTATTTGTTTTAACTACTTACCTGTATAATGAAAAAGTCTTACCTGGTTGCATGCTTTGTTACAAGACCTTTTCTACACACAAATCACTAAGCAACCTCAAAGGCTTACCTACTCACGTGTTGATTAAAGCTACCGACAAAGACCCATCTTTTTCAAGATTAAGATTAGTTAGTTGTAAAAAAGATTGTATTGGTTCATTTGATTAGAAATTACATGTATATTTTTAAGAGCTCAATCGCATTTGTTGTCTTTAAACAAACGAGTAATCTATGTGTGTTTTGTGATGTAATGTAAGGTTGATTTGATATGATTCAGTGTTTTGTAAGGAAATGAAAGCCTGATTTGATGTTATTAAATCAGTGATTACAATACATATTGTTTAAAAGCATGACTATTATTAACGAGATCCCTTTCAAAGCATCAATCTAGTATGTGTTTAAAGCTTTGAGGGGTTAGAGTGCAAGGAAGCTAAAGTTCAAAGACTCGGGTGTACAAGTGCTGAAGTGTCAAGGGTTGTAGCTGTGTTACTTGAATTCTAATTTACCTTTATATTAATTGATGGGTGAATGAATAGTTATAATTTAGATACTACTGGTGATGCTCATAGTACAACCTCTGTTGCCTTTAAATCTATCTATCCGATGTCTTTGCCGCTAGTCTCACCCTCTGTCTCCGTTTCACCTTCGGCCTTCGAGTGTCTCCTTTGCTGATTAGTGTCGATCGTCGGCCTTTTTACTGGTTGTTGGTCTCCGACAGGTTTGGTGGTGGCCTGGTGTGATGTGTGTTTTGATATATATAAATATTCTAATAATAGATTTTACACAATTAAGCTTTAAATTTATAAAAATTATTTTCACCTTATGACTAACTACACACACAATAGGCAAGTGTACCTATAGTATATCTTTTGGTAAGAACCAAGTATCGATCCATGGACACGAGAGCTCCTGATACTAAGCCTTTGTCATTATCTAACCGATAAAAGATGATTTGTGAAAAGTATGATTAATTAATTTAACTAACAATTAAACTAATTGAAGAGAGCTAACGAAGATGAAGATAATCAATCAAAGGAGAATATCACTTAGACTTCGAATCCGCTTAGCAAAACAATGCCATCATACATGAACCTATGGTGAGATCACTTTCTACACATTAAACATGGATGTAAACTAGACTTCTGTCAATGTTATCTAATTATATAACTCATCGGAAAGCTAGAACGATAAACACATAATAACCATCTAAAATTATGCCATGAAGAACTAATGATATAATTAGGATAAAATTAAAGATGGTTAGGACTCCCGTCAAGGATACCAAACCCATAAATCTTTGGAAAGTTAACACGATGAACACATGGTAACCACCTCAACTCGCATAATGTAACAATAGCTGTGTAAATCCTTCAATTTATGAATGTCCTAACACGAATACACTAATCATAAATACACATTATATATGGTTACACATACACAATGTTAAGAGAAATTCATAACAAACACAACGTTTTTCACAGACATGTGTATTTGGATGCACACTTGTTCAACTTGACCAAATAATCAATAATCATTTACCATTCCTAGTCAAATTTCATAAACCACACACTAATGTATGTATTTCATGAATAGATGTTCTAAAACACAAAGTTTTCCAACAATATGTGATTATAACACCCACAAGATTCATCATTTCATCAAGTTCAACAAACATACACAACCATCGAAGAAAATTCATGGCCTTGAAATAAACATTAAACCAATCATCACCAAACGTTACAAGTAATATGTCAAAGTATGCTAAGCTTCATCTAATCTAAGTGATAAAGAGTGTTTAGCCCATAAGGCTTACAAAAACCACAACCAAACTCATGATAATAGAAGAAAACATGATAGATCTAGAGATTTTCAAACCAAAGACGAGTAGAGGTGGGTTGTGTTAACTTGAATCTTCCTTTGGAATGCTTGATCTTTAACCTCTCTTGAACTCTTGAGAAACTCCCTTCAAAGCCACCACAAAGATGAAGAAAAACTAGGGTTTTGTCTTCCAAAAATGTCTCTCCACAAAATGAAGAAGAAGAAGGGCTTAAAAAGAGGGCCTGATGCGTGTTATGGCCAAGATAAAATCAGTCATCATCATAATGCGCAGGAAAAGAGGGCCTGATGCGTGTTATGGTCCTGACACGAATCAGTCATGACTATAACAGCCTCTAAACTTCCAAATTCTTCATGCATTTCTTGTCTTTTTCTTTTGAAATCATCAAGCAACCATCCATGACTACAAAATCCAAATTAATCATAATTAAGTATAGATAAAGATTAATTTGTAACAAAAAACACTTAAGATGGGTAAATATATGCATTATTAACATGTATCACATATCATGGTGCATCCGCGTTTGCGATCTGGGGCCCTTTAATTTGGGGTTTCGGCTTCGGTGGTCACTGATCTCCACTTTATGGGTGGTCGCCACTGTATCAGTGACCACCGCTGGTCACCGTCAATCTCCGGCTCTGGTTGTTGATCTTCGGTGATTTTGGTGGTGGCCTAGTGCGTCCATGTTTGTGATCTGTCTCTATTGAGGCCTTTGATTTAGGGCTTTTGGCTTCTGGTGGTCGGCGACTAGGCTTCCCTATCTGTTTATCGCTGAAGTGTTGTGCCATTCATATTGGGGATTTTATTTTTGGCAACGACGGTTTTTGCATGCCTGGGGATTTGCTCGCTCTCTAGCTTCGGTCACTACAGGCCTTCACCGACACTCATCGCCGTGGTCTGGCGAGTGCCTGGATGGTGGTGTGCCTCGATTTGCCGCCGCCTCCGATTACCCGTTGGCCGGCGGTGGAGTTTAGGGGTGCATACTACGTTACAGGTTTGATGTGACCAATCGATGGTGATCGTATTTGTTTTATATGAAATTTTTTGTCTATGATGATCGGAGAGACCCGATCTGAGACAGATACGTGCATGATTGCCTTCATCGATGATGATGCTTATACACACATCTGAGATCACTCAATGTTACTGTTTTTGTCCGATTTCATTATTCTGGAAGCTTCATGCTCGCTTATGTTTGCTTTGGCATGGTGATGATGTTCGTTTCATCTAAAACTTTTTGTCTATGATGATCGGAGAGACACAAATTTTTTGTCTATGATGATCGGAGTGACACGATTTGAGACGATATATGTCGATGATTGTGTTAAGCGAGGATGATGATTATACACACATCGGAGACCACTCAATGTTACAGTTTCTATCTGATTTCATTGTTCTTGATGTAGACCCATGTCGATGATGATGAACTGCCTCATCCTAGACCAATTGTGGTTTGGTATATCATTGTTTCAATGTTAGAGGGTGGACGAGTTGTTGCTTATTTGTGATGAAAGTTGGTTCATTGGGTACGTTATTTGACAGGCCATGATGATGTGACCGGTGTTGTGTCGGTTGCTTGGGTGTGGCTGTCGTTCATGGCTAGCAGTCACAACTGAAAGTCGTTTCTGAGCCCCATCGTGACGATTATTGTGAAAGTTGGTGCACACTAGTTTAAGTATATAAATCTTTACTCTCCTTTATTTATATGAGGCATCAGGAAATATTCAGAGGATCACAAAAGCCCTTGATGGCCATCTTCATCACAAACTGACTGCAAAAATGGTATTAAGCCCCGAATACCTCGTTTGAAGAACAATTATTGAATCGAGTGGCACTCATGGCTACTTTGGCACATACTTGATGCCTTGATGTTCATATATTCCTTCTTTTCAATTTATCTAGGGTTTTAACCTTTGTCTTATGTCAAGAACTTGTATATCCATCTACCCTAATTCATCTTCTTCTATGGTTTGTTTCTTTTTGTTTATTGTATGCATTAGTCGGATTGTTGATCTTGTTATGGTTCTGATTATGGTGTTGAGTTTTTCCTTATTTGTTTTGTTCTCTTGTCAGGTCAAGTTCATATTTAGATATTATAGGTGTAAACATCATGGTTTGGGTTGAATAATATTTGGATTTACAATTTGTGACCCATATATATAGAAAAACAGGAACCTTATATAATTAATTTGATCCGATGGCTCAATACTAATAAAACCCTAATAATATTATGTGTTCCAATACTCCCGTGTAGTTGGAGTGAAAGGAAATCAGACGCTCAGGCTGAAAAACACCAAACGATAATAATAAACATTGTATATAGCTTGATCTCCTTGATAGAAAACATGTGTTGCTTACACTGATCGCGTATTAAAAGCTTTCATAGTTTTTGTAAACCGTTGCAGGTCATAGTCTGTTCTAAGGGTTTGTTCGTTTCGATCACGTTGTGTTCCAGGCTCAGTTTGTTGTTAAGTCGTTGGTTTTGTCACGCATACATCAATTCTTTGATTATCATATCAACATAGAATTAACATTAGAAAACAGATGTGCCTCTTTGTTTCATAGTCACGACCACGCAAATATCTAAATTACTTTGCTACATTTTAAACACACTTTGTGTCTCACTCAAACATCGAAAACCCACCCGGAACCATCACGAAATAACATCACGAACTTCCTTTGAATGTAGGATGTGACACTTTATGGACTTCATGAGAATAATATGAGAATAATACAAGCAGTTGTTGTGCAAGTTCTTAACATATTGTTGGCAAGTCCCCACCATACTGGTGTCTAGTAGACAATCATTGAAACATAGAATTTGATAGAAGAATTATATTTAAGCTAATTTTGCAATTCGACCAAATAATTTGTATAATAACATTTTATATGAACGTGTTTGATAGCGAATTAATTCAAGACACTTACACTATGCATATCATGTAAAGAGAGAAAAACAAATATGTGGTTACGTAACATGTACAAATGTTTATACAACTTTTGTAGATCTCTATTTAATATTGGTTCTGACTATGTATTTGTGTATAATAGTATCAAATAGGTTATTCAATGAATACTATTTTAAGAACTTATGGAACTCTTTAATAAACATATACTGACCGAAAAACAAGGTGAGTAAGTAAATTTAATTTACATTTTCTCACTTCAAAACTTTGGTTGAGTCTTAAGCTTTCTAAAAAGATTTAGGTTCATAGTCAAACCCAGTTATTAGCATCATATAAGAATGAAAATGAAATTAAAAAATTAGAAACTAATAATTTTTTTTTCACATCTAATTTTGTAAGTTAATAAATTCATAAAGTTTAGTTTTAGTATATTTCATTGAAATATTTCATAATTAGTATTTATTTCCCTTATCTATACTATATTATAATACAATTAATCAATAGGACAAAATTCTAATTAAATTAATTTTTAAAAGTTTAAGTAGGTCAAATTATTTGTTTTATGAATTTGAGTATCTAAATTATCCTTAACATATATGTCAATTATGTGATTACGATTGTTGACTTATAAACCAATTTTTCTCATCATTTTAAATGATTATAACTTTTTCATATGTTAATATTATTTTTAAAAATAATTATACCATAGAAACAAACATTTTAATCTTTAATTTAGTATGGTATTGTTATAGTTTTTTTAATCTAACAAAAAGTTACATGTTGTGTCTCCTCGTGCATCGTACGGTCACCCTTCTACTATCTTTTAAAATATAATTCTTTATAGAATTCTAAATATGCCATTGTGACATACTTTATCTATATATTGTTGGAGTAAATTGAATTCAAAACGAAGATGTGCGTAATAATATACAAGTCATCGAAACACAAACGTACAAGCCATCAAAATTGATTTAAGGTTTCGATTTTTTAGGTTATTTTTCCTTTTTACAACTTCTATAATATGATGTTCTATAAAATCTGAATTTGTTGTTGCGACGTGCTTATTTTTATCAACGTTTCGACGTAAATGTATTCAAAACTGAGTTGTTGATGTAATTTTAGCTAAAATCACAGGCCGAGTCTTACAAATTTCAATATCCTCACCGCAATGCACGGATTCACCCCCTCTCCACAATGCGTGGAAATGCATCATGGTTGTTTACATAATATTCGGAATATTATTAAGGCCTCTGTCGCAAAACACATGCTTAAGTATACTAGTTTTTCAGACATTTTTCATTGTATGATTTCGCAAGTTTATAATGGCATATGTGCGACCTATATATATTTTTTATATATCTCTTAAAAAAATTTGAAAATTTTTCGAACTCTTTATTAGTGATAATAAGTAACAAATTATTATCTGAGTTCAAAACTCTTATTGAATTTTAAAGATTTTTGAATTTATTTTCGTAAAGACATCCTCGTAGTAAATAATTTAATACACTCATCAACCGGTGACTAAGGAGGATTTAAATTCTAAATTGTATATGTTTGTTAGTGTTACAAGTAGTTAACAAAACTAAGTTCCGTAAAAAAAAGGTTTTAATATATCTAGGTTCAAAGATATCACTAAACTTGGTTCTTTTTTTGTTATTCTGAAGGAAAAGAATATGTTAGTCGATGCTTACTGCATGTGTATGTGAAAATTAGGATAAGAATTTTTATATGGGCCACACGACAACTGTTATATCAGCAAACAAACCATAAAAAGCCTTGATATATAGAGTAAGATGTGTCTGTTTTCTAGTCACTCACTTATCATCATTCATAATTATTTATTGTTAATTATTTATCAGATATCCAGATACATTATTAACTATTTTCTGATTTGTCAAATAATAATTATCATTAAGTAAGTGATTATGCAGTATTTCACTTTAATTTGATTAAATATATATATATTTATTTTTTTAGTCTTTACTTCATATTTTACTATATGATTGAAAATTTTCTCTTACGTCGATTATTCTATGATCATCGTGATAATTTTCTCCACTTATCAAAAGCTAAATTAAGTTTATCCAATTCCTAACCATATAGTTGTTCTCACAAGAACCCACTCAAATGTTACACACGTACATATGTAAGAGGAAAAAAAACACTTTATAATTGATGGAATCACTACCATGCATTCATCAAGAATAGTCGAACATATAGTGATATAGATCCTAGTTATCTACCCATGCTCAACCTAGTGGAAACAAAGAACCAAATAATACTACCCTATCAGCTAAAAATACAAATAAGCAAAGCATAAGAAATGAAATAAACATTAAACATGTGAAAGTTCAAAACAAACTACATACATAAAAAAATAACAGGTGGTGTGGAACATGGGGCTGTATTCCATCACTATGAAATAAACCGGATTTGATCTTTCTAGTCGTTGGAAGGATAACGACTATGGTTTATAAATAATAGGGTCTTCACGGCGCGCTATCAACATGTCTAAGCGGTTGTGTGAACTTTTTTGTTACATGTTTGTAAACATGTTGTTACGTATACTTGAACATTAGTCTCCATCTTCTTTCCTTCCCTTTTGTTGATAGTTGTATGTAACTTACCAAGGTTACATATATGTAACCAGCAAGTTATATACATGTTACGAGTGGTCTAATTCATGTATGCTCTTTAACTTGTAACCAACAAGATTACATGCACCTCTTTATCTCTTTAAAGTTACCACTCACCAAATAGGTCTAATTCATGTATGTTCTTTATCTTGTGTTTCCAATATGCATGAACTCTCAAAGTTTACTTTACAAAAACTTGCTTCAGTAATTGCTTTACAAAATATTGTTATGGTAAGTACATATATAACCTAGACTTTTAGATATGTAACTTGTTGTTGCATATATGTAATCTAAAGTTCTTCTCCATCTTTTATTCTTAGTTCTCCATTTTTACTGAGTTAAACATGCGTTTACATATATGTAAGCACAGGCTTACGTGTATATAACTATGATTTTAGTTAATGGTTTTGTTTGTTTATTTAAATTTTGGCTCGATGTTTATCGTTAAATGTTTAAGGTTTTAAAACGTTTTACACAAATGTGAACATGTTTTTTTATTTAAACATGTTTAATTATACATAAACACAGGTTTGATTGATTACATATATATAACCCACTAACATCGATAGTAAAAAGTCAAACCGAGGTGCCATCGCTTGTGCTTCTCCGATGTTTTAATTCCTTACGCTTCTGCAGATGGCATTACAAAGATGGAGGAATTGACCATTATCTTTTGGAATAACTGATGATGTTTTGGTGTGATAGAAGAGGGGAGCAAAGATCTTAGGGATTTTGTTAAATATTTTGTAAGGTACCTATTTTACTCCTAAACATCATCAATGAACCAATCAATTTAAATTATTTTACCAAAATTTGAAATGGTAAAACATGTTTTCTCTTGAACCCACCTTAATTACAATTTGAATCAAGCTTCCAATCAAATCTGGGTTTTAAACTCCTTGAAGGTTACTTAATCAATCCAAGTTATTTTACACTCGATCTCATTGATTGAAATTAACAGAGTCACAAAAGTTTTCTAGTAACAAATTCTCATACCTAAAAAAAAAAAAAAAAAAAAAAAAAAAAAAAAAAAAAAAAACATGTGTTAACTTTTACAACAATGACTCGTGTTCCTTTCAATTAGGATTTCTTCATTGAATAAACTCTTAAACATGATCATTATGTTGTATTAATGTTTCATAATACTTCAATTAACCGACATAATAATGCTTCAAGACTTAAAGTCAATACACAATCAAGTACTTAATACAACAATCTAATCATGTAATTAACCGTCCCTCTAAGACATTATCTGATCATTACACTAAAACATACACCACACAATCCATACAATGGCTCATTTCTTCACCATAACCTGATTGTAACGCGATGCTTGAAAGTTTTCAATCATCTAAATCAACATGAACCGTACCTCAAGTCTACATAAAATGTAACAAGAACCATACCTGAAATTAGAGAAAACGTTCAAGAAAATCTTTGATTGTATCGATATATGGTGGCCTTGTAGGGATGATATGACCATAATCATGTTCGATTATGACCAAAGAACCTTCTTCAAAAAATGACACGAGCCTTCTGCTAGCATCGGATGCTATCTGTGTGTCTTTTCCATGAACACTGCCGTATATATGAAGTGAAGGGCAATTGATCACATTCTTCTCATTTTCTACTAAATTAATACAAAATCCAGAACACAATATCACAAATCTGAAATCAATCTCACACTTCAAGCTCAACTTCTGAGCAGCAACACAAGCAGCCATGGCTGCCCCTTGAGAAAATCCCAAGATTCCATCAAACGGTCCATTTTTAGTCGCAAATTCTTTCAGATACACAAGTGATTCATCATATCCAGAAGTTTGTTTCTGGTACTGCAGAGAATCAAAAGGAGTTTGAGCTACTTCCCAGTTTAAACTTGTGTTTTTATCAGTACTGGGATCAATAAACCATGCATACTTTCTATTGCATACTTTATTTGGAGGAAACTTTGTTTCACCAGTGTCTTTGTTTTGGTAAATAAACTGAAGCTGATGTGGGGCGTCGATGTAAACCAACTCAACCATATTTTTTAACTTTTTAGCTAAAGACGCAGTTCTTCCTTTAAAACTAGACGCATTCTGCCTAAACCCATGTAAGCACAGAATTCTCAGCTTTTTTGAACCCTTTGAATTAGCTGCTGGTTTAGGTTTGGTTTCAGGTTCAGGTTCAACAAGCTTACCATATTTCTGGCATAACTCACAAACATAAAACAAATTCGTGTTCTTGCAGACGTCGCAGACCAACACCAGCATTCTACAATACCTGCATCTGCTTCGAGAAGAATAATCATCAAATGGGAAGTTACAAATGAGACAGTTACCAATGACATTTGCATTGGAGGATCCCACCGAAACCCTGTGGTCAAAAACAAAATTCTTTCCCTTAAAAAAACCACCATCTGGGAACTGTTCCATATACCGTTGAATCCCGCCATATAACTGAAAAACATTTTCAAAACCAGGACCTTTGGATTTGATATATGCTGACGCCATTTCACACCTAATTCCACCGGTACAATACATTAAAATATTATTTCCACGTAATTTTTCAGAATGATTATCCAACCAGGAAGGAAGATCGCTGTATTGTCGGATTTCTGGATCCAAGGTCTCGACATTTGGGACATGAAATTTCCCAATTCTTGTTTCATATAAATTTCTTGCATCCAAAAGAACAAGTTTTTTTGAAGTTTTAGAGGTTTCTGAAGTTTTTGAAGCAGTAGCATTCTGAAGTAGTGAATGGAATTCAGTAGCAGATAAATGTTGTCCTGCATTTGAAATTTCGGGTGGTTTTAAAAGAGGGTGGGAACTAAAAGTAACTAATTCTTTAACGATTCGAATGGAAAGAGCAGTGAAACCACATTCTTCTGCTATTTTGTCATTTATGGGCTCCTGCATGTTGCTAGCTTGAAATCTGTTCCCTCAAATAACTGATTTTTAGACATAAATGCGATGTGTTCATTTAAAGATGATAATTTTCCACCAATGGTGACATTGACACCGTGTGGGGCCAGGCGTACACGACCAAGAAGGGAGAGTGAAGTGCAGTTGGAATTGTAAGTGGTGAAGAGGTCATCAAGATCAGGGATTTTGGTGTATTTGTAGTACAACAGAACTCCATATTTGTCATCATCGCTGCTCTTCTTATCCGTCATGCTTTCTGCAACATGAATCATCATATTATGTTTCAAAAGCTCAAATTGATGTGTCTCAGTGTCTCTAAGTATTGTTTTGTTAATTTCTTTCTAATGTGGTTGCTTAGGAGGTAGTTATGATCCTGTCCTTCAAAACGTAAGTTACAGAGAAATGAAACAGAATACGTTACTAACCTTACTTAAGTGGTAAATTAGTGGGGTCAATAAAGGTCCAAATTTATAGCCAAAAATCAACCTACAGAAATTATATCAAACTACTCTAGAAGAACTCTAAAAAAAGTTATCTGCCAATCTAATTGTGTAGTTACCGGTCTTATAACCTAGTCATCATATCCTTGAAACCAGCAAATACATTATCAATCTTGAAGTTACATTTACTATCCTGTTGTGTAATTAACTTCTCTGAACTTAAAGATCTAAAGTATACTTCATCTGTCACAAAGATGCTTTGTGTGATCTTCGCTAATTCCATTATAGAAAGAACTTGATCAAATTCCTTTGCAAGAAAATTTTTAATTTCTCGTCTTCTACTTTTTCTTTGTTTCATCTTCAACTTCAAAAACATGAAAAACCAAAAAGAACAATCATGTGTTTGTGCATTACAATATACTGTTAATTTGTTATCCTTTTCATCTCCTCTCCATTATAAGTTGCAGAGATACTAAACAGAATACGCTGCTAACCTTAACTGTTTCAGTAGTTGGTCAATAGTCGTCTATATTATGCCAATCATGGTTTAAAAAAACGGTCGAGGCGTACCGAGGCGGTAAGAAAAAGTATATGAGGCGGCGCCTCATAGGGTTCAGATGGGGCATATGCCTCTTAGGATGAGGCGGTTCGAAAATGGTGAGGCGGTGAGGCGGGAACGAGGAGTAGTTTCGAGTAAAATTGATCTTTTGTGCAGTTTTATCATCTTTTTATGTTTTATCATCTTTTTATCATGTTTTTGCTGGTAGAATACTAGTATGGGATTGAAATTAGGTCAATATGGGACTGAAACTAGTCTTATTTGAGATATGGAGGCTGAATATTTGAATCAAATTGATTATTTTTTGCTTAGATGATGAATTTACTTAGGAAAGTGTTTCGTGTGATGTTTTAGTATTTTATTTTATAAGATATATAATTTTTATATTTATATTCTAATTCCGCCTCGGGTTTACGCCTCAGTTCGCCTCGAGGCTTACGCCTCGTGAGGCGAAGGGAAAACGCCTCGAGGCTCGATTCTGTTCTTTTAAACTTTGATGCCAATATAATCGCTTCTTATCAAGCTAATAACTTATAACTTGTCATATCCTTAAAAACTAGGAGATGCATTCGTGTGATAGGTCTATTTCCATTTATAGGAAGCACTTGAGCTAACCTAGTTCTTTGATCACAAATTCCTTTTCAAGAACATCTTAATTTTTCGTATTCTTCTACATCTTCTTACTTTCATCTTCAACTTCAAAAGAATGATAAAACCAAAAGAGCACTCTACGCTTTTGTGAGTTACAACAATATCATTATCCTTTTCATCTCCCATATTACACCTCTTCCATCATCTCCTTCTTCTCTCTTGTTACCACTTAATTATCATTACATGTCATCTACACTACGTCACTACCCAACTCACGAAAATCATCTATGATTGCCAATGCAGTTCTCACCAATTAAATGTATAACAATGTCCAAATTCACTAAGGTTTGCATCAATGGAAAACTCTAAATTCACCTTAACTATTTCCATGTTCTTGTTACTTTCTCCTTGTGTAAACGTTCTGCAAATCGTTTGGTATACTACACACTTTTTTCCTAATTTTCATATCATTAAATTATATGATTTTGTATATTATTAGCATACTTCAACTTCGCTTAAGATTCTAAGAATAATTATTTTTATTGGTATTCAAAATACCAAATCTTGTAGATGTTTCTAAACCCATGGCTCTAAAGCGTAGTAAGATCATTGAATGAAGCAAAAATATTCATTTTGATCTTGAATTTGATTAGTATTCATTATGATTTAGTGCTATATGATCAATGCATCAATATCAATTAATGCTACATTTAGGGGTTGTTTGGCAGCCTCTTAATGGCCGACCTCTTAATGGTTCATAACCTCTGAATGGTTAAGAGGTAACCCTAATGCTGAATGGTTAAGAGGTAACCCTAATGCTGAATGGTTAAGAGGTAACCTCTTAATTTTACGTCTTAACCATTCAAAGGTCATGAATCATTAAGAGGTAGCCTTTTAATGGCCATTAAGAGGCTACCATACAGCCCCTTAGTTTATAAAACATTACTCAAAGCCAACCTTAGAAATCAAGTTCAAACACACAACTATACAAAGGAAAAACAATCACTTCACCATTTGTTGCTAAATTCCACTCGAAGTGCAAGACTTGGAAGCAACCGCCTAAATACAATTTGATGTGGATATTCAATGTTCATAAGGTTCATATGCCTATTTGCAGTTTCACCCATGATTATGGGGCCTAATAGCATATGTTCAACTTCATTTTCCCAAAGAGAAGTTAATGATTTCCCTTAACACAGTACATTGCCAATGAAACATTTAATCAGACAATGAGAAACAGATATTCACATAATAACAAGCAACAAAGCCCTATAACAAGAGCAAAAGAAAGTAGGTGCCGCAGCAATACCAGTGTAAGTAACAACAAAGTTTAGGATTATTCACGCACCTTATTTGGCAACCAACACCAAAAGCATAATTCAAAAACACAAACAATGAAAACAAAACAAATCAAATTAAGTCCATCCACTCATTGAAGCATTTCAACAAACACCTTGCATGCAAAAACCAACATAACAAATTCAAGCTCCAAACAAAGGGAGCATAACACAATTTACAGATAAGATTAAAGTGGGTTTATAGCAAAACTAAAAGAGATCAACAAAAGCGAAGTTATTAAGAACTTGTACTCCTTAATAACGAATGGAAGTGATTAAGTGAATACAGTACCTTAGTAGTTCAAATTCCGGTGGGTGTAATGAGTGGAATATGAATTAGCTTCCGGTGGTTCAAAACTGATATGGTGGCTTCATCGTCTTGTCCGGCGAGTTAGGTTTTTCGAAACCTGCAAGTGGTTTACAGATGATTTTACTTGCGTTTGGGCGAGCGAGCCCAGACCGTCAAAACTCATACACACATCAAACCGTGCGGTTCGGTTCTGTGATTGTTTTTGGTGTTGGGCCGAACAAAATTGAAATATATCACTACACTAGTATATTAAACTAACTAGGCTAAAGACCCGTGTAATACAAAAGTTCAATCCAAAATTATTATTGTTGTTTAAAAATGTTCATAAGTTATAAATGTTGTTGATAATACTTTGTATATAAACCTTATGAAAATATTATTAGCAGATGAATTTAAATGTATTAATTTAATTAAACAACAAAGTAACTAAAGATCTAAATTGATATACAATGCTTGCTGGTACATAAACAGGTTGCAAGTTGCAGCGCATCAAGCAATCTTTGCAGGTACATAATAAGTTTGAACTTATAGGTATATATGTTATGATTTTTTTTAACTTGCAGGTAGAATATCAAACAACAGACAAAGTAGCAATGAAGGTTGTATATCATTAAACAATTACAATATAACTTAGATAAAGTAAGCATCTAAAACAATAGTTTGCATATAATTAAACCATCTAAAGTAATATATAGTAAAAGGAACGATAACTTGATAATTGCACATAACTAAACAATTACAATACTACTCAGATAAAGTAAGCATCTAAAACAACCTGTTGTATATGAGTAAGTGGAAAGTCAAAAAATGTGCTTCATTGATGTTCATAGTAAGAAAAAATGATACAAACATAATAAAAAACCACAATAATTTAAATTAAATGTTATATCATAGTATACAGATATAAACAATGAGTTAAAAAGAATATAAACTTTGACTCTTTAGTTAATCTGCATAACATTTTATACATACTATATTAAAAGATTGTGTGAATTGTATAGATAGTTGTACTTAATGTTATATATATATAATACTAAAAGAGTAACTTAGGGGGACACTTGACACATTTCTAGACCCCCTAAGTTTATTTTTCCCGCCTCTCTCTCCTCTTACTAATTACCTAAATTAATAAATATTAAATAATTTTAATTCTTTTATGGATTAATTTTTTTAATAAATTAAGAAAGATATCGTTTTATTAATGTTATTTCTAGAAAACAATTTTTATACGGCTCAAAAAATTTTCTAAAACATCTAACTTTTTTTAAAATTTAAAATATTTTAAGATTGGTATTTTAAAAAGTAAATTTTTTTATAAACTAAAAATAATTATACTTAGGAGTTATAATAAAAAAATTTAAAAATAACATTTTTAATACGGTTTGTTTTGAAAAAAATGTTTAACTTTTTTTTGGAAAGAAAGTTTAAAAACAAAAGTTTAAAAATTGATATCGTTATTTTATTACTTATAGTTATTACTCATATGTAATTTTAATCATATCTTATTTTAGATTATCATTTTATACAACATAAAATTTTATTATATTTAATATTTTATTTTTTCAACCCGTATAATATACGGGTTGACTAAAGTTAGTATTAAATAAATAATAATCAACAACTAATGAGAGATATTATAAACATTTATAGTCCGATCCAACCCGATTCAATACTATATCTCTATATTTGATTACAGGATCAAAATAATTCGTAATTGATCTAATTATTACACATAACTTTTCAGTGTATATTATTTAAATTTTAATTTTTCAGACTAATATCCTCACACCCACTCAATATCTAGCTCACGATTTGACCCGTCAAAAGTATTTCTTTTAAGTTTAAAAGAAGACAATTTTCTTTGAATGTGTATTTCGCTATGACAATAAACAAAAGTCAAGGTCAATCTCTGTGAAATATCGGTTTATATTTGAAAAAATCTATTTTTACCCATGATCAGCTTTATGACATTTGTCATAAGTTAAGAGTAGAGATGAATTGAAACCTTTTAGCTTTAGATAATGTGTGTAAACTACTAATATTACTACACATGTAGTTTAAAAGAATGTTTTTACATATTTATGACCTTATAATCAAAAGTTGTTATGTCTTATTTAATATATAACACACTTGATTTTATTTTTATTTTTATGTTATTTAATAATTAACAATTTCATCAACGAAAGTTTAAAAAGATATTATTGTTTTTTACTTGAAATATTTACATATTTAATTTAAATATATTTTATATGAAACTATTGTTTTATATTTTTAAAATTTTATACAAACTATTTAATATTTTATTTATTTAATTTGTGTGTTACAAAATCGGGTATGATTCATTTCCAAATAAAAAGACCCATGAATTCCTTCGAATTGATGAGGAATCGATGAAGAAATCCCGTAATTTTTATCATGATTCGAATATAAATCGAGCATTTTATGGATTTGAAAGTGATTTGTAATTTTTGTAGATGAATTATTTGAAGAAAGAAGAATCATCGGGTTTGATTTTATTTCCAAAAAAGATGCACTCTAATTTAGGTTAAATTTTTAAAATTTCCCCAAATGTCTCTAAATGAATCTAGACTAACATTGAGAACATAACATATTTAGACGGGAATTAAAAAAAATAAGTTTTAAGAGAATGACACGTGGCACTAAAGTTATTATTTTATTAATAAGTATAGATTATTGAAGTTTGATTTTTTTATTATCAAATTAAACAAAAAAGAAATTGTGTATTAAAAAACTATTAAGTTAAATATTTAATGGTAACAAGGAGAAGCGTGAATCACACTTATTTATTAGGTTAAGAAATAGTAACGGGAAAAATAAAATTAATATTTTTCTAACGACCAACAAGTACTTCAATTCAGACCACGTTGATAAAGCCATTGGCGAAAGGCCACCCACGTCCTGCGAACACAAACAGTACTAGTGACCTAAACCGCCCACTATTGGAGGGGTAACCCACTAATAGGCGACAATTGTGGATCAATCAATCACCATAATATATTCTCTTTGACCATTTTATTTCCATATCACTGTTTCCTTTTTGTATTTTCAATTAGGAGAAATCATCTCCATCTAATTTGTAATACCTCCAGTATATATCCGTGAATATGTTGTAATACAAGGGCATTGGGATTTGCATATTATCATGGTATCAGCCTAAATAAGAGATCCCTACCCATCTCTCTATTTCTGCTCCTCTGTTCCTTCTTTTTTCGCACCACCGTGTCTACCACTGCTGACTTCTCTTCCATCCCTCTCCACTCTCTCACTCACCTAATCAACATCAAACTTACCTCAACAAATTACCTACCTTGGGAGAAGCAAATCACTCCTGTTTTATCCTATCTTGGCCTTCTACACCATGTCGATGGCACCACACAGCCGCCACCCGAAACCCTAACCAAAGACACTGAAACTACCAAGAATCCCGAATTCCTAACCTGGAAGACAACCAATCAGAAAGTTCTTCTACTTATAAATTCTACTCTCACAGAGGAAGCCATGGCTGAAACAATAGGACACTCCACAGCCCGTTCGATTTGGACAGCTCTAGCTAACGCCTATAGCCACTGCTCTATTGAGCGCATCCACAACCTAAAAGATAGTCTTCGGACTCTCCAAAAAGGTACTTCCTCAGTCTCAGACTTCGGTCGGAAGTTTAAGGCCATTTCCGATCAACTAGCTGCCATTGGACACCCAGTTAGTGATGAAGATAAAAGGCATTGGTTCCTCTGTGGATTGGGAGCTAGTTTTGAAAACTTCTCCACCTCTCAGCGTACAATTCATCCTGCTCCATCTTTTTGTGACCTCTTGGCTAATGTCGAGAACCAGGAGATGTTCCTACAAAAACTTCATGGTTCTCAACAACCGGAAGCAGCCTTCTATGCAAATCAGTCCAAGAATAATCGTACTTCATCCCGTGGTCATGGACTCAACAACTCCAATCGGGGGGGTGGAAACAACTCCACGAAACGTCATCCTCATTGCCAGTTATGTCGAACCGATGGACACTATGCAAGTGCCTGCCCAAATCTCGCTTCATATGCAAAAAAGGCTGCTCCCATCGATGCTAACTTAGCACACGCGTTTCACGCACAGTGCAACATCAATCCGGACACTCCGGATTGGACCGCCGATTCAGGTGCAACCACACATATGTTAAACACAAAAACGGTCTAAATATTTTTCAAAAACAAACCGATAACATGAGTGTCACTTTTGGAAACGGCCAATCTTTACCCGTCATTCATATAGGGAAAACAAACTTAAACGATTCTATTCCCTTACAAAATGTCATCGTTGTTCCAAATCTCACAAAGAATCTACTATCCATAAGTAGACTCACAAATGACTCACCGGTTGATGTCTTGTTTTCTAACAATTACTTTCACATACAGGACCGCAAAACGGCGGAAGTTCTAGCTAGAGGCATTTGCGAAAATGGCTTCTATGTTCTTACCCAAGGTCACAAGTCTCTCTTTGTTGCGCTCTCGGCTTCTCATCTTCGTGCTTCTTTCAATAAATGGCATAATCGTCTTGGTCATGTTTCGTTTGATACAATTGCTACTTTAAACAAACTTGGTCATGTATTTGTTACCTCATTATTACCCAAACCAGGTCTTTGCAATTCGTGTGAGTTATCAAAAGCCAAACGTTTACCTTTTATTGAAAATTATAAACACGCTCAACACACTCTAGACTTAATTCATTGTGACCTTTGGGGACCCGCACCAATAGCCTCTACTGATGGCTATTTGGACTACGTTATTTTTGTGGACGACCACTCTCAGTTCACTTGGTTTTATCCCCTCAAGGCTAAATCTGACTTTTACAATACTTTAATCACTTTTTTAAACCTTGTACAAAATCAATTCTCCACAAATGTCAAAGTTTTTCAAAGTGATGGTGGAACCGAGTTCACAAATAATCGTGTCAAATATCTTTTCAACAAAACGGGATACAACATCGTTTATCATGTCCTCATACACCGCAACAAAACGGAAGAGCGGAACGAAAACATCGTCATATCACCGAAACCGGTCTAGCAATGATGTTCAATGCAAATGCTCCATCCACCCTTTGGATTGACGCTTTCACTTCCGCTACTTACATCATCAACCGACTCCCGACACAAATCCTTAACAACAAATCTCCCTTTGAGATTCTCTTCAATCAACCACCAACTTACTCAAACATACGAGTTTTTGGTTGTCTTGTCTATCCTTACCTTCACGACTATACCAAAAATAAACTCTTACCTAGAAGCACACCTTGCATTTTTATCGGTTATAGTCCGAAACACAAAGGCTTTCGATGTCTTGACTCCACCACGGGTCGCATTTACATCACAAGACATGCCAAATTTGATGACAACTTCCCTTTAAATCCGCATCTACCTCTACGGATATTTCCCTCATCCCTTTCACAAACTTTGAAGACACCATACCCTCCCCAATTCAACACACCTCCACTACACCACCCTTACCCACTGTCAACATTCACAAACAAACTATCCGTGTCCTCACTGTCCATCAGAACTCTCTCAACCACACACCCACACTCACCCACCAATGCTCACATCCAGCCCACTTCCACCTGTACCCAGCCCATCAACCACTCCCACTCCTGAACCCGAACCTACTTCCTACGGCCCACCCTCTACGCCTTCTCAGCCCACATCACCAGCCCAACCCAATTCTCCTCAAAACTCCACTACACCCGAACCCACTTCTACCAATACCGATCCCAATCATGCGTCATCGGCTCAGCTATCCGACACCAACAACTCTCAAACCTCAAATGCTCACCCCATGACCACTAGATCTAAAGCCGGTATCTTCAAACCGAGACATTTTGCCAACCTTACCTTTTTATCCAACCATCATCTTCATCATTCTCTTCTCTCCGTTCACGTACCCAAAGGCATCAAAACTGCCCTAAAAGACACTAAATGGGTACACGCCATGCATGACGAAATTAAAGCCCTATATCGAAATCATACCTGACAACTTGTTCCACGTCCTTCTTCTACAAACATCATCGGTTCTAAATGGATCTATCGGATAAAATACAAAGTCGATGGCTCCATTGATCGATACAAGCACGGTTAGTCGCTCAAGGCTTCAGCCAAGTACCGGGAATCGACTTTTCTCACACCTTTAGCCATGTGGTAAAATCATCCACCATTCGAGTGGTACTTAGCCTTGCCACCATTCAAAGGTGGAAGTTGTGACAACTTGATGTCAATAATGCTTTTCTCAATGGCAACCTCACCGAAACCGTTTTCATGGAACAACCACCGGGATTTGAGGATACCCAACATCCCACTCATGTGTGCAAACTAAATTGAGCAATCTATGGCCTAAAACAAGCACCACGACTTGGTTTCAACGCCTAAGTGCGTTCCTTCTCACACTTGGTTTCAACTGTAGCAGAGCCGACCCCTCCTTGTTTGTCTTCCACCGTGATGCAACCTTAATATTTCTCCTCGTATATGTCGATGACATCATCATCACGGGAAATAATGAAAATTTCATTTCCTCATTCACATCTCGTCTTCATAAAGAGTTCAACATCAAAGATCTCGGTCTTCTTAGCTTCTTTCCTGGCTTGGAAGTCACTCACACAAAATCCGGACTCTTCCTAAGCCAATCCAAATATGCCTACGACATTCTCTCTCGTGCTGGTCTCCTTGACTCTAAACCCGTTGCCACACCACTCACTCCCAAGGCATCTTCCACTCGACCGGTCAACCATTCCATCACCCTTCTCTCTATCGCTCGCTAGTGGGTGCACTTCAATATCTTACCATCACTCGTCCGGATCTCTCTTATGTTGTTAACCAAGCAAGTCAATTTCTTCAAAATCCCACCACATCTCCCTTTCAACTTGTTAAAAGAATTCTTCGTTACCTCAAAGGCACATTATCACATGGTCTAACGTTTGATAGGCCACCTAACACTACTTTATTAGGTTTTTCTGATGCAGATTGGGCTCGTTGCATTGACACTCGAAGATCCACCTATGGCTACTGCATTTATTTAGGTGGAAACTTAGTCTCTTGGAGCGCAAATAAACAACCAACCGTCTCTCGTTCAAGCTGCGAATCGGAATACAGGGCTATGGCAAACACGGCGTCGGAACTCATCTGGATAACACATCTTCTACGTGAACTTCGCGCATTACCACCGGGACCTCCAACGCTTTTTTGTGAAAACAAAAGTGCATTATTCTTAAGCCAAAATCCCATCTCTCACAAAAGAGCCAAACACATCGATCTCGACTACCATTTTGTTCGAGAACTAGTGGCTGCAGGACGACTTCACACACGGTTTATCTCCACGGACAACCAAATTGCGGACATCTTCACCAAGAGCCTACCGAAACCATTATTTGAAAAATTTCGAGCAATGCTTCGACTCGAGTCTTATCCGTCTCCCATTGAAGGAGGGTAATAGGCGACAATTGTGGATCAATCAATCACCATAATATATTCTCTTTGACCACTTTATTTCCATATCACTGTTTCCTTTTTGTATTTTCAATTAGGAGAAATCATCTCCATCTAATTTGTAATACCTCCGGTATATATCCGTGAATATGTTGTAATACAAGGGCATTGGGATTTGCACATTATCACCCACCACCAGAAAACGCACTTTAATGTACTCATGGCCAACCTCCAACATATTGCATCAAGTGAACTCAGACTCACGGCCTTCACATTAAAAGGACAAAGATTTAGTAATTTAAGAAGAGAAGTATAAAACAAACGTACTTATTAGGTGAAGAAAGATATATAAGAAGAGTAAGGACTTGTAGAATTTTGACAAGTTGAGTCATCATTTACTCATTTATTATATATAGATAATGTTTAAATTTGTTTAAATCGAGGTCAATTTAAGCACTTCTGAGAAGAATATAGAACATAAGTCCATCGTTGTTAAATCAACAACAATAATACAACAACAAACACAAACCAACGTTAGTATAACCACAACATCCGAGAATTCTCTAAACATGAGAAAAGTGAAAACCACAACATCCCAAAAATACAAAATCATATAAGAAAAGATAAAACAAAGCCAGATTAAGTGTTGTAGAGGCCAATGAGAGTTGCAAATAACCATTGGTTGGCCTTCCATTTCTCTTTCTATCTTCATGTTTAATTCTTGAGCCATCAGGACGTCTAAAAGAGAAGATCAGAGAGAATCAGTGAGAAGTAGCCACGACACCGGAGTGGGCCAAAAATGGTGGTCGTCTCTTGATGTTTCTCTCTCTCTCTAACAAACCAGTAAAATGGGAAAGTGAGCAAATGAAAGGTGTTAAAGCAGAGCACATGAAGCGGTGGTGTGACGGAGATAGACCAAAAATCACTACATCCAGTAGACCAAGCACACATTTGGAATAAACCCTTCATATATAATTTTCTTAAGGGTACTCAAATCGCATGAAGTCAAATGTCAGGGTGGTTCAATCAAACAACAAAATGCATATGTCAAAGTTCTTAAATCATATTAACTAGGTGGCATCCGCCCACGCTTCGCGGCGGGTGTAAAACGGTCACGACAAAACAACACACACGACATGTGTTTTTATATTATCATTACCCTCATACCGTCAATACCATCGCTACTAGTTTGGAAACATTTCTTTGTGACTACAAACATTAGTTTATCACTCTAAAGCAAAGCGACAACTATCGCCAACACCATCTCCACCTTCTATCGCAATGACCGCCATTACCATCGCCAGCATTAACAGCAACATTGAGGGCAATGGCTACCGCCATCACCTCTACCGTCATCCTCTTTAACAAACACACAATCTCTCTAAAACAATTGATGATGCTCCACATATTCAAACTCCAAAACAAAAATTTAGAAAAGTATTTGTGGATCAAATTAAATAAATTTAAAGTTCCTTATTCATTCCATTGCTTTATTAATATTATGTAATTGTTGAACTTTCGCATTTTCACAATCTTAAATTGATTAGTCTTGTTTTTCTTGGTTAGCCCGACTCATTCTATAAAAATTGCCACATTTTGTATAAAGTCCAAAAGAAAAAATACATAAAGTTTAATGATGAGTTATGGATTTAGTTTAATTAAATAAGTTATATGCAATAATTTTAGGATACTTGGGCATTTTCAACGGCAATTATTGTCCGATATCGTCATCATGGTCCCAAAGTCTAGAAATTCCAAGATACCCATTCTTTAACAAAAATAAATAACATAAAAATAATGCTATATAAATATTCTACGTTAAGACCAATAAAAAATAGTTGGTACCGATGGGGCGATGGGTGATGGTGGCAGAATCATCAACTTAGATTCCATCAACCTTAATAAAAGTAATACAATTTGACATTAACTAATGAATTTAATATGTTTAAACAATTTAAAATAAATTATTAAATAATGTTTATTGCCGTTGAAATTAAAACAATGCTTCGGTTATGACGTCTGATTGCTAATATTTATTTTCATAATCTGTATTTCCCTTTTATCTTTTTTTGTTAGTTATAGATTTGTATTATATTGAAGTTAAATTTTGTACTGAGTTCATTTCATAATTTCAATTTCAATTCGAAAGAATAACTTACATTCTAATTTGTTCTACTTTTTATGATTGCTGGCCTAAAATGGGCCAAATATCATAAAGAAATATGTGTAAATAATTAAATATCATCTTCGTCTTCTTTTTTTCCTCCTAGCATTTTTTGACAAGATCATTCACTACGCTAAAGCAAAGATACAACCACCCGCACATGCATCTTCTGCTTGCATTTTGTCATCCCCTTCTAGCTGTTGACTTGACAAGTAATCCGACAAAACACTTTTTTTGCTCTTCTCTTCACTTTAACTGTTTTACATATAAAGATCTTGAGGTTCAAGCTATATTACATGATTTTAAGTACCCGTTATGATAAGTTGGTTGGGCTATAAGAGCACTAACATGGATTTAACAGTGAGTTGTTAAATTTACAAACTCACTATACATCTCTTATAAGTCTTTTCTATGTGAAATGGAGATAAAAAATGGTAAAATTTATTAAAAAGGTATTATTCACTTGAATAGATATGAGATAAGGAATGAAATATGTAACGTTTGTAAGAGATTAATAAAATTTAAGATTAAAGATAATTTTTGATGATTTTATAAAAATAATGATAAGAATTCTACTGTGAATGCTAGCTTTAAGGGTCAATGCATAACCGGATCCTCATGTACTTTAGATAATTTGTTAATAATGATTAATGATATAAAGCTTTGGGGTTTTTTTTTAAAAAGTTATAGTTTTCATTATTCAAAATTTTACTATAACATAATATATACCATTAAATCAATCATGTTGCTAATATTTATATACCTAATTCATAGTCAACATGAAAATTAGCGTTGGGTGGTGTGCATAATTATGTTATAAATATGATTAGGATATATCAATGTATCACTTATTATGCAGTTGAAACTAAAATACTTTTCTTTTACATGATGAATATTTAACGCCCGTTTGGTTCACAAAATTTTCAAAAATTAGAATCAAAACTAGAAAATTTTTTATCAAAATTTTGTTTGGTTGATCAACGGACGGAATTGAAATTGGAAAATTTTCTCACATTCCATCCACTTCCCCATGGAATGTTTAACAATCCAATAGAATGCTCAAAATTAACATTCTAATTCCACTCAAAATTGACCAACAAACACGTTATTAATTTTAACAAGATTCCAATTCCAGTTCCAATTTCAATTCCATTTCCAATTCCTTCGCAAAACATTTTGCGAACCAAACGACCCCTAAGGACTTACTATTGATTTCTCTTTTTTTATTAATTAGGGGATAAAAAATAGGTTTGGTTTATTAGTTGTACTCCTGGGTCGGTTTTTTGGCACTCGGTTGTCTCTTAACTAGACGTTTTATTATTCAGGTATGTATAAATAAAAAAACTTACGTTGCAACTGGTGAAACTAATAGCTACGACAATAAAGTTTTAAAGAAATCATGATCACAGAAAAAGTAATGAGCTCTTAATAATCATTTAGAAAGAATGACCATGCAAATTAAGTAATTAACCAAACTTAATTGATACTTGTTTTTTAAAGTAAAAGTGAATCGTGTTATTGATTTCAACCATACAAACCCCTCTACTAGCTTCATATAGTATGATAACTCTATCTAGATCTGATGTTATTGTGAAAAATGTTTATTTCTAAGAACGATGAAATAACGCAATATCCATGTTCATAATAACATAACGTGCATCTACATAATCACCCAATCATTGTTTATTATATTAGCATATAGTAATATACCAAAATCAGTAGTTCCTCGATTGTTTTCCACATGTTTGATCCCACTCTTATGTATTTTAGCACATAACATTTTCCTAAGACAACTATCAATGTACTAGGCTGCAAGGTTACAAGGCCATAGGAATGTATTTTTGTTTATATTTTCTAATTTCTGTCACTTGTTAACTAATAAAAAATGATTCTTTTTAACCGGCAACTCACACACTATCTAATATACTTCTAATATACACCAAACCATCATAGTCAGGAGTCAAATCTTTTATCTCAAAGAAAAAACATATATATTTTTTGAACGGCCAACTAATAAAGTCCGATTACCCGGGGTACCCAATGACGAAAAGGCATCTCATACGTTCGCAAGCACAAACTACGTTGTATAGTCCAAACCCACCAACCATAAATTCCGGGGAAAACCCGTCACCCAAAGATTTACTACGATAAAACCCATCCACAGATAACATTTTACTGTCGATAGGACTCGAACTTACAATTTCCCCTAAGTAACGAGGCTAACCTTAAAAAAAATATATTACCACTCCAACTCTTTTTTTTTCTTTTAAAAGGCAAAAGAAAACATTCCAACTCTAATGACCTTATTATTAGGGCTGCAAACGAACTGAACGTTCAGCGAACAGTTCGTAACCGTTCGGCGGGAAGTTCGTTTATTTAGTATTTAGTATGAACGAACATGAACAAGAAAATTCCGTTCGTTTAGTTAAACGAACAAACATGAACACGAGTCGTGTTCGTTCATTTGTGTTCGTGAACGTTCGATAATGTGTTCGTTTATGTTCGTTAATGTCCGTTCGTGAACGCTCGACAATGTGTTCGTTTATGTTCGTTAATGTGTACGTTTATATTCTTAATTTTTGTATCAGTTATTTTTATGACTATTATATCAATTATTCTTTTATATTTATGTTAAGTACTTGTTTATTTTTTATTGTTTTTGTGTAATGTTTGTAGTATAAAGATAAATTTTATTTTAAAATAAATCTATAATCATTTGTATTCGTTTGTGTTCATGAGTTTTTTGTGTTCGTCATGTTCATGAACAGTTGTTTGTGTTTGTTTGCTTATGATTGTGTTCATTTGCGTTCGGTAAGTGTTCGTGAACAGTTCATGAACATGTTCATTTTCTTAATGAACGAACACGAACAAATAATCTCGTTCGGTAAGTGTTCGTGAACAGTTCATGAACAAGCATATTTCTTAACGAACAAACACGAACAAAACCTTTTCGTGTTCGTTCGGTTCGTTTGTAGCCCTACTTATTATCATACCCAACCCCAACCAGATTAAAAAAAAATATAAATACGTGTCTCAATATTACATTGAAGAGGTTTTATTGAAATTTGAAAAGTCAAAAACGCGGCGCGGACATGAATCTAAGATGCATCTGATAGGGCTGACGTCTTCCTTGAAGATACCTGCGAGACTTTATCGCCCAATCACATGAGGCCACGTGGCAGCCAACACAGAGATCAGATGCAGCGAAGAGTGGAAGAACGCACGTGTGCTTCGAGGTTGGGTGTCGGCCACTCGAGGGAGTTAATCAGCTTGAGCCGCTGCATCGGTTGCATGCCACGTGGATAATAATTGAAGGTTATGAGAGAGATATTTTCTCCCCCACTTTCGGTTTAGGTATAATTGTTGTTACATAAATTTAATAAGATTTAAAAGATAAAACCTTGTAATCTCTTAAAATAAGGATGTAAAACATTTATTAAATCGGGTTTTTGTGGTTTCTGAAATCTACTAGACAAATGTTTAAACATGTGTTTCTGATCCGGTTGAAGTATCGATGAAAAAGCAAGCAAGTGTTAATTCCATTAGGAACCATGGCTAGCAAAGTTAAGTTAATTTTGAATTGATATGTAAAATTATTTTTGTTGAGTTGTTGATGATTATATCCAATTATTTAAAATCTCATCTGAAATTGAAACGCTCGTCTTATCATCCCACTAGTTAAACGGTTGGATCTTCAATGATGTTATAAATAATTTGAAATAGAAAATAAGGAAATATAACAAAAAAATTCAAATGTTTAGATACATTAAAAGAATAATAATTAAAATATAAACAAGTTTAACAACATTAATCAAATTAGATCCTGAATTCTAGTCGTGTAGCGTCACTAACTGGTTTTTGATTTGTCTTTTTCACATCTCAGTTGTTTAGCATCGGCTACCTGTAGAATTTTTTAATTTCTATCATATATAAAAGAGATTCAGTTGTCTCATATCACACAAAAAAGGAATGTTGAACCCTTTCCCTATCAATAAATTAAACCATGCAAGCTTCTCTCCCTCTATATAGTCCGGTTTGAATTGGTTCTATTTAGTTTGTCTAGGTATGCGGTCGAACCTAGTTTCTAAAAAATCAATTTGTTTAATGTAAAACAGTTGTAAAATGAATCGATGAAGTTGGCTTCCGGTTTAACTGTGCTAGTCGGTCTTAAAAACACTAATTAGATCTTAAGTTTACATTAATACAATTAAATAAAAAGTTGTCACATATAAAAGAAGATATAATCATGTCTGGAGTTGGGGGTTAATCACTCACTTAACATACAAATTTACTACTTAATAGTATGTTTGATAAATCACGTAAATATAATTTATGCATGTTATGAACTAACCAATGGCCCATCATACAACACTCTGTGGGTCTCTTTATATTAACTCTTTATATTAAAGTGACGTCTAGGTGATACAACAATAAACTATAACAATTCAAGTCAACTCATTAATCATGTAGTTTCACAATACAATCTATATTTAAAGTTCAAATAAAAGTAGCAATAAAAACACAATCGTCAAATTTTACTTGTTTATGAACCACAATTATTAAAATTCAAAGAAACCAACAAAGCAAAGTCTTATAGGTGATGATCAAACAGTCTTAACTCAATTAGATGTTGCTTGGCTACTTGCTGTTCAGAAAATATTAATAATAGAAAATATTAGATGTTGCTTAGGCACCCATGTTTAGGGTGATAGATACGAGTAATTATTATGAAAATATAATATAAAACTGATTAAAAGATGATAACAATCAACTTCTTGTGAGTTTCTTCGCTATATCTTCGATCTTCCTAAAATTGTCTAAAGTTATTCTCCAATTGTAAAATGATGTGAAATCTACCAAAAGCCCTTTAAAACGGATGAGGGCTATCAATATGTGAAGCACCGTTGTTGATCAATGCTTTGTTATGTTGACCAACACCCCAACGTACTGTCCAATGCCTCTTGGATCATGCAAACACATCTCAGTCGCTTGCTGATAGCAACTTTGACCAACGTTGTTTAGTGTTGGCCAACGCATATGTCAAGTTCTTTCATGTTTTACCACATTATCTCTGTCAAACCTACTAGGACATGAACCAATCAAAGCACCATGGTTCACAACATTTTATAAGTTAAATATAACAATTTATATACATATTACCGACCCGAGCAGTTTCATACGGTGATAGAGAGACATCATTTATAAAACCAATAGTTTGTTAATTAAGAACTATGATAATCATAAGTGATGTATATATCGGTTTAATGAAAATAGTAAAATTAAAAGATAATGGTTTGCTTATCTCTCCCATTATTTATTTGATTTTATCTTGCTCATCTTTGAATTTCTTTATAAAAGTATTAAAATGTGCACAAATACACCTCGAATATGCAATTGTGCATTCAAGTGAACGACTATTGATGCCTTATAAATCTTAAACACATTAAAATTAACATGTATTCTAGTTAATTTATATAATAAATAGTGAAAGGTTAACAGTGCTATTGCACAAATTTTTTGACTATATATAGAAAATAAATATATTTATAGTTCTATAATTCATATTATAGATATATTAATTTTGTTTTCTAAAATTACAACAAATCTTAAACTCTAACAAGGAGTTAAGTACGTATAACATAACTAAGAATTAAAAGTTAAAATTACACCGATCGCTTCAAATTAAGTTATTTAATTTAGTTCTTTTTTGCATTCAAAGATAAATCATTACTTTAATTTCCTCAATAACTTGTTCCACCTTTTGATTCACCTTGTTGAATAACTATTTTTCTTTTTTTTTTTACTTCCATTGGAACCACAACTTTGCTATAGGATTCCTTGAATCAGATTCTTATAACATTTATCACCAATCATCCAACTATTTGCTTGAAACAGATCCAAAAGTTAGCTTATGTTCTTTCATAACTTTTTAAAATATAACGTTTTGTGAAATTTTAAATATACTTTTGTGACAGATTTATTTTTATTTGCGTTTTGATTTAAATTTTATTCAAGATGGGTAAAATATAGAATATTTTTAACTTTTTGTATTTTAAATACGATTGGGTTACTTTTGATATAAAATGTTTAATGTAATGTAGACTATACATTATGATGTATTTATTTTTTAATATATATATATCTCAATAAAAAATTTATTTGTAATTAAGTATTGTCAATACTCACAAAGCTCACTAGATACATACTCAAAGTTTGCATACAAATAGTTTTTAATAAATAGGCAACAACACAAATCATCCAACCACCGATGAAGACCACACAAAGATAAAAAGCAAATTCTATCTAAAACTCAATGATCAAACTTTATGAAAACTTAATTTCATCACTGTTACATCTGATAAAAAGCAAATTCTAGTCATCGAAAAAGACCGCATAAACAATAAAAACTAACACTCTTCTTCAAAACAATGTAGTCTCATAATTATTTCATTTGATGCTACTATAAATAATACTTTCTGTTTTGTGCATGTATAGAATTCTCGTCACATCTAGAAATTATACAAGCTTTTACTAAAATCATCAATTAAATATCTGGTAACAAGCCGGCAAGCCGCGTATAAGAAAGGAGCGGCTGTGAATAAGTGGCGGCTCGAAGCTGAAGAAAGTAAGACAAAAAAGCTGAGCGAATATGCACTTTCATTTTTCATTGGTTGTTCGCACGGGCTTGCCACGTCATCACTCACCTCCTCCACTTATTCCAATACCCCATCTGACATCACAATTACCTGTCGAATTACAATTATGCCCAATGGGTTTTCACTGGCATCACACAGAACAGGGGCAGTATAGTCAATAGACATCACGTCGGTGTCGCTAAAAAGTAAGCAAAGGAGCCGTCGTCATCTTCCCTTCGTATGGTCCAAAAGACAGTTGTAAATCCAAGGGCAGTTTCGTAATTTGGCGATAATAGAAGTAGAATATGCAATGTGCTGCACACACACACACCCCAAATAATTTGCTTTTTAATTAAAAAAAAAAAAGAAGTATATATCGTTTGGTCCTTGTACTATAGGGGGAATGACATGTTTGGCACTCTAACTACATATTCATTAAAAGACTTAACAATATGTTACATCTAACTAGTTAGAGTATTTAGAAATTTATAAGAACATCAGCAATTTTGTGAGTAAACCACAACAAGATCCACTAGTAATATCATTACATATGTTTTTTTTTCGGTAAATAGCTTAAGATAAAATGAAAATCTTTGCTTTAATAAGTAAATTCACTAAAACACATAACATGATATTAAGTAAAAAATACGATACACTTACACCTTAAACACAAATTAACCTTAAACAAGCTTAAGTTTGAGTTTATATTCTAAACTTAACTAAACTCACAAGTCTAAAAAACTTACTATTTTTATATAAATACAAGAATTTCTATTTTGATATAATAAATATAATAAATGTAATATTATAATAATTATTAACATAAAAAGTTATATTGTATATATAAAATTATCATTGAATATATACATGTGTGTACTAATAAATTAATAAAGTAATTTGTACATAAAAAATATGAGCTCATGTTTGAAAATTACTTAATAGCCAAGTTTAAGTGTAATATCAGTTCCCTCATATCATTAATATTTATCCATTTTGTCTGGAGCTATCAGGTTTTCTTGTTTGATTCATTCATAGAATAGAACATAACATCTATACTTGCTTTTGAAGATCCTTTTTCCATCAGCAGCAATAAAAGAAAAGGAACTCCAATTTGTATTATTTGCTCTGGTGAAAACTTTCTAGCGGTTACCCATCTTTAGATTGTTATCACTCAAGCAAGTTTAACTATAAAGTTTTCCTCTTATTCACAGTCAATATGTCCAAAACGAGTTAGTGATATTTAAGGAGGATCATCATGTATGAAACCAACATCTCAAATGTCCACGTTCAATGTTAGATTTACTTAGAGTGTTACGTGAAGCAACAACCATAAAAACTTGAAGCATGCCGAATATGAGATACTTTAAGTTAAACTAGGCAAAATTAAACTTAAGCCCGCTGAAACTCGATTTGACTTGTTTATAATCTACGAATTGAAAATGTTACCACAACTTATGTCAGAAGTGTTCAAAATCATAAATAAGGGATGCAATGTGCATATTGAAGTAAATAGAAGGGCTAAATAACCATTATCTTCAATTAAGGGTTCTATTTTTTTACGTCATTACCTAACTATTACTCCACTTGGCAAACATCTTACATCCTCTTCCCCCATCTCTCTCTCCTCTATCTCTCTCTCTAAAAACTCATTGTAATCAGTTTTCTGTATCTTTCAACTATTGTTCTTCGTTGGATTCTGATGATTTCATGGATTGCCTCTTAGATCTGCTAACTTTGCTTGATTTTGCTTCTTGAGGTATACATCTCGCTAACTTCTGAATTTGATGCATATAATTTACTCTCTAAATGATTTCATAGCGTATAATAAGTTCAATTTCTGATGATTTTGATGAACTGTGGTTTCTTTTACGTTTCGAACTGTAAGGGTTAGGGTTTGCATATTGAGGAATCTAATTCTCTGTGATTAAGTTTCTTTTGTTCTATAATTTGCTTGTTTGGGATGGACATCCAGTTAATTTGATGGTTTTCGTCATAGTTATTCCAGGATTAAGTTATTTTCGTGTTTGTTATAAGTTAATTAAGTTTTTGATGTGTGGTTGCTAGTTGAATCGACTTTGTTCGTCTTTGGCCCCAAATTTTGTCGTCATCTCCAACGTAAACATCATGTGTTCTGTGCCAAGTGTTGGTTCATAGATTGTTTCTATGCATGTAGATATTTTATTAAGGTTAATTAATTGGTATATATACTAATTTCTATGAGATTCCTTGAATATTGGATTCTCATATTTGAAAACGATGAACTGATGAAGAGAAGATTAGGGCTTTTGCTATTGGTTTTGTTTAAAACTACCATATGATGTTGAATTTGTAACTTGAATCAAAATTGGGGCAAAATCAGCACAAATCATTATGTCAAATACCATATGACATCCATATTTGCTACATCTTTACAGTCTCAATTCATATACAAAACCAAATATTTGTATGTCGCGAATTTGATCTAACTAGCTTTTTTAATATGAGTTTGATTTGGTTCTTATATCTTTATGTTCCTCTGATTGCAGGTGAATGAAGCTTAAAGATTTATCAGTAAGGAGGAATAGAGAGTTTGCAGACCTAAACATTCCAATCTATGTTGACTATGTGATTGGATTTTACCCGAGAAACGTTATCAGATACGCCTCCCAACTGAGGTGTTTGCATAGTGCGATAGGGTGGGTCCAGTTGTCGGCAACTGCCAACTGAATGGACAGGTTAGACACATCCGGCTTTGTGAGTGGTGGAGCTTGTGTTAACCTATTGCGAAGTTTTCTGTTTCTGTTTATCTTGAGATACAGATTACTATAGCTGTGATAACTATTGCCCTAAACTTAACCACAACTTCTTCAAACCCTTCAAAAAATGGTTTACAGCAACCCAACAATGGATCTCAACAATAGTCTTGCATTTTTTTCTTGTAATAGTAACAGTAACACCACATTAAGCTTGGACTGCTTTGGTTATGGTGGAAACATGGGCTCCAGACATGAATTCACCACTGAAAAACCGATAGAACAGAATACGAATAGTGCACCTGACGATGGGTGCAGATTGGTCCTCGGGTTAGGACCGACCCCAAGTGTATATTCCAATGGTTATTACTCAAATTCAACCAAGAAAACAGCCTCGGTTTTGAACATGGGGCTGTCGGGTGATGGTGGTGATTCAGTTCTCAAACTTGGTCTTTCTGATCATTCTTTCACATCAATGAACGATGCATCATGTCATTCTAGCAAAGTTATCGACGAAGGCTCGACGTCTGCAAAGAAATCAGGTGGCTACATGCCATCTCTACTTCTGGCTCCAAGAATGCAAATGCACAATCTTTTGGACCCTGGGGACAACTCTCATCATGGGCCGCAGTTAAGCTCTGAACCATCGGCTATATCAGATTATTCCATAGGAACCATTTCCGACCACCAAACGAGCAGCTCAAAGAAATGCAGGTTCGACGGGTGCACAAAAGGCGCTCGAGGCGCCACAGGGCTCTGTATTGGTCACGGTGGGGGGCAAAGATGTCAAAAACCGGGGTGCAACAAGGGCGCCGAGAGTAAAACCGCATACTGTAAGGCGCACGGTGGAGGGCGGCGGTGCCAGCACCTCGGCTGCACGAAAAGCGCCGAAGGCAGGACGGAGTTTTGCATCGCCCACGGCGGTGGGAGGCGGTGCGGCCACCCGTCGGGCTGCAGCAAAGCCGCTAGAGGCAAATCGGGCCTGTGCATCAAACACGGTGGTGGGAAGAGGTGTAAGGTGGAGGGATGCACACGCAGTGCTGAAGGACAGATTGGTTTATGCATATCTCACGGTGGTGGACGGAGGTGTCAGTTTCAGGGGTGCAGTAAGGGGGCTCAGGGGAGCACTATGTATTGCAAAGCTCACGGTGGTGGGAAACGGTGTGTGTTTGCCGGATGTACTAAAGGGGCTGAAGGTAGCACACCGCTTTGTAAAGCCCACGGCGGAGGAAAGCGGTGTCTTTACGACGGTGGTGGGATCTGCCCTAAAAGCGTCCACGGTGGGACTAACTTCTGCGTGGCTCACGGCGGTGGTAAGCGGTGTTCCGTCCCTGGGTGTACGAAAAGCGCCCGTGGGAGAACCGACTGCTGCGTGAAGCACGGCGGAGGGAAGCGGTGCAAGACGGAGAACTGCACGAAGTCCGCCCAAGGGAGCACCGACTTCTGCAAGGCTCACGGCGGCGGAAAGCGGTGCAACTGGGGCGGTGAGGGCAAGTGTGAGAAGTTCGCTAGGGGGAAGAGTGGGTTGTGCGCGGCGCATGCTAGCATGGTGCAGGAGAAGGAAGCTAACGTGAACAAACGGGGCAACGCCGGAATCGGACCGGGGCTCTTCCACGGCGTCGTTCCGGCGTCGACCGTCGTGAGCAGCTTTGAGAACACATACTCTTCATCCGTCAGCATTGCTTCGGACTCTATCGAGTCGCTTGAACGTCCGGCGAAACGGCAACAGCTGATTCCGCCGCAGGTGCTGGTTCCATCGTCGATGAAGTCTCCGTTTACGATGCAGTTGGGATTGGATGGTGGCGGAGAGCGGCGAGATGATGGTGGTGGGAGGAAGGGGTTGGAGTTTGTGGTGCCGGAGGGGAGGGTGCACGGTGGTGGTCTGCTGTCGTTGCTTGGAGGGAACTTGAAGAATGCTACCGTTGATGGGGTCTGATGGAAGGTTAGATTTTTAAATTTGTATTTTAGGCAAGTGTTTGATTTTTTAAGGGGATTGTATGTGTGTGTATAAATGCCTTTAATAGGTGGTTGTACTGTTTTGTGTTGGTTGTATCATAATAATAAGTTTGTTGTTTTTGGTTTAATAACTGAGCTTCTTTTATTAATGTGCTCAGAATGACTATTATATTTTGATTCAAAACCGAAGTTTGTTTTAATGACTGAGATTTAAGTTGTTACGTGTTACTAAATCAAGGATTGAACGAATTTTCTTCATGTGACATGATCCCGAGTTTGTGGTTGTTTAGTTTTTAACAAAGTGACATAAACTACAAAACAATTCCATGTTCTTGAGGCTCTAGAGAATGTTGGGGGTGAGAATACCATTCTTAAGAGTCAAATTCTTGAGATTTTTATAAGGATTTGGTTGTGGTGAAACTCGATAAAAAAGTGTATTACGTATTGCTGAAGGTGTGTTATAGACAAGATGAAAAGTTAATTAGTATTTCAGTTTATATGTTATTTATTTTAAAAGTTAATTTGTAATTAAATACCAAAATAGACTTAATTAACAAAAAAATATATACTACAATTATTTTTAGAATTAATATTAAATATTAGAAAATGATACCATATACTAATCACCACACGTGGACGTTGCCTGCAAATATTTTCCACCAAATCCAAACGAAGATTACCATGTGTGTCTCGACATTGTAGCGTCTGTCGATTTGTTAGTCTTTCTCGTTCGTTTATCGTCATCTTGGTTTTGGCAAGTAGCTTTTCCCGAATTCTCTATTATCATATTGGGCAAAATAATGCAAGTTTACATCATATCACCTATTTTTATTTCACCACAATCGGGTCAGGTTTGGCAATACCAATCCAATGCATTTTAAGCCTCCAAATGCCCGAAACGATTGCCCAATTCTTGTAAATAGTTTTCTACTCATGTAAAATCGACGATTAAATGCAGTCACATTATAACGAGGGTCTCACTAAAATTGTCATTTACAAGCAGTGTGTTAGCAGCCACAAGATCACAAGCAAGTGAAGTTTGTCTCGTTATGCGTCGTGAACTTTCTCCATGGTGTGCTAAATATTGAAGTGTAACTTTGGCCATGTCCAATATTAGCTCATCTTCCTCAGATGATGATAAGCAGCTAGCCAATTTTCTTAAAAAGATGATGTATTTATATAAAAATATAGAGAGAAAGTAGTGTGTGTTCTTATTTTTAATTTGGTAAAAATGTTGTAGATATATATAGGTTAATTTTTTTTCATTAATTGGCCTAGAAAAGACTCCCAATGACTAAAAAAAACCAGCCCAACACTTGCATAGACTCTCTTCACGGCGTGATCCCTTTCACGCAGTCCCTGTTGCGGTGTGGGGCATCATGCGCTGCCAGCGTAAAAGACTATCACGCCCACTAAACACTTCACCACATGATCTTATTGACAAGTAACTGAAATCTATTATATATCAAGTTTGAAGCTATCAGAAGTGATTAACATCTCATATGATAAAGTGAGTTATTTGATTAAGATTATCCTATATTTAAAAATAAAAAGTTGATGAATAGTGATTTACCATCAACTAAAGCAGCTTGGTACAACTTCATTTTGCATATGTTAGGGTTACCGGGTGACTCACGAACTCCTGTCTGATTTCTTTTATGATTCATCTTTATCTTCTTTTTGTACTTTTTGTAGACAGGAGGAAAAAGGAGTTACCATATGTATTTATTTTTATTAGTGAGTTGAACTTTGTGTTTCCGGTCAATAATCAGAAGTATTCTTATCAGATTTGAGTTGTATGTTTTGATTTTAATTACTTGATGTTGTGTAACGGTTAATTAAATTACTTGACTGTACTTGTAGTCGAGTTTATGCTTTGTGATCTTTCTAGGTCTTAGTATATTTTAAAATCATAAGTAATTGATTTGGAAATGCAGACATGCTAGAATATTTTAGCACAAACTGTACATGTCATCGTTTGGGTTAATTGATTTATTTTGTAAGCCTATAAGATTGTTTAACTTCAGATTGGGATATTATATTTGTGGGTGGAGTGTTTTTTATAATTAATATGTTTTTCATGAAATTGATTATATGGCAAGTGATGATAGAGCAGAACTGATCCTTGAGCTTACATGATATTATATTTGTCTTATACATTTGAATTTGACCTATGATTGTCCCTGCAGTGCGTTACATGGGTTTTTAATATTTCTGAAACCGTATATTAATAATCACTGTCTTTGCAAAAAACTGGTTTCATACACTTTTGGTACGATTAGATATTGGTTTTAATTATTTACATGTTTTGTGTTATTAATAAGTTCATTACTTATCTTATATTTCAGTCCAATACAAGTTTGCTGTTTTCATAACAGTAAAAGTTGTCACTTACTAAAAGAATTTGTATTTAGTAGTTTGTAGCTTATTGGAAGTGAGTTTCATAATCAGTCAATATATTATGGTTTTCTAATTATATTGAATCATTATATGATGAATTTGCAGGTGATTATGACTGATCAATCAATGAAGCTACTAAAATAGCCAATTACTTGATTTTTGCTAAATTAAATTTCATATTTTTAGAACTCAATCATTTGTTCAAAAGCATGATCTTCTTAAGCATATGGTGATCGATGATATTCATAGCAAACAAGTGTGATCTTCTTAAGCATATGGTAAGCTATTAGTTGATCCCTTCCTTTATATCAATGGAAGAATATAAGTCTTGAATCTTTTGCAGATATGGATGCATTATTTGTAATTATTAAGGTTATCAAAAGGAAAGAAAATTAGCAAATGGGTCATCAGCAAATTGCTCTTCAAAGCATAGACACGAATTATAAAAATGTTTTGAAATGATAGCCATAAGTGTTTTTTATTTGGAACGTGATAATACAATACATGCTTCTGCCATAATATGTGAGGTGTATCTTTGTAATAACAAGACAGTCGTAAGTGTTTTGGATTTGAGATAGTGGTGGAAATTCTCGCGTAACGTGAGCGAGTAAAAATCTAGTAATATTAAATCCGAATTAACAGACCATCATACATACTAATGATAAAATAATCTTTTTAAAAATAATTCAGAATATGAAAAATTATATATAACAAAATAAAATGTTGAATAGTACTTATTATTTGTCACATCAATTTTCTTTGTTTTATTCCGGTTACCCATTTGACACATCTAACTTTTTTTTATATTCTTTTCCATTTGATTATGTTATATTTACAATTACTTTCAAATATATTTTATTATATATTTTAAAATATAATATTTTATTTGATACCAAAAATATATGTGAAAGTGTTTATTTTTATTTATATTTTGATATAAATTTATTCAAATCGACACATCTCAAATCTATCAGTTATAATAAACAAAGGATTTTAGTGTCACGTGTCATTATTGAGAGCCTCTAGATTTTTGTTTTACCGCCTAAACATTTTCCATTTGGGTAGAGTTATAGTAAGAAAGGTAGTTAATTTAAAAAGTCTAAGAATGATTGTGCGCTTGACACATGTCCTCTATTGTTTTAAAAAGGATGACATTTTAATCATTGTATCAAATAAATCAGCTAATTGTGTCATATACGTTCATTGTGTCATATACGTTCATTGTGTCCTATACGTTGATAGTGTTATATATTTTACATCATTTGTTATATGTATTTATCATTATATTTTATATTTAAGAACATTTTATGTTATTATTGTCACTGTTTCTACTTTCTATAGATTATATAAACTTCTTATCTATCATTGTGTTTTACATTTAGAAATGCATAATAATATATTTTCACCAATGTATTTATCAAAACTCATAGCGTTGAAAATAACACAATGTATTTTTTTGTCATTGTATTTTATACATTATATAAACTTGTTATTATCTATCGTTGTCTTTTACAATTATAAGTACACAATAATTTTATTTCACCAATGTATTTTTCAAAACTAAAAGTGAATCAAGATTATACAATGATGATCAAATAACAAAATAAGACATTGTGTTATTTTGTTGTCGTTTTTAATGTATTAGATTAATTAGTTGTTAATTTATTATTCCGTTTTACATATTATATACACCAACACTGTTATTCCATTATTATATAATTTTTTAAAATTCTTCATTTTAGAAAACATAATAATATTTAAAAAAACACAATCAGTAACAAATATACACAATAAACTACACTAAAAGAAACAACGACAAGATATGAGCTTAAAAATATAAAAATTTAATAAAATTTTATACAACAATATTATACTCATTTTAAAGATTAAAAAACACTTGTTTTTATAGAGTAATTTTTATGAAAAATAATGCTGTACATAAAGGTTATGAATGTTTAAAAAAAAACTTGCAAAAAATCAACAAAAGTGGTTATTCCAAAAATATCTCTCTAACCCACTTTTTTTTATAAATTGATTTCAACCACTGATTAAATAAATGAATGATTTTTTGTACACTTTTTAGCTTTAAAGCATTTTGTATTTGAACTTTTCACTTTCCGTTTATCTATTTTAAATTACATATTTTAAACTTTTAAATTGATTAAATACCATTTAAACATTTTCATATTTTATATGATTTTATATTTTTATCATTAAATGTTTAAATTGAATAATAACTTTCTTCTTTAAATACATTATTTATAGTTAAATTTATCTAATTAGAATATATTATAATGTTAAGATTTATAGATGTTAAGTTTTTGTTTTGAAATATTATGAATTATTATTATATAGGTGGTTTTTATTGTTGATAAAACAATTTCATATGCCGCATGTACGCGCGCATACACACGTAATCTATTATCTATATTACTTAATAAATAAAAATTATAAGGTACACATGATGTAATTTTAAAGCACCTCCATAAATTATCTCGCCTAAATATTACAGCTTATTTTAGTCAACTAAATTATTTTTTATAACCCAATATCATAATAAATTTATTTTTTGTCATTACTTAATATTTTGATTAATATCAAACTAAAAACAAAATATTTCTTTTGATTTGTTTTTAAATCGGTAATGAATATAGGATTTAAATTGACATTTTCTTTAAAAAAATCTAATAAAATTAAGTCGTGTGTTAACTGTGGCTCTCTAAAATCAAATAATAATTTATTAACATATAAGATATCTATCTACTTTATGTTTTTATAATTCAGACCGTATAATACACAAGATGTAACCTAGTATAATATAATTTTACTATTTTTATTTTTCAATTCAATTTGGTTTTCTCATTATAACATTTAACATATAACATTTTATAAAATTTTCCGTACACTATTACGGCATTTTTATTTCTATCGATATTTCAATATATTTTATATTTTATTCTTAAATATAACTATACTCATCATAAACCAAGTTTTCAAAGTGCACGAATGACCAATAGTTAATAGTTTGGATTAGCATAATTTTGTTAATAATAACAATCCCTGTCTTACTGTTCATTAACGTAGTTTAGTTTTTGATGACGTTGCATTTAACGTTGCTCGTGGCGTAACATGTGACATGGCGTATTACATAATTTAAATATAAAATATAAATTTATAACTTAATTTTTGTGTCTCTTTGTCTCCAAGCTAGTCAACTGATGACAAAAAGGTTACGTTAAATAACTTGAAAAAAGTAATCTTTTATAAAATAGAATTGAGTAACAAACTTATATTTTTAATTGTAACTATGTTATACGTCACGTTACGAGCCACGTCATGTGATACGTTAATAAAAACTAACGGAGTTAACGAACAAATAGATTGAGACTCTTATTAGTAACAAAATTAAAAGTTAGTATTAATACTTGTCAAATTATTAGTTTAAATTAATATTAACCAATAGTTAATAGTTTGGATTAGTATGATTCAATTTTCCTATAATAAATACGCAATAATTTTTTACCAACAAAATAGAGTTAATTACATATATAGTCCTTGTGGTTTGGCGAAAGCAAAAAGTTTAGGTATTAACTTTTTTGAGTAACAAGTTTGGGTATTATGCTTTTAATTTTGTAACGAGTTTAGGTATTAAGACTAACTTTCGTTAATTTTACCGTTAAATAAAGGTGATATGACTAAAATACCCTTGGGACTATTTTTGTAATTAAATCTATTTGATTACAGGGGCTATTTATGTAGTTTAATCATACTAAAACAATACACCTCTTCCCAATACCTTCATCCACCCCACACACCGCCAGCACACCTTCTGCCAGCCATCACCAATGACCAATGTCATCACAATCTTCGCCCACCAAAAAAATAACCCCCACCATTGAAGACCACCGGCATCGCTGTTATCATATTTGTCTTCTCTATTAAAGAAGGGCTTACAAAACTCTAAGTTGCAGGTGAGAGAGTTCATTCCCATGGCATCCATTCATCTCCTTTAATGGTGTATTTTTAGGCCTTTGATGCAGTGAAAGAGAGGCGAGACACCAAAGGGACTTGTCGTTATCAATTGTTCATTGTTTTCTTCATCGATTGTTCTTTGAGTTTTGATTTACTTTGGGGTATTTACCCATCATCTTGTTCATTAATCTTCGTTGACGCCAGGTTCATCGAATTTTTAGCTTTTAGAGGCTTATGGACAGTGAAGGTGGTGGAATAAGAGATTGTCGATGGTTTCGATTTAGGAGTTTTTTTCAATATGATTGTGGATTTGTTTTGGATCTGTGATTTTCAATGGTGGGGTAAAGGGCAAAGGTTGTAATGTTCAACGTTGACGGGATGACAATGGTCTTTGATGGTTGGTGGGGACTAGAATTTATTGCCCGGAGAAGGTGATGGCGATGTTGGTGGTCATCGGTTACGACTGGTAGAAGAGCGTGGTGGTGGCATGCGAAGTGATGGAGGTTCCTAATGATAAATGTGTGCGGAGGGCGCTGAGGAACAAAAGGGGCTGGTGGCGGAGCGATGGTAATGACGGTAGAAGAATGGTGTTTGGCCGACGACGGTGGTGGAGGTGTGTAGTGGTGGTGGTCGGAGATGAGGGAGACGATGTTGAGTAAATTACACAAATAGTCCCTGGATTAAAATAGAGTTAATGTTTTAAATGACCTTTTTAGTTTTAAAAGGGTATTTATGTCAATTTACTCTGATTTAACAGAAAAGTTAACGGTCGTTAGCATTAGGACCCAAATTCGTTACGAAATTGAAATCATAAAACTCTAACTTGTTACTCAAAAATTAGTACCCAAACATGTTATTTTCACAAAATCACAAGGACCATTTGTGTAATTAACTCAACAAAATATATTCTTTGGTTGTCCAGGTATTGATGAACACTCCATAAAGAAAAAAGTATCTTATATTACCTCAAATTTAACGCTCATATTCACAACAACGTCATTTATAACTTGAAACTTTATGTTTGTGCGTACAAAACTTTTATGTAATTTAGTCTGATATAATTTTAACAATAGTTTCTATTTTGTACACATACAAAAATTCTGTTGCCCTACATGAGAGTAGTCCGCTAGTTAATAAAAAGGAAAAATAAAATAGTTACGGCCTTATGAGTTGAATTAGATTTTAACTAATAAGGGGTGCAATTTAGTCATTAGTGATTGTTTGGACTTTGTTTGGGATGGGTCTAGGGTTGCGCTAAGAAAAAGGGGACATAATCGGAGGTGTCGCGATTCGAACACCTGACGTCTCCCACAATATAACGAGCGCGCCAACCAACAATGTAGAATATGAGGTTTTATACATGATAGACATCTATAGTTGACAACTCATTTGATTTCAAATAACTGTTTATGATATTTGCTAGCGGGTGAATATCATGTAAACACACTCTCTGTGTTTCCTTGATCAACTGGATTAAAGTCTTAATACTTATTAGAATAACTATTTAAATCTTGAGTGTATCAACACAATGACAATTAAGCATATTTATATTTGATAATGTTTATAACTTTAGTCTTTTAACTTTGAGTAGGGCTGTAGCTTTAAGTTTTCATCTTGAATGGATTTGCTTATTTTTGTCTATTTTCTACAAAGAAGTTATTAATCACAATTTGTTCAGTTTAAACTAATTGAACCTATAGTTGGTTAACAGGGTCAACTTTTGTTACTACTAAGCATTTTAAGGTGTTTGGTTAGACAAACATGCACCGAACAGAATAACTAATACATACAAGAACACAATTCAGCAAAAGACGGCATAGGACGAGGAATCACGACGCATGAAAGCGAATTATAAACGTCTTAATATGATGAATTATGAAATGAAGAGTACTACAAGACCTTAAAGAATAACACACAAAGTGTAAGTTAACTAGTACTTGAACCAATAATATACTATAAATGAGTTAATTATTTCGAGACTAACAACGTTACATATGTTATTATTTTGGTGAAACAATATACATGTATCTCAAATTAATTGTAAACATATGATTTTCATTTTCGTAGAGTTGGTAGCCAAATAGTAAAAATGAAAAACTCCTTGGTTCAAATTCTGACATTAGCAGTAGGAGTAATGATTGTATGAGTTGTCGTTCTAGAACAGGGCTAACACGTCATCTAGGATATTTAAACGCTATTGTTTCTTTTCACTTTAATATTAACCCAAAACAGAGGGGTATTAATCGGGAATGCACCATATCTGAAGGGCATTAACGAAAACTCACGACTTTTGACTTTTCAAGTCGCATAGTTGAAGAAGCTTGGGTTCATAACTTCATATCAATTATCATCGGTGTCGTGTACAAATAGCTTCTCCACATCACCATCGTCTTCGGTTACAGAAGCCAATACATTACTCCAAAACCATTTCAATGGCGGTGGATGTCAACTAATGCACACACTTTAACTCCATCAAAATAGACACAACTTCAACATCATCATCATCGTCTCTCTGCTTCGCTGATCCGAACATTATTACCAAATCATACGGTAATCGAATCTATCTAAATCATCGCGTTTTACTATTCATGTTACGATTATACCTAGAAATTTTGCATATTCAGTACGTCGTCTTCTCGTAGTTGCAGGATCGTCGAAGTTTGAATTTAGGCGGGAGATCAAACATTAATTTTGAATTGATTCGATAATTTCATCATTTAGGCGTAAAAGCTACTGATTTGTATACCGAGGAACGAAATTTTAGTTCAAATTTTAGCGAACAACGTGTAGTTTGTGATGGATTGATGGTTTCATGATCTACGTGTGCGATCAGAGCATATATGTGTACATGAAATTGATAATGATCTATGATTCGTGTTTGATGCTACAATTTTAGCCATTTGATTCTGTGTTTGTTGATAATTAGCTACAGATGGATAATCTCTATGGTTTTAGCAACTCGAAAGTTCCTAAACACAGTAGCATGTCACCTATGCACAACTTTGCATTGCCGAATCCTTACTGGCATCACTTAGGTCATGTGGTGGATCGATATCCGTCGCATGATGTTCACACTACTGGCCTAAATAACTTGAACTCTCCACATCTCAGATACTTGCAATCTGGTATGCCATTTTTGCCAGCACCTTCCTCAGGTTTAGAGAATCAGCCTTCTGTTGGATATATGTATCATCATGGCAGTAGTAACCGGAGCATTGAATCAAGAATGGAGACACCACGGCAGCCTAGGTCGCCTTTGCATTTGAGCAAGAATTTGGTGAAAGTGGAGGAAGATGTGGTGGTTTTTGATGGTGAAGTTGTGAGTACTTTGCCAGTTGATAGGGCTAGATCTTCGTCGTTGTCTTTGACAGATGCTGCTAGCTCATCATCCTCGGGTGGTAAGAGTTATAAGACGGAACTTTGTCTGTCTTACTTGGAGAATTCTGGTTTCTGTCGCTATGGATCAAAATGCCAGGTTTTTCTCTTTCAACTTGCTTGTTTATCTGCAACATGACAATTGCAATGTGCCTTGAAAAAATTAATCCAAACATTACTATCATGTATGCAACATTCCATTTAGTCTTGATTTTACATTTGCTGGAGAAAGAAGAAAGTGTTATTACGATCTTTGATCATGATACATTTCTGCTAATCATACAGACAAACCAAATGTTTGGTTTTTATAAGCAAACTGTTAGTCCTTAGAATAGCTATTTGAATCAGACCCTCTAAAATCGATTGTTCTTCCCTCTAACTATGTTCCTGCCCAATTTAAATTTTGCAACAACCCATGTAAACAAGTGTATACACATCTTCACATTAAGTGATTAAATTCATACAACTTGAATGTGTCAAAGTTCACTCTTACATCTTCTGTGCTTCGCTGTTACTTGAATGTTTTTGATACTCCATTTGCAAATAGAATATAACATCACCTTGTCATATGTCACAGTTTGCTCATGGCAATAAGGAGATGCATCCAGTACCATTTTCTTACAAGAGCGCGCTTGAGGTAAAAGCAATCATAATCTCAACTTTAATCATATTTGTGATGTGGAATCTAACTTTCTCTCTGTATACATATATCTGCGTAGAGCCCCTATAAAAACTACAGCCCCTCAGGAACTTGTTCAGTTGGGTCCAAGCGTCGCTTTCCTCAGCATGAATCATCCACACCAACATCTTCAAGTACTCGAATCATCTCACAGAGCAAACCTGATGGACCCACTAGAAGCATTGTGAAGCTTAAAAGCAGCAACTGGTCCCCTACCGACGATGACATCGAGGTTCAATTGAAGCAAGATTTTGATACTTACATATACAAGGTTCTTTATGGTTCTGAAGGGATAAAGAGACTACCAGTGTTCACACAGATTTGCCCAGAGTAAGACACTTCCAACACAAACTATTATTCTTCTGTTATTGCTTTGTGAATGAGTTTTTGATAAACAAAGAATTCGGTAAAGCCCTTTTGACACGAACTTAATAAGATCCATAATCGAGCTTTAAACAGGTTAATGGTTAAGTTCTGCATGGGTGGTTTTGTTATGCAAAATAGAAATGCACAACCAGTGTGGACCCTAGATTGGGCCTGGGCCATCTTGAAAGCCTGGGCCTCCTAGGTTAAACTGAGCCCAGCCCTAACATTTTATACCATAGAAAGGCCCAGAACACCATGGACACATGAGTCAACATGAGTTTTTGTTATAGTTGCATCTGGTGTTTATCAAAAGCCCATACTCAAAAGTGAATAATAGACGGATTTTAGAAATACATTTTAAAGACGATGCGAGTTTGCAACTGGAAAAAAGTTGTAACTTATAAAATAAAATTCCAAAGTTGTTAAATTTAAAGCCCATACTCAAAAGTGCTAGATATAAAATTCCCCTGAAACAACGCTCACTTTAAATAGAGCTCGCTGAATGTGTCAGAATGTGTCATGTTGTGTTAAACGAGTCCTATCATATTTCATTCTACTATTGAACCCAAATATGTCTTTTACTTAAACATTAACCCAAACCTGTATAATAAGTGGGTTAGACAAACTCACACACATAACATGATTAAAGATGACCCGCCCAATGGGAATGAAGCAACATAACTCTTTTAACAAGATTATTGACATGACCTAATTACAAAACTGTCTGATTAAAAAAGACTCAAATGTATTGTGTTATAAATGGGTTTATGCATGTTATAAACACTAAGACGGGTTGAATTCATTTAGATACCTTTGTTTTATCTTGTCGTTAGCTTGTCGATCCATATGTTACTGGAAAAGTTTACCTAAAACATAACCGTGCTTAACTTTGTATCAAGTATTTGGCTTGTCAAAAATTGCTAACTCTACTGTAAATATGTTCTTAACTTTAAAATTTGATGTGGATTTAAATTTGTAGTTGATATGGGATCATTGAGTCATGTCAAATAAAAATATAGTTGGAAATACTGGGAGAACTACATGTATCTCTTTAGATTGCATGTGTTTTTTGAAACAAAAGTTTTAATTACAAAACATACAATACTTTTAAAATATGATTTAAGATAACATAAAATTTTAGAAGTTTAAAAATACCTAACTATCTCACATAGTAATTGTAAAACTGATTTTAATGTAAAATAAAAGGTGGCAAACCATTTGATTGCCGATTGAACCACAATTTTTCCATTAAACTCTTTTTTTTTTCTTTTTTTTTTAAATTTTCCATAAAATCTCTGCTTAAAAGAAGAATGGTTGGTCTAGCCGTCTAGTTGGGATAAATCACAACTCTCTAGAACAAAAGCAGTATGCACCACCCAATCAAGATGACAGAATGACAATCACCACTCACACTCTCAATCTCTCCTTCACCCCCCACCATACCTTCCACCACCACCTCCGTCGCCATCACCACCTCAAACACCCACCACAAGTCTCTGTCACAACTCCACCACCCCTAACCTCCCAATCAAACCCCACCACCACCGGAGCCATCATCATCGGCGCCGGCCTCGCGGGCTTAGCCGCCGCCGTACGCCTCCACTCCCACAACATCCCCTTCCTCCTCCTCGAAGCCTCCGACGCCGTCGGCGGCCGCGTCCGCACCGACTCCGTCGACGGCTTCCTCCTCGACCGCGGCTTCCAGATCTTCATCACCGGCTACCCCGAAGCCACAAAGCTACTCGATTACCAAACCCTAAAACTTCAAAAATTCTACTCCGGTGCTAAAGTCTACTACAACGGTGAGTTCCACACCGTCGCCGATCCGTTACGTCACCTTTCCGACGCTGTTCAATCTCTAACGAATCCAATTGGATCAATCGTTGATAAATCTCTCATCGGTTTGACGAGAGTTAGGGTTTTGACTCAGTCCAATGATGAAATACTCTCTGCTGAAGAAACCTCCACAATTGATCTCCTCAAACGAATCGGATTCTCCGATTCAATCGTCGATCGGTTCTTCCGACCGTTTTTCGGTGGAATTTTCTTCGATCGGGATCTTGAAACGACTTCGAGGCTTTTCAATTTCATCTTCAAATGCTTAGCCCTCGGCGATAACACTCTTCCGGCGAACGGAATTTCTGCAATTCCTGAACAATTAGCAGCAAAATTACCGTCGAATTCGATCATTCTCAACTCACCGGTAGCTTCAATTGACAAATCGGAATCAAACTACATCGTTAGGTTGAAGAACGGTGAGGTGTTGACACCCGAATACGGTGTGATAGTTGCAGTTGAACAACCTGAAGCTGTTAACCTTTTGGCGGGAAAATCTGTTAATTTTTGTAAAGAGATGAAACAACCGGTTCGAAGCACGGTTTGTTTGTACTTTTCTACAGAGAGGAGTAAAGTTCCGGTCCGCGATCCGGTCCTGTTTATTAACGGGTCGGGTCATGGGATCGTGAACAATATGTTTTTCGCGACAAATGTGGCGCCTTCGTACGCCCCGCCCGGGAAGGCGTTGGTGTCGGTTTCTCTTATTGGGTTGTATGAGGGCGAGTCGGATGAGGAGTTGAGGGTTAAAGTGATTGAAGAGCTTAGTGGTTGGTTCGGACCGGAAGTGGTGGGCTCGTGGACGTATCTTAGGACTTATCGGGTTAGGTTTGCGCAACCGAACCAATGCCCACCTACGGATTTGAGGAAGGATCCGAAGGCAGGGTCGGGTTGTATGTGTGCGGGGATTATCGGACGAGTGCTACGTTTGATGGGCCTTTGGTTTCGGGGAGAGAGGCTGCAGAGGCGTTACTGAAAGATCGAGCTTTGGTTCGAGCTTCATAAGAAGTAAATACAATTTGTAAAGTACTAAAAGTTTCATTGCTGATTTTTTTTAATGTATGTTATCAAATATTCGACCTATATTTGTATTGAAATTGAGAATTAAGAACTGAAGATGAATGATATTCATTTCATTGTTAAATCTATAAACTTGAATTAGAGATGTTTGTGGGTCGAAAACTTATGGGCTTTTTTAAAAGCCAGATCCGACCCATAGAAACATGGGTTACTGGGTTGTACATGTGTGTATTGTTGGATCTGGGTCAAATATTCGGTACCATAGCTGCCTCTTCAATATCTTCAGTATGCATTTGTACCTAAAGTTGTTTGTCAGCTATAACGCAATATGCCATCATATATAGTCTTGTTTTTAACATCACCAATTATGAGATAATGGCCAGATGACAACAACAAAACAAAAACAACCTGAACGGTAAGAAGTTACTATTAAACAAATAAACTGAACAACGTAGTTATGTAGATTTAACGAAAAAGGACGTATAATAGTCATGTACGATTGACACATAACAGCATGTCTCAAATGTTTCTTATAAACGCAATAAATCGCTTTGGCTTCTTAATAATCAGCTTAGGCCCTGTGTTTCCATGTGGTTGCCTCGTGCCATCCTCGGCATATGCCGTGCCAGAAACTATGGCATCATCAAACATACTGTCACATGTAGGTATGACCGAATCCATTTCTTGTTCATGATCATCAATTGTCTAAAGATATTACAAACACAATAGAACATAAATAGATGGCGAATTATGATATCAAACATAATATTTAACAAAAAACTACCGCTAATGTCATGGTTGTAGTTGATGAAAACTGTGAAATCCGTGGTTCTCATAAAGCCTTGTTTGCCATTTCTCATTCATTAGATGTGATATAACTAAAAAATTCATTGCCCACGTCAACCTCATCACACTTACAATCATCCTGTTTGAAATTGACATCCGTAGGATTGGATATATAATTCTGTCTTTGGTAACCAATCCAATTTTTCGCCAATGTATTTTGATAGGGTGAAAAGATGAATATAATGAGGTTCCAAATTGTATTTATCAATTTTGATCCTAAGAATGACACTCATAGCACATTAAGCATCAAAGAAATAAATCCTGAATCTAGAACGGATCATAAGCACCCTGTAGGAAATAAAAACATTATTAGAATTCACACACACCTAACAACACAGGAAAAATCACACTGCCATAGGAAAAAAATTAAGACTTCCCCAAGACCAATATGCATAGTTAATCATGCCTAGGCATACGTACATACGAAACAAACAAATTTACGTTATGTAAAAAATACCTCAAATTTACTCTTAAGAACTAAATCATCTGCAGTTATGTGAAGAAGAGTAATGACGACATCATCACTCCTCATCCTTATCAACCACGCGTATAGCCACCTTGTAACCGTGCCTTTGTTAGGCTCATCGAAAGGGACAATAAAAAATAGAAAACAATCATATAAACTTACGCATGACGTAGGTTGTCGTCTTTTTTATCGCAAGCTGAACAATGAACTAGCTCCCATAGTGGAGTTGGTAAGGCGATGGGGATTTAAACCTCACTTTGTGAGTTTGAATCCGAGCCAACTCGGTTTTAGTCCCTGAGTGCGTTACGCTAGCGGGTTACGGCTCGTGTAGAGGCGCAACTATTGTCAAGTGGCAGTAGGCTCCATAAGTTTCCCGAGGAACGCCAAGCCTCTCCTCTGAACCCGCGATTCGGGTTCAGACAACGTATAGTCAGGCATAAAGGGGTGATGGGTCTCTGATTTGTCGGAGATGCGACCGCCACTCAAAAATAAAAGTCGCCATTCAAAAAAAATTGCTTGGTCTTTTTACGACAAGTGGAGTCATTAAAGAAGTCAACATCGATTATTGTAACTGCGAGATTATACAGTGTGCCCTAAAAATGTAAGAACAAAATGCTACAATTAAGGCACAAACAACAACTATCTAAAGACAAAAAAAAAAATTTAAATAGTAACTCTGCAACTCCTTTTTGTAGATAGCTTTAAACATCTTCAACAACACAACATGGGATTCGTCTCTTTTGGTGCATCTTCGTCAAAGGTAACAACAAACAATGTACGATAAAAAGGCAGCATAAGAGTCTTCTAAAACCACAATGACCGTTTGATGTCATAAATGAGTCATAAATGTAAAGACCAGTGTACATGTTCTTGTAGGCGTCATAGACATCGAGTGGCAAGTCAATATAAAAATGAATTGACACCGTCGAGATCAAACACGGGGCACCTAATAAGAAAACAAAAAACACTTGTGAAAAGAGCAATATTAAAAACATATTTGGAATTGTTGCTTATAATTTGTAAAACATACCTTCAAATGATCTAACCTTGCATGAGGTCAAACCACAACTACATTATTATCATATCTACCGATGTTCTCATCACTATACTTGAGCGCGGCTTGCCCCAATAAAGAAACTTTGAGCTCAATGTCACTATACACGGTTAATAAAATTATAAACAAACCAGATAAAGATAGATTAGTAGTAAATAAAAAATAAAAATAAAAAACTCACAAATCATTAGACAAGACTATTTGACGCAGTTCCTGGTTACATGACTAGAAAGACCTAATTCAGTATCAATATAGCTCCACTAGCGAAGAACGCCGATAACAACTATAATTACCACATAGTTAGATGTGAACTTGTAAAGTAAAGAAAACAAAAAAACTAAACACGTTAGGTATATAACTTCGTTAGCACTGGTTTGAAGGATGCTGAACGGGGCCAAGTAAAAAATGTATCGTTTGAACAAAGATGGATGAACCATTAAGGGCATGATTGATGTAGCATAGGAAAATCGAATAAAGCTCTCCCGTCGTAAGCACCAATATGATGACTCATATGGAAGAATGACAAAGCGTTGTAGCCTATATACGCATTTGTCCTCCAAACTTCCTGTGAAAAGATGTATAAATTGGCAAAAAAATTCTTACATGAATTAATTGAACTAAATAGTTCTAAAACATAGCATTACAATATTAATGAAAGACAATGTTTTGAAGGATTAACAAAATAATAAAGAGCGATCACTTACATGTTCAACTTGAAGATTTAAATCAAACGACAATACAGGATTCGTAATTGGATTGTATGTTGTCCAGAAATGCGAAACCATTATAGTGACTTGCCACTTGTTAGTAATATCAGGTCACAGATCAGAGATGTAATGGTAAGCCATTGCATAAAACACGAACCTAAAAGGGTGCAATTTTTTTTTATAGAAATATAGAATTAGTTACGTGCGCGTAAATTAGTAACATGATATCACCTATCACTACAACGATAATAGCAGTCTAGGGAGGGAGTCGCTGTCTATAAAGAGAATAGCTTGAGAGTGAGATCAGAGTAGGACCTGTTAGAATCATACCGAAGCCATACCCAGGTCATACCCGAACTCACCTCCCATCACCCTTGAAAATAGGGCTTCCAACCCCTGGTTAAGGACCTTAGTCTAGCTTTCCTGTTTATCATAATCTTTCCTAGGAACAGCTTCCACGACGATAGATAGGGGTCAGGTTTGTTTGGCATCTACGCCCCCTGCCCTCCAAACAGTATGGGAGCCTTTCAGCTCGTACTGCTCACACTCCTAGATCTTCACGGCACCTCCTCCACCTGGCGGGAATAAGAAAATAAGGAAATTGGGTCGGGTTTGGTCATTCATTCTTGCTTTTTTGGGATTGAAGGATAAATTACAAGCAAGTCGTGTTTGGAGCGAATGAATTACCTCCTTTGAAAAAGAATTTCTTTAGTTATGGCCGATACCTATTGTTGTCAATGAGAAGATCTACCCGGAAAGGGAGAATAAGGTCAGGGAGTGAAGCGTTTTTTCAGTTTTTCTTTCAAAATATAGTAATTGTTATGTGGGGGTGGGGATTCAGACCGATGAAGGACGTAGGAATTGCCCTTAACTGTCCGGAAGGCTGAAATTGCTTTCTCGGGAGCCTCTGGGAGGTCGGGGAATAAGTAAGTGTCACGTTAAGGAGAAATTGATACGGAAAAAAGGGGGGGGGGAGTAAAGTCTAAGCACATATGGCACGAAAAGGGAATCCGATCTCAACTACCAATCAATTTTTCTTGAGATCTTAGTATTCCTCACGAGAAACACTTTATCTATTTGAATCTCCAACTTAATAAGATCGAGTTTGAATCGAAAGCAGTAGGTACCCCCCGGGGCATGATTCCCATAAGGCCAACCATGGGACTGAGCTATCGATAGGCGAGAACAGACTACTATTGGCTGCTTCGCCTATCGATTCTATTATTGCCGGCTTGGAGACATCAGAGGAAGACTATCATCTCTATTCGGGTACGATCATAGCATAACATCATTCATTCGTTGAACACATAAAAAGACAATGTCTAAGTGTTGAAAAATATGAATATAAAATGCCACCTTTAAAAGGAAAATAACAGGAAGTCTATGAGTACATGAACGTGTTAAACACCCGACCCACGAATGCATTTGTTCACATGGGAGTAAAGTTATAAAATACATCTTGTAAACAATATTCTTTGATAGATAGTTATCCCACTTGCCATCATTATCAACGTAAAAGCGTAGGCCATCACAAGACGTAACACGGGATGAGACAACATAAAGCACGCCATGTGTAAATACAGACTTCATCAAGTAAGCACAAACATGATTAAACATTTGCCTTTGATTTTTTTTGATAGTCATAGCAAATCACACTTTTATAAGAAGCTATCTCCTTTTCAAATGAAATGGCCAACATCTGGTGGTTGGAGTCATATCAATTCTTTCAATAAAAGCTTTTTCTCCGACATATGTACCCGTAATAATTACAGCCTCAATGACACGCCGACTTATTTGAGTGACCACTAGCCGAGTCCTATTGCATAATCCTTTTCTTAATTTCAAATTACTTAGTAAAATGATAGGTGCACCAACCTTCAACTGTAACACGTGATTGAGAATCCTTGAAAACTACAAAGTATTTAGGAACTCAATAGGGTACATAGCCTGCATTTCCTCAAAGTTGTTTGTACTTGGGAATATGGAATCAACACTTAGCAACTCGTTAATTTCACCCGACAACTTATTAAAAACATGCAAATTGATCTTGTCAACCTCATCATTAATAATGATAGAATACAATGCTCTTTTAAATAATCAATATCATGCAATCTTTGTGCATTGTCAGGAAAAGTATTAGATATGACAGCCTTAAATCCCTTAATAAGGTTATCTGTAATAGGGATTAAAAGATCATGCGGTATGTTGATCCAAGTAGCTTCATGCTCCCCACTAAGATATCATAGGAAATCGATAAGGTCCCATGTCTAAAATCCACTTATTAAACTCTTGTTGTTCTTTGAGAGAAGACCCTCTAATACCCGGTCGATGCAAGCACTTATTAGAGGTTAGACAGAGCACCTTCCATGCACTCCAGAATATTGATGATCTGTTGATAGACGAGTTGATGAACTCAGTACGAGGGGCATGCGGGATCACCAAAAGAATCTGACAAAAATCACCTCCAGGAACAACTAACCCCCCCCCCCCCCCCCCCCCCCCCCCCCCCAAAAAAAAACTCAATTTTCCACACCATGAATATTATGCCGACATATATATGTTTGAATGTGTGATCAACGACTTCAAAATCATGCCGGTGCTGTAAAGGCGCCTCATCCCATACGATAAGCGTAGAAGCACTAATTAACTCCGCTAGATCTGACCCCACGTCAATTGAGTAGCACAAATCCTTATCAAGATCAAATGGTATCTTAAACTAGGAATGGGGGGTTCATCCTCTAGGAAGTAACAAAAAGCAATACCGGATGAGGCAACGGACAAGACAATCTATCCACATGCACGAATCCAAGCAATAAGCATCTTCCACGAGTATGCTTTCCTGGTCCCAAACAGATATGTAATCTAAACTTCCTTTTGCTGGATATTTATCCCACCATGTAGGTTATCAAAAACTGTTTTTTTTTTAAATGTTGTAAGTATGCTCAACCGCTATCAACCGATTACATATACAATTCACTAAGCATGATCAATTTGAGGAAGACTAGGAGAGTCCATGAAGATCTATTGTTACCCATGAATATCTTTTCTATCTCAATGAAGGTATAGTTAAAAGTTCAACATCCATGAAATTTATGTCTTCATTCTATAGAATTCGACGTTAATTATAAGCAACATCTTTTAATAACTAAGGAAGGCAATCAGAAATAATTGTGTGATCAATAATAGTGCAAAACATCATAATTTACAAAAAAAGTTTACGAAGTTGGTTCCCCAACTGCCATTGGGAAGCTTCATGTATACACTCAACCCACACAACATCATCTCCTAGCAATCCTAACGCTTTGCACGCCAACATATGTGTTTGATGCTTAACCCCGTCAATGGTAAGGACATATTTAAAGCATAACGGGCCCTGTCAACATTCAATAACATATTAAGATAATACGTCTCACCCAGAGAAGGCTCACATAATAAATTCGACCTATAGCAAACCCATTATTGCGTGCCGCCATGCTCTATCCTTTTCATGCCATGTAAATTTTGTTAGAAACTCAACATATTTTAATAAATGACCCTTTGGATATAAAGCATTAGCATGCATCTATTCGGTAAACTTTGACATGGCGGTCGTAGTCCGCTCAACATCAGCCGCAAGCTAGTCGTTATCATGAAATTAGACCATGTTGCACCCTTCTTCATTAAAAGACAACCTTTCAACAGAAATAGAACGACATTGCATGTCAAATCCAAGTAACTTCCAACAGAATTCTGACAAAGAAATATACCTATAGTTTATATACTCTTCAATCTCATTTTCGTTATGCAATAAGGATACAAAGGCTGTTTGATTTTGACCATTCTCTAAAACGAGACTAGTGCGATCTAGACCTTGTTTAGATAACTGAACGGGTACTTCACTAGCATACCTTGGTTAATCCATTTAACATTGTATGGCAGGCATATTTTACGAACAAATCACAATTATAAGGAATGACAAATCTGTTATCAAGTTTAATATACTTTGAACCAACTTCAACAACTAACTGAATTGTTAGGTCTTTTATAGCAGGCCAATGATCATGTATTATAAACATTTCATCATAGTAATTCTTCAGATATCCTTCAACATAACGACCATTCTGCATACAAGGACTTGAAGGATTTAATGCACCATATGGTCCATGCATCATATGCATACGAAAAACAACAAAATCTCTAGGGTCATCCATTCTGATGGAAGTTCGGCATATACTTATCTATTAATAGATCCAGTTGGACCGATCTTATCATCTAGATTTAGAAAAACCAAAGCATGACAATGCGGAAGACCTTGTTTCTAAAACTCAATCCTGCAGATAACTAAACATAACATAAAGTTTTAGCTAACGCCCAAATAGCCGATGAAACTATTTTGTTTACACAAGTAAGCACAACAAACAAACCTACTTTTAGTCAGGTTCCTTTTTCCGTACATCGTTCATAAGCTCATTGAGTTTTATCTTAAACACAAAAGCAGTAATGGCAAGCCGGTCAGATGGCGTAAACCCAGGTGTTTTCATATTAATAGGTCGTTCAATTTCTCGCCATTTAGGGTTGCATGTCATGGTGATGAAAAGATTAGGACTCTCAACCCAATGACAAATTGCCATTGCATCTTGATATTGTTGTAACATATATCTAGCCCCCCCCCGGTAAAAGATGTAGGTAGGATGACACGCCGACCAATTGATCTATGAAATGTTTCTCCCTCACCAAATGTTTAAAAACTAAGCTGATCTGGCTCGGCTCGTTTATTTTAGCGAGCTCATAATCCAAGCTCTGGCTCGACTCGTTTATAAACAACCAAACCGAGCCGACTTGCTAGCCAACTTTTTTATTTCTTTTTAAAAATATCCTTTTCTATTTTTGTATATATCTGTATATCTAAAAAATAAATAATGTATCTTACATTTGTTTATCTTGTTCGTTGAAGATAATTATATAAGATTGTTATTTTAAAAAGTATAATCATGTTTTTATACTTTTATAATTAGTTTCTCATTATATAATATCAAAACAATCATATATGTATGGTATATTTTAAATAATATGTCATATTTTTTATATATAAATTATATAAAGTATTTAGGTTTAAATTTAAACGAGCTAACGAGCTAGCCAACAAGCCAGCTTACAAGCGAGCCACGAGCTGAGCTGGTCTTTGCTCGGGCTTGACTCGTATATAAACTAGCCGATTTTGAACAAGTTTTTTTCGAGCTATTTTCGAATGAACCGCAAGCTTTTTAAACAACCCTATGGTACATGTAGGTGCTTATATGCATATATTGTAATGATGATACATAAAATCTTGTGTCTTGTAATATAATGGCTAATAATGATTAATATGCAGGAAGTGTCGTTCTTAGGATCAAAACTGATAAACGCAATTTGAAACCTCATTATATTCGTCATTTCACGATGTCAAATACATTGGGGAAAATTAGAATTGGTTGCCATAGATAAAATTACATCTACTGGTGCTGCAGGTATAATATCAAACATGATGATTCTGAGTGTGGCGAGGTTGCTGAGGCCGGTGACTTTCTTTGTGAGATCACATTTGTCGAATGAGAAATGTTGGACGAGGCTTTATGGGAACCACTGATTTCACAGTTGTCATCGACTCACAACCAAGACATCATTAGTAGTTTATTCTTAAATATTGTCTTTAATATTATATTTCCTTGTCTATTTACGTCTTATGGTTTGTCATATCTTGAGACGAATTGATCATGAACAAGATGTAGATTTCGGTTCATCGACTACAACCAAGAATCATTAGTATTTTATTCTTAAATATGTCTTTAATATTATATTCCTTGTCTATTTACGTTCTTATGGGTTTGTCATATCTTGAGACGAATTGATCATGAACAAGATGTAGATTCGGTTATACCTACAAGTGACATACCTGTAATGATGTCATAGTTTCTTGCTCAACATGCATCAAGGACGCCACATGGAAACATAAGGCCTAAGTGGGCTAAGAAGCCAAAACGATTTATTGCGTAGATAAACTATTGTTTTAAGCAACATTCGAGGCATATTGCTATGTATCTATTTTACAATGACTATTGTGCGCGTTTTTTGTTAATCTACATAACTATGTTGTATGTTTTATTTGTTTAAAAGTGACTTGCTACCATTCTGGTTATGGTTGTTTTGTTGTTGTTGTTTGACTATCAATTCATGATACACTTTGTTAAAAACAAGTCTATATGATGCCATATTGTGTTACAATACCCGTCCATCGGAAGGATATAAAACTAGTTTTATATAACTTAACAGAAGGTCTTTAGTGTGGTTCTAGCATTAGGATAACGTTATGCCGGTTCTCGAGGCCTTCAAATACTTTGAATGTCGTTTATGTGTACTTACTTACGATTGAAGGAAAGTCCTTAGATGGTTCAGTATTTTTTAAATCCAAGAAATAAATAAAAATATTTAGCTGAATTAACAAATTGATAATGACAACATACAATAAGCTACATTTAGTGGATGAACATAATTAAATTCGGTGTCGTGTGAATTCCACACTCCCTACATTCTTAATTTATATTCTCATTGATGCGGATTACACACTCCTCTTGAGCTTGAAATCTATCAATAGAGTTATATCTCCTTTTTGACTGCTTAATTTTCTTATAGCGGGGCTAAGGCACATTACACAATGGTCTTGTGGATACCACAATGTTTGATTATAATCAAACATCAAACAAGTTATAAAGTGTGGAGTGCAATTTTTTATTTTTGAAAATGTTATAATTTTCAAGGTTAAGAAACCACTAGACCACAACACCCTTGGTAGTTGGTTACAAAGGGTTGCCATCCTTTTATTGGGGGGTCGAGCTGTCAGGTCAGCCGCAAGAAATCTTATCTTAACATGTTATATTGCATTGGAAATCGCTTTGAAATAAAAATGATGAAAAGTTACTTGGTAATAAACCTTGGTGGTACTGAAGTTCGGTGGTAACTGAATTGAGCCTCGATAGTAACTTTGGATGTATATGACAAATTTGGCTTTGATATTGGAGCTGGTAGAAACTTTATCTTTGGTAGAAAGTGAAGTTCGATAGTAACTAAGTTACTACCGAAGGTAGTTTCTCATAAAACAGTTATAACGGTTATAATTGTCAAATTGTTTAACCGTCAACTAAAAATACAAGTTAATCAATGCATGTGTCAACCCATATAAAAGGATTCATCTGGTCATTTTAGAGTATCATTTTCATACATGATATGTCATATGTGGTTACGAATTTTCACTAGAGTTTCTATACTTGTTCTTGACACCATTTGTCTTATCCGATCAATACCACCAAAAGTACTCTAGTCTATTACGATTCAAAAGGCTATCTTGAAAACTCCAATTACAATTCTTACACTAAGATTTTGGTATACTTTGTTTTCGTGAGAGGATACACTTTATTCAAATATAAGTCAGCTGTTCGGTTTCATCTGTCATAACCTGTCAATAACAGTTTCAAGTTATGCTTATTAATAGTCCAGGACCTATCACTACTTGATGATTTTCAAGTATTAGGCAGATGTATATATATACCTACTGATATGGTAGTTAGGGCAGTTAACTTATACACAGTTACTTAACTCATATAATATTTGGTCTCTGTGATTGTAATTGAGTTTCTCATCAGGACCCGTATATAGGTGCCTTGCATTGTATTCATAATTCATTGTAGTGATTACATGTTGCTACTACATACCTCTCTTTACAAAGTGAATCAAACAATATATTATTTGGCATGACCACTTTAATGTGAACAACTCCTGCACTTAGCTAACAAATGGTTTCCAACTAGAACTATGAAGTAAAAGATTTTTGTTTTTGTTATGGTGGTGATGAAGCCCTTCTTGTTGATTCCACAGTGGTTTTGATTATAGTATACTCTTCATGTTTTTAACTTTATTGTGGAGTGCACAATCCTTTGAATTAAAAAAAGTAGAACATTGCCAAATCTATCATGACCTAACCCTTCTTCAATATTCTTGTTGTGATAATTGGGTGGCACTACAAAGAAAAGGGCATTAGAGGCGACATTTGTCGCCGCAAATAACCGGTTTGTCGCCGCTATTACTATTAGCGGCAACTGGTGTCGCGCTATTAAGTCGCCTCTATAATTCGTTGCTAATGGTTGATATATCGCCGCTAATATGTCGCCGCTATTAATGTTACCAGCTATTAATACTAATAGCGGCGCTTTAGTCGCCTCTATTGTCTATCAAAATTTCCGGGAATAAGTATTAGCGGCGGCACTATCGCCGCTAATACTATATTTTTCATTTTAAATTTTTTTATTTTTTTTAATTTCCAGTTTAAAAAACTAAATATACCTGTGGTGAACTCTTGTCTTAGGGTTCTCTTGGGAGGGTTGATGGCTATGGCCATAACCTTTGGACTAACCAAGCTTATTGGAACTAGTGGACTTTAATTAACTTGTTGTTTTCTTGTTTTTGTTTTACCTGATTATGCAATAAAATATATTTTTTTCTTTTTTTAGGCGTTACCAATAAAGGTTTTATAAATTTTTCGTGGAATAATTGGGTACCTAAGAAAAATTTATATTTAGTTGGCGTGTGGTGATGGTTCGGATTTCTACTTATGATGCTCTCTCTTGATGGATAAGATGAATCGGTTTCCTATTGCTTATTTTGTTTCGGTGTTGGTTGGTCGATGGTGAAAGCTTCCTCCTATTTTTGCATTTTCTTATAAGATCCTTATTAGTTCATTGTGGTCAAAAATAGACTGAGGAAACCTCTCTAAATGGTCCCTATGTGTCCATTTGGATGAAGTTGTTTCTTTTTTGGGACTCTATTCTCTGTTTGTTGGTGGTGTGTTTTTTCTTGTCTATTTTTTGTGTAATTTTTTGCTGGCCTCATTTAATTAATATTTTTGGGACTCTATTCTCTGTTTTTTGTGGTGTGGTTTTCTTGTCTATTTTTTTGTAAATTTTTGCTGGCCTCATTTAAATAAATATTTCGCCAAAGGTTATGTAATAAACGTGACCTTTTAGACCCACTCATTTGCCCTCGCCATGCATATTAGGGTTGTGTTTTTTTTACCCGAATCCGAATATCAAACTTGAACAAATCAACCCACCCAATTAAGAACTACCTCAGCACCCAATCCGATAATTATACTAACCCGAACCTGATTTTTATAAATGGTTTGGTCTTTGGGTTGAGTTTGTAAGATTCGGTCAACCCGATTAACCCGAATATTAGTTTTTAAAAATTCCAAGATTTATATATATTGTGTGTATATGTTTATATGTGTTTCTTATGCTACCATTACAAGATTTGAAACATGATTGTCTAAACTTTATATTATATTGTTGTGGTTCAATTTTTTTATATAAACTTTGAGGATAATTGATATTAATGTCATTTAATATTTAAATATGCATAATAAAATAAATGTAAATATACAAAAACTTTCTGATCAAGATAATAACACAAAATTCTATATTGATAACATATGCTAAATCTCATACATCATTTTTATCATATATATTGTTTACACAAACATTTGATAGCAATAATTTAAAGCTTATTGGTTTAGTCTAACTCATTACCGATTAACCCGACTCGAATAAACCCGAATACCGACAACCCGAAAACCGATTAAATATTGCTTTATTTGGTCTACTTTTGGATTGATTTCCTACACCTAAGAACCTGAGGAACCCGACCCGAACAACTCGACACCCGAATGACACCCCTAGTGCATATTGGTTTACTGCATGGCTAAATTTAGTGTTTTAATAATAAAGTATGAATAAATATCAATTTAGGTAATAGAAAATGGTTTAGTGGGTTCAACCAGATATGATATCAAGAATGATTATTTTTGAAAGTAATTAAGATACATGAAAAAGCAGTGTCGCAATATAATTTACATTTACAACATCTCTTCTACTTTCGGTAAATTAATAAAAGATTATACATCTTTTTTCTAATTTTTTAGAACAATTAATTAGTTGTTTACTTGTAGGACTTAAACGAAAGATTTTTAAAAAACTAGTGCTTAAAGTGGCTTTTTATTGCCATTAGGTTATCAACCCTGGTAGTTATTATAAGTAAATATTAAACTTTATATTTTTTTAGAAGTAAATACCTCCTAGGACGAGAAAAGTAAAAGACAGAATAATTAGTCGCGTCATTACGTTCATCATATTTTATCTTCAAGTACAATCCTCGTTTATCTAATAATGGGAGTGTATATAGTGCAACTAGTTTTAGTAAATTCGTGTATTACACGGGTTGAATAAATAAAATATTAATAAAATAAACATTGTTAATTATAAAAATATAATAAGACACGATATGATTGCAATTACGTATGGGTAATAACTATAAGTAACAAAACAATAATATAAACTTTTTTATTTTTTTAAAGATAAATTAACAGTTTGTTTCAAAATAACGTATTAGAAAATTTTTATTTTTAAAATTTCCTTACTATAACCTCCTATTTTATTATTTTTGTTTTATAAAAAATTTACTTTAAAAAACCAATTTTAAAATATTACGTAAAATAGTTTATTTTTATAAAAACCATTTCTATAGAAATAACATTTAAAAGATCTATTTCTTAAATTAATAAAAAACTAATTATGATGTAAAAATAAATAAATAATATTATTAGTAAATAATGTAGTTGTTATTAATAGAGAGAAAAAAGAAAAAGTTTGATGAGAATAATATGATGCTGACACATGACATTCTCATTTATCATTTTATTAAAGTAAAAAGATTCTACAAATCCAATCAAACGTGCAAGAGTATTCACAATCCTCCCTGATTCTGGTCCTTATAATTACAATAAAATCATTATTTTTTTCGCTTTTTATCAATTAAATAATATTTATTCATATATTTTATCATTATTTTTTTTTCCTCATCCACTAACACCAATTTCAAAAATATAAAAATTTATGGGTAGGGAGAAACACGGTACAATCCCCAAATTTTTTTTATTTTTTTCACTCACAACCACTCGCAATCATCCCCTATAATATAGAGCAACTACTCACATAAAAATGAGGCACGGACTGTGAATGCTCTAAGATTGCTGTCATAATTTTCAAAAGATCTTTTGCATCTTGATGGATCCAACGGTTGGTTAGAGACCGGCTTAAAACGATAGTCTTTATAATTATATCATATACAGTTGTAATTGTTAATTCATAACAGCATGCATATATACGTATATGTAATATGAGTTAGAGAGGGATTGTTAATGGCATAAGTTGGAGACGGAAGATGTTGATCGGGTAGCTTATATTCAATAATCAAGTTGTCTACCAATTTTTTTATGATTAAAACAGTACCTTTTGTACTTTTTATAATATTAATTAATAATTAAATATAATGAAGTGTGAAATTGATGTGGGAGGCCGGCTAGAGATCGAGCCGGAATAACGCAACCGCTGTAGGCACTGGCGAAGCTTCATAGGGCCTGGGGGCGCCCGCCCCCACCCCCCGCACTTTTTTCCGTTAGTAGTGTTAATTTTTCGGCTAGGCAGTGTAAATTTTCGAAAATTTTTAAATAAATATAGTGTTCGCCCCCCCTAAAATAGTTTACTTTCGCCCCCGCCCCCCCTAAACTGTGGTTCAAGCTCCCTCACAGGCTTAGGGTGCTTCCGCTTTGGGTTTAATTGGTGGCTTTGCTTCAGCAGCATAAACTTAACACATGTACGTCGTTCCCTCTTTTAATTTTATTTGGGTTCCGTATGTCTTAGGAATGTTGTTCGTCGTCTTAGGGTAGCCGCCGGGTCATAAGATGCCTAAGAGTTTAGTGGGATATTTTTACTAGGTTAATACACGTGTTAAATAAATAAAACTTTAAATAGTTACTAGCGAAATTTATTAATTGTAAAAATAAAATTTTGAGATAAAATATTATTGAAATTATGTATGAGTTACGACTTTAAATAATAAAACGTCGATATCAGTTTTTTAAAATTTTTTATGTTTTTTTGAAAAGTTGTTTTTATATTTTTTTTTTTCCAAATAATTTTTTTAAAATGTCAATTTTGAATTTTTATTATTAGGTCCATCGTGTAAGGTACTTCGAATCGTATAAAGTGTGAGCAAGCGAGCTTATGTGCCGCCATTGACATAACTTTGAAGTTTAATTATTTTTCGTTTCATAAAAATTTATATTTTAAACTAATTTTGAAAATATTTCATATATTAAAAGCTTGATGTTTTGAGAAAAAATTCTTATTTAATAAAATTTATTTATTTACAATTATACTTATATAAAGATCTCTTTCTAAATTTATTAAAACTTGTTTTAATAGGATAAAAGAATTAAATAATGTGATTGATAGTTAATGTAATTATTTATTACGAGAGAGATGAGATAAAATTTGATTTAAAATGTGTAGATTTGTGTCTGTGTTCCCGAAAAGCTTTTTCTGTTTAGTGAAGATAGATTATTCTATACAAAATTAAAACCAATGTCTGGATTCATACATCCACCGTCACTTGTAAACAGCCAATTATATTATAATCTGTAGTTTAATCTATAGATGATAGTTTACACATTATAATACAGTTTACAAACGTGTGATCAATAATTTATATACATTAAAGTAAATTAAATAAACACTTTTTTTCTAAAACTTTCAGATGGCTCAACTTAAGCTTATTACAAACCAGTTCTAAGTAGCTAACGAGTCGACTTGACCATTTTACAATATTTTAATATATAAATTATTTTTATTAATACAAATAAAAATAATAAAAGACAAAATAAATAAAACTATAAGACAAATAAATGAATAAATAAAACTGATAAGATTTTACTTTAATATATTATGGGGTCAGGTATATAACCGGTAAATATAATTTAGAGGATATGTATAGGATCACCCTTAATATTAAGGAAAATTAGATTTTAATAATTCAAACTATTGAATATTAACGAACATAAACTATTGAATATTGCGTTTCTTTATCTCCAAGTTACTCAATTAGTGATCAATGTCGAAGTATCAATCAAATAAAATATTAAATATGTGTTCCTATTCACCTTAAACTAGTTAGGATAAGTAGGGTTGTCGATCTTCGTAGAATTAGTAGTCGGTGTATTGTACTTTGATTTATAAAACAATGATTACCAATTACTTAACTATGCCTCTTGGCTGTAAAATTAGATTTTTGGAATAATTAACAAACTACTAAGAAAACAAATTAGAACTATCAAACTTGGTTAAGAACGATTATAAGAAAGAGTAATCCACTTTGGATCTAGGTTTGGTTTTCAGTAATTGTTTAATTCAACTTTATGGAAACCTTAATAGGGATTTTGTACGTGTGATAATTAAGGATATTGATAATCAAGTCTTAATAGGTTTAATACACAACGTCAATTCCATTATGTCACACCCTCTAAATCAGCGTGCGGGTTTTACCGCGAGGCCGTGACATACCAGGATCTCAGTCATTAGTTACCAAGAACGACTCTATATGATTAATAAACAAAACCAGAGTTAACGTTTAAAATACTGCGGAACCGTTTTTAAAACTAAAAAACTCAAAACAATAGTATGTAAAGAGAATGCGCAAAACATACGCGCCCCAAACCAAATGTTTAATAGAAAATAAACCCAAATGTGTAAACAAACAATGTAGACAACTCAACGATGCTGGTGTGCATGCTCCTAGGCAACTGACAACCTTAACCTGAGAATAACATACTAAACAAGTCAACACATGGTTGTGAGTTCAAGAGTTTGCGTTAAAATATAAACCAATCAACAGTTTCCAGAGCATAAGTAGTGTATTGCAATAGATAGCTAGTCTATTAACATAAAAATATTAATCATAGTGATTTCGCGATCGAAGCTGACTGTGTTACGTTTGTTGCCTCCCTCACGACTTACCGTGTCGTGACGAATATTGTTAGGACAAAATTGCACCCGTTTGACCTCGAGTCGCACAGGTGGGGCTCGTCAACCCAGTAGTACTACCCAAGATTTCCTCCTCGCTATTCAATATTAACAATCCGAAAGTGTGAGGACTTTCCATGGTAACAGCACTATATCAATATTATACACACTCATATATAAAAGCGTTTGTGATCAACAGTATGCTATCTCCCCCAAAGAGATTATGTAAATAAGTGGGGCAAGAACTCACCTGACGCGCGCAAGAATTAACCTAGAGCTTAACTTGAAAGAAAAGAGGGAAAGACAACCTTCAAAGGTCACCTAGAACACAAGAGTACATAGTACGTGTACACAGAATCAATATGAAACCTTAAGTGCTCTACAAACCAAGGAACTCAAGTTTTTTAGAAAGACAAGACACATTTGACCCAGTTGACCCGTTTGACCCGTTGGTGACATTATAGGTGATAACTCGTTAATACTAACACACAGTATGTCATACATGATCAACATACAACTTGATTACATATAGCACATCATTAACCACATGTACTACCTAGATCATCATACAATCAATTATCATACAAGTCATGCGAATTACAACAGGCCAAAACAGGTAACCAACCAAACCACCATTCATATAACCTAAACAACACATTTAATCACCTTAGAAACCATCCATGAACACACTAGCATGGTCCTAATATCCCAAACATGCTCAATCATCCAATTCAAGGATTTGCACAAATAAAGTTTCCCTTTTGGGAAAGTTCATCCCAAATTCATCAAACTCACACTACATTCATGAATCATCAATTATATACCAATTCAAGTCCATGACAACATTTAAACATGATCAACAACACCTAATCATCATGATTCATCAACTTTCATACCCAAAAGTTACTATCTTTAGTAAGGTATGAACTACAACATGCATTCTTGAATTCCTAACATTCATATCAACCAACCATCTAGCATCTAAACATCATTACAAACACATCCATAACATTCATACATCACCAATCATCATTCATGCAAATAAAGTTACTATTATTAGTAACCTATGAACAATGTATCAAAATCATAGCTTTCTTGCATAATCGACGTTAACTAGCATATATACAATCCAACTAACATAATAACACTAACCAACATCAACAAATCGATCCCCATTGCAAGTTTCGAATTAGGGTTTCGGCCCTAATGAATTTCCATAAAAACTTGTAAAAATCCAACTTTATTGCATACTTGACGTTAATTAACATGTAATCTATCTAGTAAACACATTAACAACAACAAACAAGCATCATCGACCATCAATTGCAGAATTCGCATGGAACTTTCGGCCAATCATGAACAATCATCAATCATACAAAAATCTAACCTTTAGATGTGTAATAGTTTGCAATTGAAGGGTTCTAACTTGTTGTATGCCTTGAATCGATCCAAATTCGAATGTGAATGCTTGTTCTTGGCTGAATTCGCGATGGTGAGGGTGAGGGATGCAAGTCGCGGCCGAATGGGTTAGGGGATTAGGTTTGTTTTTGATTTTGTAACTTAATTAATCATATTTACCCTTTTAACCCTTATAATTTGTATTTTATAAAAATTAAGCTTTTGAATAGTTTTTGAGATTTTTTAACTACTAAACACAATTATTATTAATCACAAATAACAATCATGCATAATTCCCATTTATCACAAACACACGAAATAAATATGCACGTTTTCACGTTACGCGATAAATTACAGTTACATTCAAATCACATACGCATAACTTAAAATCACATTGTTAACTTAATTATCATCAATTTAACATTACTGATTATTGTTAAGTCACCAACGTTCAACGACAACTAGTGTGTGTGCTCTACACGTGTATGCAAGACTTAACGGAACAAACGGAGTTTGGTAACGGAAAATTACCGGATGTCACATTATCCCCATGTTGAAAGAACTTTCGTCCCGAAAATTGCGTCCGAAAATGGCGTTACATGGTGAGTGTCCATACTGGTCTACTGCATTGGCACAAGGAAATCGAAATCGTGTGAGTTTTGGATGAGTTTCACATCATCCCCATGTTGAAAGAAAATTTCGTCCCGAAATTTAATCATACCTTCGCCGGCTGGCATCGTCCTTTCGAATAGCTGAGGATACTTAAGCTTCATTTGGTCTTCACGTTCCCACGTGAATTCTGGTCCACGTCTCGAGTTCCAACGAACTTGACGATGGGTATCTTGCTTTGCTTAAGCGTTTTCACACCTCACGATCCATCACTTCGACAGGTTCCTCAATGAAACTAATTGTTCATCTACTTGAACTTCTTCCAGTGGTACGACCATCGTTTCATCTGTTAACATTTCTTTAGATTTGAAACATGGAATACATCATGGATTCCACTCAATGAGTCAGGTAAGGCTAGTCATAAGCCACTGGCCCATTCTTTCCACTATCTCAAATGTCCAACGTATCTCGGATTTAGCTTTCCCTCGCTTACCAAACCGAACTACGCCTTTCCATGGTGAGACTTTTAATAAAACTTTGTCACCTGTCTGAAATTCCAAAGGTTTTCGTCGTTTGTCAGCATAGCTTTTCTGTCTGTCTCGCGCTGCGGCCATGCGGTTTCTTATCTGAACAATCTTCTCATTTGTCTCGTGTACTAACTCGGGACCCGTTAATTGACTATCACCAATTCAGCCCAGTAAACTGTTGATCTACACTTTCTCCCATACAAAGCTTCAAATGGTCTGCTGCTTTATACTAGTGTGATAACTGTTGTTGTAAGAAAATTCCACCAGGGTAGGTGAACTTCCCAGTTATTCCGAAGTCAATCACCAAGCACGTAACATGTCCTCCAAAGTCTGTATAGTACGCTCGCTTTACCATCAGTCTGTGGATGATAAGCAGTACTCATATCCAATCGTGTACCTAAGCTTTCTGCAACGACTGCCAAAGTGTGATGTGAAACGAGAATCGCGATCAGAAATAATTGAGATCGGTACTCCATGCCTCGAAACGATCTCCTTCAGATAAAGTCGGTTAACTTCTCCATCTTATCTGTTTCCTTTATCGCTAGGAAATGAGCAGATTTTGTTAATCGATCCACGATAACCCATATTGTATCACAACCCGTAGAAGTGCGAGGTAACTTAGTAATAAAATCCATTGATATTTGATCCCACTTCCACATAGGGATCTCGGGTTGTTGTAGCAGACCAGATGGTTTCTGATACTCCACTTTAACCTTCGAGCAGGTCAGACACTTCTCACATAAGTAGCTACATCTGCTTTCATGTTAGGCCACCAATATGCGCCTTCAAATCGTGGTACATCTTGTCAGATCCAGGATGTATAGAATACTTGGACTTATGAGCCTCACTCATGACCAAATCTCTCAGATTTCCATGTAGAGGTACCCATAGTCTATCCATGAAGTAACGAATCCCATCCGCTTTTAACTTCTAATTGCTTTTCCATTCCTCGTACCCTTCTAAACTCATGTTTCTACCTTCAGAGCTTCAGTTTGAGCATCACGGATTTGTTCAGGTAATTGCGTACTAATCGTTAGTTGCAGAGCTCGCACACGTCGGGTTTAGCAGTCTCTTTTCTACTCAACGCATCAGCAACTACATTTGCTTTCCCCGGGTGGTACTTAATAGCACAATCATAGTCGTTTAACAATTCCACCCAGCTCTCTTTCTCATGTTCAACTCTTTTTGCTCAAAAGATGTGCTGAAGACTCTTGTGATCGGTGTAGATGGTGTATTTGGTACCGTACGAGTATGTCTCCAGACTTTAAGGCAAAAACTACGCACCCAGTTCCAAGTCATGGTGGTATAGTTCTTCTCTCATGAATCTTCAATTGTCTAGAGCCGTAAGCTATCACTTTATCCCGCTGCATCAGGACGCATCCAAGTCCTTGAATAGACGCATCGCAGTAGACTACGAAGTCGTCACTACCATCCGTAACGCTATTTTGGTGCGCTACCAATTTAATGTTTCACAACTGAAAAGCAGATTCCTGACTCTCACCCCATTTTTACGTCGTTCCCCTTGTGAGTCAAGGCTGTGAGAGGTTTGTGCAATCTTAGAGAATCTTCAATGAACGTCGATAATATCCCGCTAATCCAAGGAATTGTCGTATCTCACTTGGTGTCTTAGGAACAGACAAATTCTTTATGCTTCTCCTTACTGTATACTCATTGGCATACGAAGTACTTCGCAGCATGGCATGACATCCAGAAATTTAGGCAAGAGACCTGCACGATCTGAGTCACCTCCTACTTCTCCCGTACCGGATAGGGGATTTAACTGGCCTCGACATCCTTATCTCCTAGTGAGATAGACTGGGATCAGCCTTCATACCTCCTGAGCTCGATCCTCCGCGTAACTGGGATTTTACCCCACTTACATAAACCGTATGGCTTATAGAGAACGCGTACCACCTGTAGCACCCTCTAAATCCGCGTGCGGGGTTTTACGCGAGGCGCGTGACATACCAGGATCTCAGTCATTAGTTACCAAGAACGATTCTATATGATTAATAAAAAAACCAGAGTTAACGTTTAAAATACTGCGGAAGCGTTTTTAAAACTAGAAAACTCAAAACAAGTAGTATGTAAAGAGAATGCGCAAAACATACGCGCCCCAAACACAAATGTTTAATAGGAAAATAAACCCAAATGTGTAAAAAAACAATGTAGACAACTCAACGATGCTGGTGTGCGTGCTCCTAGGCAACTGGCAACCTTAACCTGAGAATAGCATACTAAACAAGTCAACACATGGTTGGTGAGTTCAAGAGTTTGCGTTAAAATATAAACCAATCAACAGTTTCTAGAGCATAAGTAGTGTATTGCAATAGATAGCTAGTCTATTAACATAAAAATATTAATCATAGTGATTTCGCGATCGAAGCTGACTGTGTTACGTTTGTTGCCTCCCGTCATGACTTACCGTGTCGTGACGAATATGTGTTAGGACAAAATTGCACCCGTTTGACCTCGAGTCGCACAGGTGGGGCTCGTCAGACCCAGTAGTACTACCCAAGATTTCCCCGCTATTCAATATTAACAATCCGAAAGTGTGAGGACTTTCCATGGTAAACAGCACTATATCAATATTATACACACTCATATATAAAAGCGTTTGTGATCAACAGTATGCTATCTCCCCCAAAAGAGATTATGTAAAATAAGTGGGGCAAGAACTCACCTGACGCGCGCAAGAATTAACCTAGAGCTTAACTTGAAAGAAAAGAGGGAAAGACAACCTTCAAAGGTCACCTAGAACACAAGAGTACATAAGTACGTGTACACAGAATCAATATGAAACCCTAAGTGCTCTACAAACCAAGAAACTCAAGGTTTTTAGAAAGACAAGACACATTTGACCCAGTTGACCCGTTTGACCCGTTGGTGACATTATAGGTGATAACTCGTTAATACTAACACAACAGTATGTCATACATGATCAACATACAACTTGATTACATATAGCACATCATTAACCACATGTACTACCTAGATCATCATACAACCAATTATCATACAAGTCATGCGAATTACAACAGGCCAAAACAGGTAACAAACCAAACCACCATTCATATAACCTAAACAACACATTTAATCACCTTAGAAACCATCCATGAACACACTAGCATGGTCCTAATATCCCAAACATGCTCAAATCATCCAATTCAAGGATTTGCACCAATAAAGTTTCCCTTTTGGGAAAGTTCATCCCAAATTCATCAAACTCACACTACATTCATGAATTCATCAATTATATACGAATTCAAGTCCATGACAACATTTAAACATGATCAACAACACCTAATCATCATGATTCATCAACTTTCATACCCAAAAGTTACTATCTTTAGTAAGGTATGAACTACAACATGCATTCTTGAATTCCTAACATTCATATCAACACCTAGCATCTAAACATCATTACAAACACATCCATAACATTCATACATCAACCATCATCAATTCATGCAAAATAAAGTTACTATTATTAGTAACCTATGAACAATGTATCAAAATCATAGCTTTCTTGCATAATCGACGTTAACTAGCATATATACAATCCAACTAACATAATAACACTAACCAACATCAACAAATCGATCCCCAATTGCAAGTTTCGAATTAGGGTTTCGGCCCTAATGTAATTTCCATAAAAACTTGTAAAAATCCAACCTTTATTGCATACTTGACGTTAATTAACATGTAATCTATCTAGTAAACACATTAACAACAACAAACAAGCATCAATCGACCATCAATTGTAGAATTCGCATGGAACTTTCGGCCAATCATGAACAATCATCAAATCATACAAAAATCTAACCTTTAGATGTGTAATAGTTTGCAATTGAAGGTTCTAACTTGTTGTATGCCTTGAAATCGATCCAAATTCGAATGTGAATGCTTGTTCTTGGCTGAATTCGCGATGGTGAGGGTGAGGGGATGCAAGTCGCGGCCGAATGGGTTAGGGGATTAGGGTTTGTTTTTGATTTTGTGACTTAATTAATCATATTTACCCTTTTAACCCTTATAATTTGTATTTTATAAAAAATTAAGCTTTTGAATAGTTTTTGAATAGTTTTTAACTACTAAACACAATTATTATTAATCACAAATAACAATCATGCATAATTCCCATTTATCACAAAACACACGAAATAAATATGCACGTTTTCACGTTACGCGATAAAATTACAGTTAACATTCAAATCACATAAGCATAACTTAATAATCACATTGTTAACTTAATTATCATCAATTTAACATTACTGATTATTGTTAAGTCACCAACGTTCAACGACAACTAGTGTGTGTGCTCGACACGTGTATGCAAGACTTAACGGAACAAACGGAGTTTGGTAACGGAAAATTACCGGATGTCATAAATTAGAAACCAAAACTTGTAATCGTACAATTTTCGGAAGATTAAATGATATTCAAATAAAAATTTTCCAAAATCATTGTTTTAATAACCAAAACACAAGTTAAACTTATGAAAGAACTTAACAGGTTCTAAAGTTTAATCCTAACAAAGTTAAACATAAACAAAAACCTAATCACACAAAACCTAATACCCGAAGTAGATCACAAGAAGATTAGCCGCCCATCGTTCTTGAATGATCTTCAAAACCATTGTTGATTTGCATTCCGGATGATTGTATCTTGTTTTTGAGAGTTGGAATGGTGAACTAATGGCCTAAGAACTCCCAAAATTCGTCTCCAAACGTTCTAGGTCGAATGGGGGGCAAGTGGTGGCTGAAACATAAATAAAACATGTTTTTATAGGTTTTTCAAAAAGTGTCCTGGCGTAATGCATTCTGCTGATTTTTACTTGGAGCTGGTGTAGCCTATGGTGGCTACAGTAGGCTACAGTAAAAGCTTTTCTGCTGCACTTTGAATCTTTGTTACTTGATCTATCCACGGACTTGTTTCACCATATAAGCTTCCAACTTGCTTGTTTTACCTACAAAATCACTTCCAACTTATAGTTAACCTATTCAACTCAATCACATGCATACAAGCGAATAATCATACGTAATATTTAACGTTTAGACACTTAAAACACTATTCAAACGCACTTGTATCAATTAGCGACAAAATAGTTACGTTGAATCATTTTCAAAAATGTTCTTTAAAAAAATATATGAGTAATATATTTTTATTTTTAATTGTAACAATCTTATTCGTAACGTAATGGGCCACGTCAACAAATAGTTAGAATGAAATTGTTATTGGTAACAAGATCAAAAATTGAGATAAATACTCGTCAAATTATTAGTTGGGATTAATATTAGCCAATTATTAATAATTTGGATTAAGAAAATCCAAATTTTCTAATTTTAGTTAACAACATACACAAATTTTGCCATTTTGTCATGTGTTTATATTGTTAGTCTCCCGCCCATGTTTTCAGAACCGGATCGAATGTCGAACCGGACGCCTTACTGGTCCGGTGGTCGGATCGGATTTAAGAACGGATGACATCATAAATATATATAAGATAATATATATATATATATATATATATATATATATATATATATATTATATATATATATATAGTTATATATATAATTCAATAAGTAATTTATGTGTGTATTTTAGTTATATATAAAACTTAACAATAATCCAATGTCCAACATACTAATTTATAATTCAACCCTTTTTTTACCCGTTAAAATCAAAAAAACAAAAAAAATAATTCAAAATCCGGTCCGATCACTGGTCCGATTTCCGGTCCAACCAACGGTTCGGGAAGAACCGGCCGGTCCAACCCCTTCAAAAAGAACTGGTCTGAACCAGTTTGGCCATCCCTCTGATTCCCGGTCGGACCTGCTTGTCCGATCCGGTTTTCAAATCATTGCTCCCACTATATATAACACCCCAAAATTTCAAATTAAAAAATAAAATAAACATACGATGCTGTAAAATATATAAATCTCAATTAAATGGAAAAGGGGGCTACCCCTTGCACATTGATTGCAACCTAAGCATTTTAAAAGGGGTAAAAAGAGAAAGAAACCAATTTTAGAGATAGAAAGTCGTAAAATTGGCTAAAGGTATGAATTTTTCATACATTCTTGTAAAATCTAAGCTAGATCTATGTCCTGTTGCGATTATAATCATGTTTTATGGATAAAGTGATGTTTTTGTTGTGCATGCATGTAAATCTCAGTCAACCCTTCTTGGTTTTAGGGTTTCTTTGAGATTATAAAAATGTGTGTTTAGATCATCATTTTTACGTGTTTTGCACTCTTTTTAGGGTAATATGCATACGTATAATGGTTCTGATTAAGTATTATAGATCTCACCGATATAAATTTATATATTTTATGAAAGCTTTTACGTGTGCATGTTTATCTATCATGTTCAATGCATGAAACCCTAGAATAACGTGTTTAGATCTTCTGCCACGTAGGTAGATTCCGTGATCCATATTTATGGATTACCTATAAACCAAAACACTTTCAAAACACAACCCAAAAACCATCACAAAATTCTAAAATACCCATTTAAAAAAAAAAATTCGTTGTTGACCCATTTGATTTTTCAAATTGCTGCATCATTAGAGTTTTTGGTTGGTTTCTTGTGTAGCTAGGATTGCTCAATTACAGTTGCATAAAATCCTTGCCAATGGCCATCAATTGTTGTGATATTTAGGTTATTAAGCTTGTGAGTTATAGATTGATAGCTTGATTCATGACTTACAATGAGCTAAGAATGTCATTGACCATCAATTTTCGTCCTTAATATTTTCGTAGTGCTATATATATGGTATTATATGATTTATTTAGTATAACCGTTGTATGTAATTGTTTTGAACCTCTTTAAATATTATAAATGTTGTGGCTGGTATATCTTAACGGTTCTAAACCGTTGTCATATGCTATTTGCATGTCGTGGTTAATTTGTTTCCTAAAACAATTTGATTTGTTTTTTAAGCGGTTAACATACCATTATAAAAAAAACATTCTTTACGTGGCATACAAAGCAATTCATTAATAAATGTTTTTACGACGCATACATTTAAAGCAGTTCTTTAACCACTTAAATCTCTCAAATTAACCACTTTAATAAATGGATTTTACTAGTGAAAGTCTACATGAAGTAATGAAGATCGTTTTGGGATTATGAAAGTTGTAGACTTCACCAAAGCAACTCAAATGAAGAAGAAAGTAACGAAGAATCAGAGTTTTTGGATCTTTCTTTGCTATTTAAACCAGCTTGTACTCTGCTTTATGTGTACTTCGCAATCATCAAAAAATCTACTTGAGTCGATGTTTCTTGTGTTCATTTAATATCAAAATTTCCAACAATTTTGGTATCAGAGCCTTGCCTTTGTGGCTCCTGTCGACCTCTCATTGTTACTTCTTCCTCAACCATGGCTGAAAAAACCATCACACTCAAACCCCACGACTGTCGTCCCCATCCCGGGCACATGCGCGTCATCTTTGGGGTTAGATGACGCGCATATGCGCGTCAAGGAAGGGGTGGTCATAAATAAAAGATGACACGCATCTGCGCGTCATCTCTTTACGACACGCGGAAGATGACGCTCATTTTGTAACGGGCAATAGATGACGAACATTGCGTTTCAAGGAAAAGGTAGTCATAAATGACAAGATGACGAGCGTGCGTGTGTCATCTTTATGAATTTTATGACGTGTTCAAAATGATACATAATGTTCGTCATAAATTTAGCAGCTTTATTAAAAAATATATATATTAATTTTTATAAATTTACCTGTTGTTTTTGTAAAATTATAAATCAGTAATTATCGAATAAATCAAAACAAATTCATTTAATTAAATAGTAAAAAAGATTACAAAGTTGTTCTAAGTTCAAATGTAGATACAAAAAATACAAAGTAGTTCCAAATTCATTTAATTGATTAATATGCAGCCCTTCACATAAATAAAATTCGAAACGTGACGCGGCTACTCTTCGCGGATTCCATCCAAATCAACGTCGGTGTATTCATCTTTACCTCCTCCAACCTAATAAAAAACCAATTTCTAGTGATAAGTCAAAGTAAAAAAAAAAAAAAAAGGGATAAGCCTAAGAGAGAATAGTTGGAGCAATTTTCTTATTAGATCATAATTCACCAATTACCAGAATTTACAAATACTTTTATTTGGTAACTATGGTATTTTGCTTTTAAAAAACTCTATACTATATTATAATGCACGAAGAAGGATTCGGCCAAAGTTAAGAGATTTGTAAATTTTAAGCACAAGGTACAACCTAAAAAATCAATTTAACAAGGGTAATTATGTCTTTCTAACGCTACTAAAAAGTAGAACTTTAAACTTATTTACACTTAGACCCTTGTATCTTTAATTATATATAATTTTTCCATGTTTGTTACAATATTCTTAAAAGAAGGAATTCAGTTTTTTAAATATAAAACTAACCAGAGACAAGTATCATAATAAAAAGTCGCACGCGCCGCATCGCGCTGGCACGTTACTAGTATATATATATATATATAAGCAACAATGGTAAACTCTATACATGTTCTTTTGTTTCAACTTGTATTTACTATTTAATAATATTACAATTTACATATTGGATAAAATTACTTGACTTGCGGTTATTACTTGCACCAGCATGTCAAGAATTATACTTCTTTTGTAGTTCCACTAAATCTCTTCTTGGTTGTGATAATAGTACCAGTACTCCCTGTTTAAATGATAAAATTAAAATTAAAATCAAACTCATACAAGTGGAATTTGAACTTTAGCAACAAGGTAGCAAGTGACAGTATTATAAGGATTATTCTCAATGCTTCATCGATTTCAAAATTAGGTGAACCACCAAATTTCTCAATTCATTGTGTGCAACCCAAAGGGACTTGTCCCATTGGACTTGGTATTTACATCTGAACTAAATTCTATTGAACAAGGACTTGAGGTGTTATCATAAGATTCACGAAAGTGTTTAAAGCAGCAACAGATTGTGTCAACTGAGAAGCATAAGAATTTAAACCTGAATAAGAGTAGAAGAGCCTGTAGAAAATGTTGAAATGGATCCAAGACTATGCCTACTCTGCACCCAAAAAGGTTTAAAGATGAGGTTCCATTGATGATCTCTCTTTGTTTTCAATAAAATTTTAGATTTTTGTGATGAAATCTAAACCAAAGGACTTTAAACAACCTAAGATTTCAGATCATCAGCAGCTTTAGCAACAACTATAGTAACTGCTGCTGCATATGCTCTGGCTAATTAAGAAAGCTTAGATTTAAAAGCCGTGTTGCTAAAGAGGTAAAAGAACATTGGAATCATCCATTGGATGGGTCAAATCAAATTAGTCATCTCTAAAGGCAAAGCTGGATGAATAAATGAATTCAGGCTGACTTTTTAAAGGTAGTTTATGATGTTATTCGTGATGTAAAGGAAATTGGATGCAAGACATCATGCACCTCATAACACAACTTGTTGCCTAATCGTTCGAACAAAACCAGTTGAGAAGAAGTAAAATGTTTATGACTTATTTCATGTTTGTAAACAAAGCAAACTTGAATATTGATAGGTCTACGAGACCTGAGAGCACCAAGATTCTTATAGAAGTATTTTTTGTTTTTTCATCGTGAAAATGAATCAAGTATATTGCATAAACTTCAACAAAGTTGAATACAATAAGATTAGTGGTTGAAAAAGATCTTAATCTCAACTAAATCGATATTTGACTTTTAGTTAAAAGAATAATAAGCACGCTTTAGAAAGAAAAATGGAAAACCTTTAGACATTCATGTGCTTCACTGGTTCTTCCATCCTTTTTCCTCTTCAACTATGACCTGTTGGTAAATCAGAGAACAATAAGATGAACAAGATAGAATACACACAAACTTGAAATCCTTGAAATTACCACACTTCAAATGATACATACCAACGTATTTATAGGTACAATTTATGACGGGTAAAGACCACAACCCGTTTATGACCCGGCGGGTTAAATAACCGCCATTAACTAACTCTAACTACCTAACTTATAATAATGACACTTCTAACCCTTATATATTTACATAATTACATACTAGACACAAACATAGACTTTCTAATATATACATAATAGACCCAAATTTATATTTAGTTTATATATCAATACCCCCCCTTAAACTAAATATAGTTTAAGTGAGGTCTTCAACTTGCTTGTCTTGCTTTCACAGTAGAGTTGGTTCATCATCATCATAGATGAGATTAGATTCTTCCTGTTTGTCATTCTCCTTGTTCTTCCATTTGGTGCATTTGTTTGTAAAATGACCAAATTCTCCATATTCATAACATCTAAACTTGCTTCCATCTTTATTGCCTCGACCCATGCCTTTTCCACGTCCACTTTCTTCTTTGTTAGAGATTCTACCTCGTCCTCTACCACGGCCTTGATTGTTTGAACTTGCCATTAGAAGTTTCCCTTGATTATTAGCCTCCGGTTCATCTTGACTTTTAATGCGTTCTTCAAAGGCTGTAATTCTTCCAACTGCTTCTTCAAATGACATTGTATCAATTTCTTGATATTGCTCGATAGATGCAACGATTGGTAGAAATCTTTTGGAACCGAGTTAAAGCAATTTCCTACAAGTACCTTATCTTTCAAAGTACCACCAAAACTTTTAAACTTGGCTTTTATAGTGCTTAACTTTCCCGCAAAGTCACTTACCCGTTCAGTTGTATTCATTTTCAAGCCTCTAGTTCACTTCTCAATGTTTGTAACCGTGCTTTCTGAACTAGATCAGCTCCAAGGTTTTGACTTTGATTGAGTCCCAAACTTCCTTTGCAGTCGAGTAATGTGCAACTTGCATTAATACATCTTGAGGCAATGTTTGAAGTATCATCGCTTTAGTTATATTAATCTTCTTTTCATCCATTGTTTCATTCTTTGCATCAACTGCATCCCAAAGACCATAGGCCTTTAAGATAGTTTCCATCAACAATGACCAAGTAGTATAATTTGTTTCATTCAATTTTGGACATTGAAGTGAAATGTTTCCTTGTTCACGAGTAGATGTACTGCTTGATGCATTATCATGCTTTTTATCGTCTGCCATTTCTTCTTTCTTTCTTGCTAACGTGCTTGTGATCGGATGATCACTTCCTTGATCAAATAGATCAAAATTTCTTGCTTGCTTCTGGCCAACTTGCTAACAGTTTTATCTTGCTCCTGACCAACTTGCTAATCAAGTTCTAACCTACTTGCTGATCAGATTATTGTTATTACGAATTTGATTAAAATTATCCAACCAACTTGCTAATTGGATATTAATTTGATCAATTCGCTATACTTGCTTCTGGCCTACTTGCTAACCAGATTTGATGTGCTCCTGACCAACTTGCTAATCAGGTTTTTATATACTAACTTGCTTTGACCAAAGATTGATCTTTTATTGTAAAGTTGAATCAAATGATTCTATTTGCACTTGCTATTTGAACAAATAATTGTTCGACTTGCTATTTGAACCAAAGGTTCGACTTGATACAAACCAATGGGTTTGCTTAACTTGCTATGAACCACAAGGGTTCGGTTTAACTTGCTATGAACCAAAAGAGGTTTGAGATTTGCTGCAAACCACACGAGTTTGTTTTAACTTGCTACAAACCACACGGGTTTGTTTTAACTTTCTATGAACCACAAAGGGTTCAATTTGACTTGCTATTCTAACGAACCATGATTGATTCGAAACTTGCTCTTGCTATACTCAACGAACATCAAATATTCAGAGTTTAACTTGCAATACGAATCGTAGAGATTCGGTTTAACTTGCTATATGAACCATAAAGGTTTGATTTTTTTGTTGCTTTTCTTTAATCAATTCAACGATTCAAATTGATCTTGCAAAATTTTAATTTGATCACAATCCTTCTTGATCTCAATAGGGTTTGGCTTTAATCACGAATTAAAACAGCCCCGAAATCCTTTGATTTGTAACCGAAAATCAAAACGAATACTCGTCTCTTGCAATAGAAACACAACACAAACGGTTTTGTCTCTGTTTTCGTATCCAAAACAATCTTGTTTTGTTTTGAATTCTCACAACAAAACAGACAACAAAAATCCCCGTGAAATTGAACCTAATATTTGAGTTCAAACAACCCCTTTGGACTTTTGTTCACTTCAAACAAACCTGGGTTACAATCCTTCTGTTCCTTATATGTTCAGTTGCAAAAAAATAATACTATAACGTTTCAATTGATGTTCTTGAGAACCAAAACAACCCAAAATGTCTTCTTGCAAATGAAATTGAAGAGAAACCTTTTCTGCGTCTGAGTTAATAACAACAGACAATAGAACGATTTTGTTCTTTCTTATGACAGTGCTCGGTCCACAACACTAGCAAATTTCAGTTTTGATGTCCAGGACAAACAGAAAAAAAAAAACAATTTGATCACCCCTTTGTGATTGATTGTTCAACACCAATTGAAGTCCCTTGCTTCTGACTATGAATTAAACAAGTACAAACACAGCCAACAACATATTTATTGTGTGTTTTGTTTAGAAGCGACAGACAATAACAGTTTGATTCTTTTAATCGAACACACAATCCTGTGATGTGTTAGAGTTCACAAACAGGAACATGAGGCAATTAATTTAAATCAGATGGAAAAGTTTGCAAACAGTAATTCGATTTCAAACCAAGAACAGATTCTCTGTTACCTCCTTTGATACCTAGAATCGATTGTTTTCTTACTCGATCAATCGATGGTTGATTGAACACCACAACACAACAGAGGCTGCTTCCTCTTTCAATCGATCTTTGCTCTGTATATCTCTTGCTTTCAATCGAACGATATTATATGAACAGGGGAACGCTTCCGCGTTTCTTCTTCCCTTGATCGATTAACTTGATGCTCTGATACCAGATTGTTGGTAAATCAGAGATACAATAGGATGAACCAGATAGAATACACACAAACTTGAAATCCTTAAAATTACCACACTTCAAATGATACATACTAATGTATTTATAGGTACAATTTATGACGTAAGAGACCACAACCCGTTTATGACCCGGCGGTAAATAACCGCCATTAACTACTTTAACAACCTAAGTTATAATAATGACACTTCTAACGCTTATTATTTACATATTACTACTAGACACAAACATAGACTTTTTAATATATACATATAGACCCAAACTTATATTTAGTTTATATATCAATATGACCATCTTTACGAAAATTCCGAATGGCCCGTTATTAAAAGGATTAAAGACCACCTGTAAAAGCATTCAGCTGTGTTTGATTTTGCGCTGACCAGCGCCGACCGCTGACCGGCTGACTCGGTCAGCCGGGTCAGCGTGTTTGGTATACGCGATTTTGAGGTCCTGACCGGTCCGGAGCTTCTGACCCGGTCCTTAGAAATCGGATTCTGACCAGGTCAGCCGGTGCTAGCCCCATCTTCCCATCCATCCGCCAACCCCACACAATAGCAATCGCCTCCCTCCGCGCTCTTCCAACCCCTCGGTGACCCCCTCTGCGAACTGCCCTCCTTCTAGCGGTCTCCGGAGCCTGAACCAAAACCGGACGCTGCTTGTAGATCTCCGTCAAAGCAATGGTGTCGATCCAGCGGCGGAGGGAGGAGGCGTCGGTGAGATCGGCATAATGGAGCTTCATACAGCCTTTGTGCGGGTGTGAGGGTCGAGATGGTGACCCCACCGGCATCGGCCTCCCTCCGCGCTCTCCATCTCCCTCGTGTTTTGGTGTTTTGGTGTTTTCGTGACAGAAATTTGACCATTTCTTGTATGGTTCTTGTATGGTTTGATGGAATTTTTATTGGAAGTTGGTGAGATTGTGTGGAACAAATGGTGTAAACTGGTAATTGCTAAATGCTCTTCGGAAGGGTTATTTTATAATCATTCGGGCAGAGTCAGTCAGATGCTGAATCAACAGCAAGTTTCAGTCAGAGGAGACTTGGTCAGAACTTCTAAGCGGGTCAGCTTCTGACCTCAGTCAGATCTTAACGAGTCAGCGGTAATCAAACATCCCCCTCAATCAACAAGATAACAGATTTTAAACTATTGTAACAAAATTACAAATTGATTTATTACCATAGCAAGTGGATGAACTCTTTGTCAAACTTGTAGATAAGTTTACTATGCTAAATAGTTTTACTTGTCTACCAAAATGATTGATCTTTGTAGTATAAATACCACCTCAATGTAGAGGAGAAGATGCACCTCTTGTATACACTTTCATAAGTTATACATTTCTCTTCTTCTTGCTCTTGCAATTCTCTTTAAAGTTCTTAAGGTTATAACACTAATCTTGTGTTAATTATTGTGATATTATAACACGTTATCAGCACGAGAGCTCTTAAACTCTAATCAAGAAGATCAATAAAGCACAAAGTCATCCATTAATTAAGGTAAGGACTTCATTAAGTAATAATATATAATATCTTATATTGAGAAGATAACTAAGATAAATAAAATAAGCATAAAGGAGATCATATTATGGACATCTTGATAACCATGGGACTACTAACAAGCTAACTTTTATTTATGCATCTAACTTTTGATTATGCAACTAACATTTTATTTTATGTCAACTAACTTTTACTTATTCATCTAACATATTATTTATGCATCTAACTTTTACTTATGCAACTAACATTTACTTATGCATCTAACTTTTTCTTTAGTTATGCAACTAACATTTCTTTATATGTCAACTAACTTTATACAACTAACATTTTGATTATGTTTATTCGTACTAACGTCTTATTCTAACCTGTCGTTCTTATTCTCTATTGTTTTTATAAACTACATACATGTTTTTATAACATAATATTATACTTATCTATTTTATTTAAAACTGTTGTCGATATATACACACACGACGGTTATTAGCCGTTATAAACGGTTATATAGCCGTTGTACATAGCCGTTACAAAACGGTTATAATTTTAAACTATAAATTGACCACTATCAACCTATTTTCAATAAACAGATTATCTCTTTTCTCAAGTTTATCCAAGGCAACTTTTCAAAGATGATACACCCGGTTTTAGTACTGGCAACCATAATGCTCATTTTAATTCTTATCCCCATTGCTGAACTACCACCTGAAGAATTTAAACTTTTCTTATTTCTATATTTGTTTATAGCTCTACCGCTTTATTGTATCGCAATGCTTATTGATATATATGGATTCTAATAATTATCTTACTATTTGCTTAATTCTTGTTTAGCAAACAAAAATGTCGAACATTGCAAAAATTGAATTCCCGGCTCTTAATATCAATGGAGAAAACTATATGCCGTGGACGGCCCACGTAAAAAGACATCTTAAATCCATGGGTGTCTTAGAAACTATACAAGAGGGAAATGCTTGCTCGGAACAAGACAAAGCGAAAGCTGATGTCTTTTTACATAAGCATATTGATGAAATGTTACAATTTGAATATTCAAATTGTGAAGATCCATATATTTTATGGAAAGATTTAAAAAGCAGATTTGATCACCAAAGGGAAGTTCTGCTTCCCACTGCTAGAGATGAATGGAACAATCTCAGGTTCCAGGATTTCAAAAAGGTAAACGAGTACACCTCTGCTTTGTTCAGGATATGCTCGACCCTCAGATTCTGTGGACAAAATGTTACTGAGGAAGATATGTTGGAGAAAACTTTCTCCACATTTCATGCATCAAATATAAACTTGCAACAACAATATAGGTTGCAAAAGTTTAAAAGATATTCTGATTTAAATTCATTCCTCCTTGTAGCAGAAAAAAATAATGAGCTTTTGATGAAAAATCATCAAGCTCGTCCCACGGGATCATTAGCAATTCCAGAAGTTAATGTTGCTACTAAAAACTCTGGAAGAAAGTGGGGAAGAGGTCGTGGTCGTGGTTCTGTTGATAAAAGTTACCCTAATGGTCGCAACCATTCTTTCAAGGGTAATTATAATTACCGAGGTAACTTTTATAGTCGTGGACGTGGTCGTGGCCGTGGATATGGCCGTGGTAGAAATCAAAGAACAATCAATTACCACGCTCCACAAAATAACAATTTTAACCAACACAAAGGGAATGAAGCTGGTAGGTCCGAAAACAATGGCACTTCCTGTTTTAGATGTGGTAGCACAAACCACTGGTCAAAGGCTTGTCGCACAGCTCCACATTTATGTGAGCTATACCAAGCCTCTCTTAAAAGGAAAGAGAAGGAAGTGAACCATGTTGATAATTTTGATAATCTCAACGTTGAGTTGAACACTGCAGACTTTGACATGGAACTCTGAAACACATGTTGCTTGACCATAATAGTTATATGCAACAATTAAGTGTTTTCATATTTATTAATTATGTATTTTTCTTCATGTAATGTTTTCTTTCAATTAAATAAAGTTCTCGTTAAAATATAACAATATCGTCGTTATTCACTTATTAATTTTTTTTATACTTTCAAGATTAAAATGAACATCATTGGAGCGCAAGATCAAACAAATGAAGCAGATATATGTATAGCGGATAGTGGAGCCACACATACTATACTTAGGTCTAAGAAATATTTTTTTGAGCTTAAACCAACAAAAGGAATCATTAATACAATATCAGGACCTACAGACCTGATAGAAGGAGTGGGAAAAGCTAATTTAGCATTACCAAATGGTACAAAGCTTATAATAGAAAATGCTTTATTTTCCCCAAAATCAACAAGAAATCTGTTGAGTTTTAAAAACATATATCATAATGGATATGATACTCAGTCAAAGACTGTTGATAGTGAAAAATATTTGCATATCATAAGCAAAGATCGAATATTAGAAAAACTGCCAATGCTTCAGTCTGGTTTACATTATACACACATTAATGTGCCTCAGGCATATATGGCAGTTAAAGAAAAATTTTGTGATCCTGAAACACTTAACTTATGGCATGACAGATTAGGCCATCCAGGATCTACAATGATGAGAAGAATAATTGAAAACACTCATGGGCACCCATTGAAATATCAAAAGATCCCACAATCGAATAAAATTCCTTTGTGTACATCTTGTTCTCTTGGGAAATTAATTACAAGGCCTTCGCCTGTAAAAATTGAAAAGGAATCACCTCTGTTTCTTGAAAGAATTCAAGGAGACATATGTGGGCCAATTCATCCACCATGTGGACCATTCAGATACTTTATGGTTTTGATAGACGCGTCAAGTAGATGGTCTCATGTCTGTTTGTTATCAACTCGTAATGTAGCATTTGCAAAATTTCTTGCACAAATTATCAAATTACGAGCACATTTTCCTGATTATACTATTAAAAGGGTGAGACTTGATAATGCTGGTGAATTCACATCACATGCTTTTAATGATTATTGCATGTCTGTAGGAATTATTGTTGAACACCCTGTTGCTCATGTACACACACAAAATGGCTTAGCTGAGTCGTTAATCAAACGTCTACAACTAATAGCTAGACCATTAATAATGAGGACAAAACTCCCTGTGTCTATTTGGGGTCATGCAATTCTTCATGCTGGATCACTAATTCGTGTGAGACCAAGTGCAAATCTTAAATACTCTCCCTTACAACTTGTTTCTGGCAATGAGCCAAACATTTCCCACCTTAGAATTTTTGGGTGTGCTGTATACGTCCCTATTGCACCACCACAACGTATAAAAATGGGTCCTCAAAGAAGGTTGGGAATATATGTTGGATATGAATCAGCTTCCATCATAAGATATCTTGAACCTTTAACGGGTGATGTATTTACAGCACGTTTTGCTGATTGTCACTTTAACGAGTCAGTTTTCCCGGCATTAGGGGGAGAAAAGAAAAAACAAGAAAATGATGTATCATGGTATGTTCCTTCATTATTGTATCTTGATCCAGTAACTAAACAATGTGAGACAGAGGTTCAAAAGATAATACACTTGCAAGAAATTGCAAATCAATTACCTGATGCATTTACTGATACAAGCAGAGTTACTAAGTCTCATATACCAGCTGCTAATGCTCCAGCTCGAGTTGAGATTCCAAATAAGCAAATAGATAACACAATGGCTCATGAATCTCAGAGACGTTTGAAACGAGGAAGACCAATCGGTTCCAAGGATAAAAATCCTCGAAAAAGAAAAACTCATGAAAAGGAAGTTGACAATAAAGTGAATGATCTTGATGAAACGCTTAATACCAAAACCTCTCATGAGGAGGATTTGGATGAAACTAACAAAGAAATATCAATTAACTATGGTCACACACATATCTTATGGAATCAAGATGAAATGGAAGGTATTGATGAAATATTTTCTTATTCCGTAGCAAGTGACATCATGAGTGGAGATGATGATCCTGAACCAAAATCAGTTAGTGACTGTCAAAATAGACATGATTGGGATAAATGGAAAGGAGCTATGCAAGCTGAATTAGATTCACTTAACAAACGAAAGGTGTTTGGACCTATTGTTATTACTCCTATGTCCGTAAAGCCTGTAGGGTACAAATGGGTTTTTGTACGAAAACGAAATGAGAAAAATGAAGTTACAAGGTATAAAGCTAGACTTGTAGCTCAAGGTTTTTCACAAAGGCCAGGGATTGATTATGAGGAAACATACTCCCCTGTTATGGATGCAATAACCTTTAGATACTTAATCAGCTTTGCAGTCTCTAGAAATTTAGAGATGCGTCTTATGGATGTTGTCACAGCTTACTTGTATGGATCACTAGATAGTAACATCTATATGAAAATTCCTGAAGGTTTTAAATTCCCCGAATCATTAAACTCAAAGCCTAAGGAAATGTATTCCATCAAATTACAAAGATCCTTGTATGGACTCAAACAATCTGGACGGATGTGGTATAATCGTTTGAGTGATTATTTGACAAGTAAAGGATACACAAGTAACCTTATTTGTCCATGCATCTTCATTAAGAAGACAACATCAGGATATGTGATCATAGCTGTGTATGTTGATGATCTAAATATAATTGGGACGCAAAAGGAAATTAATGAAACAATTGCTCTTTTAAAGAAAGAATTTGAAATGAAAGACCTTGGAAAAACCAAATATTGTCTTGGTTTGCAGATTGAACATATGCATAATGGAATACTTGTACATCAGTCGACTTATACTGAGAAACTCTTAAAGCGTTTCAATATGGACAAAGCAAATCCTTTAAGCACACCGATGGTTGTTAGATCACTCAATGTTGATAATGATCCATTTCGTCCTTGCGAAGATAATGAAGAGGTCCTTGGTCCAGAGATACCATATCTCAGTGCAATTGGAGCTCTTATGTATCTTACTAACTGTACGAGACCTGACATTTCTTTTGCAGTTAATTTGTTAGCAAGATTTAGTTCAGCCCCTACTAAAAGACACTGGAATGGGATTAAACATATTTTTCGATATCTTCGAGGTACTATTGATTTAGGCTTGTTTTATCCTAATAATTCAAAAGAAGGGTTGGTTGGTTATGCAGATGCAGGTTATTTATCTGATCCTCATAAAGCAAAATCTCAAACGGGATACATATTTAAGAATGGAGGAACTGCGATTTCATGGCGCTCTCAGAAACAAACACTCGTTGCGACATCCTCAAATTATGCTGAAGTCATTGCACTACATGAAGCTTCAAGAGAATGTGTATGGTTAAGATCTATGACACAACTTATATTAACTTCTTGTGGATTGGAGAAAGATAGAAATGCAACACCAATCTATGAAGATAATGCAGCTTGTGTCTCACAAATGAAAGAAGGGTATATCAAAAGTGACAGAACAAAACATATACCACCAAGATTCTTTTCATACACTCAAGACCTTATTAAAGATAAACAAGTTGAAATGAGATACGTTCAATCTAGCAATAATTCAGCTGATCTTTTCACAAAGGCACTTCCAAAAACAACTTTCAGAAAACATGTTTATGATATTGGCATGCGGCAGGTACACACAATGTGATGATCTACAGAAGACAATTTGAGGGGGAGTTATAAGCTGCACTCTTTTTTCCTTAGCTAAAGTTTTTTCCCACTGGGTTTTTCTTTAGCAAGGTTTTTAATGAGGCAGTACTTAAACTCTTGAAGTTTGAAAAGTGTCATCCAAGGGGGAGTATTATGAATTATTACCATAGCAAGTGGGTGAACTCTTTGTCAAACTTGTAGATAAGTTTACAATGCTAAATAGTTTTACTTGTCTACCAAAATGATTGATCTTTGTAGTATAAATACCACCTCAATGTAGAAGAGAAGATGCACCTCTTGTATACACTTTCATAAGTTATACATTTCTCTTCTTCTTGCTCTTGTAATTCTCTTTAAAGTTCTTAAGATTATAACACTAATTTTGTGTTAATTATTGTGATATTATAACAATGTAGAATTTACGGAGGATATGATGCTGAGTGGGATTGGAAAGCCCATGTTGAAAGCTGCAGTAGTACCCGTCCATACCACTTTATTGACCGTTTTCCTATTGATCTTTATAGACAATACCATTGAAAACACAAGTGACTCCTTTGTACCCAACCATATATAGCACCAACAACTCTCAAAGTACACCTAATACCCATCATAACCCTATTGTTGACCCTACATCTACCTCCATCATAAATACTTCACAACCAAAACTTGACACACACTTGATTCATCTACTACAGCCCATGCTCCTCATGTGATGAGTTGATAAAGTGGAGTGAAATGGCTATACAAAACTTCGACTCTCATGGTTACAAGAAAAGTTCAAGTGAGCCTACTCTTTACATTAAACATGCGACTAATGGTGATATTATTTATGTATGTTTATATTTTGATGACAATATTTGCACATCCTCATGTGATGAGTTGATAAGGAATTTAAGGAAGGCATGAAACATTCATTTAAGATGACAGATCTTGGTCTACTTCGTCTGTTTCTGGGTCTCGAAGTAATTCAAAGTGAAGATGGATCTTTCTTCACCAGAACCCTCCAATAAGACAGAAGACACTCCGATGAACTTCAGCGACAAGTTATCAAATCAAGATGGAGCTGAGAAAGCTAATGGTGAAATCTATAGAAGCATTGTGGAGGACTTATTTATCTAACGCACACAAGGCCGGACCTAGCCTATGCTGTGAGTATGGTGTCACGATTCATGCAAATCCGTCTAAGATTCATATGGGGGCTGTACGAAGGTTGTTAATTAAGCGACTGGGCCAGCTGCGTAGATGATCGAAAGAGTGTATCGGCCTATGTTTTCTTATTGGGTAGCATGCACTGCTGTAGCATGGAGCTCAAAGAAGCAGCTAATTAACAGTGGCTCTATATATAGACTACCGAAGCTGAGTATATCTCGGCTACTGGGGCTGCATGTCAAGCGATTTGGATGCGACGAGTATTAGCACACATGGGAATAAGTCAAGAGCAGCCGACTACTATATTCTGTGATAACAAGTCAGCCATTAGCCTACCCAAGAACCCTATTCATCATAACCGGTCCAAACATATTGAGCTACTATACGGTATCATTTCATCAGGGAAATGGTTCAAAAATCTAGTTTCGTTGGATTTTTGCTATACTCATGAACAAGTTGCTGATGTCCTTACCAAGTCGGTGACTAAGGAGAAGTTAATTTGCTTATTTCAGATAGAAGCTTGGAGTTCGACGGTTTGACTCTAGAGGGGATGAAGAAATATGAGTCAAATATCTGGTTTGCTATTGCATGTGCAGGTGTAGCTGGTGGAATAAGTCCATGCACGTGGTGCATGTGTTTACTTTAGTTGTTATTTTGTTGCTATAATAATGGGTGGGTCAATTGTTTACCCAGTTAGTTCTTTTAGCTGTTAGTTTGTTGGGTATTCTTGGGTCTCTCTTTGCTATTTAAACCAGCTTGTACTCTGCTTTATGTGTACTTCGCAATCATCAAAAAATCTACTTTAGTTTCATGGTTTCTTGTGTTCATTTATTATCAAAATTTCCAGCAAACGTTGCAGTTGAGTGTGTGTTTAATTAGTATGTAATAAAGAAACAATTCTAGTTGTCCCTGTGTTCATCCATTTAAACTTTCTTGCAATTCCCTTATGCACTTCATGGAAACATAACAAATGAGTTTCATATGTTTATTCAAAACATTTTTCAAGCTTTGATTTCCAGTATACTTGGCACCCTGCATAAAAGCTTAACCTAAAGTCCCCTTCGTCTCATTATAAACTGGATCACACAAAACCATAATAATGTTGTCAATTATAAAGTGTAGTGATAATACGTAAGAATACATTTATGTCTTTTGATCAAAATTGAAATGCTTAATTAACAAACAAAAAACGGTTGCGGGCCTAAATAATGTTATACGGCAATGGTATGCTTGAAAGTACGTCTTCTAGAAAACATTATTAATTTCTTCTTTCACAAATCCCACGTCCTTCTATATTAAATTACAAAAAAAGGTTATTTGGAAAGGCCTAAACCTAAAAAGCTTCAGCACTTCCAATTTTAGGGTTTTATATGATCTTTAGAATGACCAGAAATACAATAATGATTAGTTAGTGCAAGTACCACCTTCACAGGTGTGTGCATGCCTTGAGTATTATCAATTAAGATAGATTAACTTCGGTTGCCCTTCCTCTCTATAAATACCCACTAGGGTGAACCCTTTATTCCACAATCTAAGATTAATATCGTTCTCTTAAATCAGTTCATTCTTTGTGTGTGACACTAATACCGAGTCTTTAATTACTCTTCATGGCGACTAATTATCGAAATGATATTTCTGTTACAATTCCTGAAAGCCAATCTGCGCCAAAACGACGCGAATTGTCTGTCGAGGAGGACTTCGATTACTCGCAAAGGGGACAATGGCTCCGTGCGGCTATATAGGGAGCTAATGATGGCTTAGTTACTGTTGCATCCCTAATGATGGGTGTTGGAGCTGTGAAACACGACGCCAAAGCCATGATCCTTTCAGGATTTGCGGGTCTAGTTGCTGGTGCATGCAGTATGGCAATAGGTGAATTTGTTTCTGTGTACTCTCAACTGGACATAGAAGTAGCCCAAATGAAAAGAGAGAATAGAATGGGAGGAAATCAAGAAGAAAAAGAGACTGAACAGTTGCCTAATCCTATGCAAGCAGCTTTAGCATCGGCTCTAGCGTTTTCGCTAGGGCGATTGTTCCTTTGCTTGCTGCTTCCTTCATAGGAGACCATAAGGTGAGGTTGGGAGTGGTGGTCGCAACGGTGAGCTTGGCGCTGGTGATTTTCGGATGGGTCGGGTCTGTTCTTGGAGGCACCCCTGTGGTGAAGCCTTGTATTAGGGTTTTGTTGGGAGGGTTGATGGCTATGGCCATAACCTTTGGACTAACCAAGATGATTGGTACAACTGGACTTTAACTTGAACTATTATTTACTAGATCATAAATGTAATAAAATGTATCTTGCAACAAGAAGTTATGTCATAAATGAATGTCTTAAACTTGTAATAGGATCATTGGTACAAGTGGAATTTAACTTGTGCTTTTGTTTACTTGATCATGTAATAGACATTTAATTATAAGAATTTGAACCTAGATTTAATCCCACTAAGTTCAGAAATCATGAATTTCGAAAGAAGTGAAATTCCAGATGAACTAACACTACCAACTTAACTCTCAAAGATAATAATAAAGATGATTGTACTTCATTGTTGAATATATATAATATCAAAGTAAACTAAGGTAGAATCGTATCATATTTCTTCACAAGATTTTTGTTAGACAAATCTTGATCCTTTATCATCATGTTAACTAACTATTCAATCAATAAAACTGTATTTGAAGCGGAACACTTCTCATAGATGTTAAACAACGCCTTCCTGGGACGTCCATATATAAGTAGATTTTGTGCTAATTATGCTGTAAGCAATGAATAGAACCCAACCCCAATAAATAAAACCAACAAATTCCGATCCCCGTATTCATTTTCTTAGCTAGATTTTATGTCTGATCGAGGACAGTTAGTGAGGATTACTCTAGCAAGTATATATTACTGACACAAAAATCAAGACCACTCTAAAAAGTACTAGCTAGAAATCAACGTAAATGAAAGCTTAATTAAAGAATAATATTTATCACAAGATACAACATGGACATGGTTCACTCAATTTATGATTGATATACCTTGCTAACATCCCAAGATTTTGGAAATATAAATAATTTTGAGGAAAAAATATTTTAAAAAATTCCCATTAATATTGTCTTACTACAAGAAGTTGCTCCTGTGGCGACGAGGTCTATAACGACAACAAGCTATCATCAGCATAGATAGACGTACAACAACAAAAAGTCGTACCTGTAGAGTCATTCAATATTTAGGGTTTCAGTTCGTTATCCTGACAACGTGTCGTTGCCACAGCTTAAGTGAAATTTGTTAAAAAAATTCTTCGTATGGGAGTAGGGGAAAGTTATATTTTTAGTATTCTTATTCTGAAATCATGAAAATAGAAAAGGTTATCGTTTGCTTGATCTACCCTATAGTGACGACATGTCGTCAGCATAAGTTAATATATTATTTTCTTTAATTGCCTTATCTTCTGAATTAAAGAAAGCTTAGAACGTTGTCGTTTGGTGGACCATATGGCGACAAAATATCATCGGCATAGATTTAAGTTTGCCCTAAATCAAAAAACATAGCTCTTGTTCTCATTCTACTTTCCAACCTCGGCATACGAGTTGATTATTATACGAGCCTCACTATAATGTTTAAATATGATGAAAGATAAAATATTACGTTTTGCTATCAAATGCCTAATTTATTGACATTTGGGGCCTTATTTAAGTTTCGATCTAAGTGAATTATAAAAATCTATGTTGTATATCTTTTATTGGCCAAGTCTAAAGAAACATATATAGACCAAGTTTGTGAGTGTGTGTATATGTGATTGGAAGCAAGACCAACACTTTCAGATAAGCTTCTTGCAACCACTTTCCACTTATATGAACTTTAAGCAATTGATGAATTTTGGAAACTATATATAGTTGTTTAAGGCATCCAAAAGCTTAAAATAATCAAATAAGGTGATCAATTAGGACTTGTTAATTAGAAACAACTAACTTGAATATATAATTTTAGTAAGAATTTAAGTATAAAGCTAGAGTTAGATTTTATGTAAAAGTGACCTGATCAAATTACCAAGAGAGTTGGATTTTATTTGTAAAATTTAGCTAATGATCAAGCTCAAATCAGCTCGTTATTGTTCAAAGATGACTAGTTGCTTACTTGCTTACCTATAGTTGAATTAGAAACATTTAAAGTACGTGTTGGTATTGTAATTGGTGTAATTGGTCGATAGATAGTTGGATTGTTATGAGCTCAAAGAAGCACACCAATTAGGTTAGGGTGGAGTTTAAGTAGCTAGCAAACACGATCAGTTTGATTGAACTATGGGCATCCAACCAGTCATGTTCGCTAGCAATCTTAACAGAAAAGGATTCTCACCTTACAAATTGATATATTGTGACAAAGATGAACACGACAAAATTCGTTTGGCAAAATATTATATATGGTGTCGTGAGGGTTCCACACTCCTTAAGTTCTTTAATATATATTCTAGTGCTTGTGGTTTACACACTTCCGTCCAACTTGAAATCTAGCAATAACATTTATCTCCTTATTTATTGTTTTTGTTTTGATCATATCAGGGCATGTTTGTGTAGATACCACAATCAATGAATTTCAAAATGAGTATTAGTCATTCAACATACATAACATGGAGTTTAACGAGAAATTCGTAGGTACCCTTTGAGGTAATTAGAAGAACTATGAAAGTAATTTATGCTAAATACAGCGATACTCTTAGTTTTGAAGGGACGACCAGCCTTACTCAAGAGTAAGCTAATGGCTTGTTTAATCTATCCTAACCTGGCTCAACGGCAGTTTAAAGTTATGCTCAAATTTAAAGGTTTTTTTTAAGTACCAGTAGAACACAACTACAAATACTGAGTAACAACCAGAATCGTCCACGATATGTTCTTGATGATTTTTCAAAGTGAAACAAAACTATTATTAGGTAAGATTGCTTTAATATGAACATATCCGCAATTAGATAACAATTGATGTTCCACTAGAAGTAATGTTTTTCCTTTGTTTATGGTGGTGATGGAGCCTTTCGTATGGATTCCACGGTGCTTAGATTATAAAACTCTTTCATCTTTATTGTGGAGTGCACCCTCTTTTGACATTTATATGACTTGATTACTTTTCATTCTTGTTACACAATTTTAATTGCAATGGTCTCTTTATATTTAGAGAAAATAAAAGATAGATAACAAATGAAACTAGCGTAGAATGATCGAATTAATCTGGATTTAGTTGGGCACCACACACTGCAAAAAACACATTTAGGGAAAATCATCAAGATAGGGCATTTAAAGTGGTGAATAAGAAAATAGTTTTTTACAAATATTGAAAAAAGTAAAACACAAGTTTACAAAGTGATATTTTTTTTTTTCAAAATCTCTATAAGACGCAATAATAACGACGAATCAATCTCGTGAGGAGAATGCGCAATGTAATCGCTCACGGTAAAAAGATTGAATAAGAAAAAGAGATGTTCAATTGAACTTGAACACAAATGTAAATAATATTCATTGTATTGTTTTCTGATTTGAAACTATTACAATTGAGTGTGAAATCAAGAAATAAGAAAAACTTACTAAATTACATTAAAAACAACTATTTATACTAAACTAAAGAGTTCTCGCGCGAGTTGTAAGTTTTCGCGCGGATACTTCAAGTTGTCGCGCGACTTTGATCTTGATCATCTTCATTTGATTTCCCGAGCCTCTAGGTTCAATCCCTACAATCTCCCCCTAGGCTCGGTGAATCAATGCTTTAGAAGTCCACGTCATCAACCTTGTAACTGCCTCCATATGCATACATCTTGTTTTTCAAGGCCTTCGTAATCAATCAACCAAACTGTTCTGCTAGAAAATGAATAGATTCATCAGCTGCAATTGGACGTGCCTGCAATCTCATCAAATCATCCCTTATAAATTTGAGCAGATCCATAGGGTCGATGATACGATAATCTCTGTCAACACACTGTATCAATGCATGCCATGTCTCCTTCTCACAACTCCACCCGATAAGCTTAACCAAGCTGTTAACCGGTACATGAGCGTGTATAAGGATCTTCCTTGCATATCTTGGAGGCTTGTAAACTCGTATCTTCATTGGCTTATTGGTATTTGGATCCAAACGAGTCTTATCTTTAATAACTTTGGATTTAGCTGTCTTGAAGTTCTTGAAGTTGGTCTTGCTTTGCCTCCAGATCATGTTCCTTATCCAATTCCCTTCCCATAGTTACTTGGGTTGATGAATGGAACATAACCCATTGCATACAAGTTAGACGCTCTAAGTGTATTAAAATAATATTCATCTTGATAATACTCAATCGCTTCTCCCTTTTTCTTTATCACATATATTTCTTCTCTGCGTCATACGCCCAGCTGATAATAGGCTCAGAATTTTCGTACCTTGTGAAAGTTATTTAGTGAAAATATGAGTATAAAAATGTTAGAACTTAACCATAAAGGAAGCAGCACTCTTAGAACATCTCTTATAGTCATTTATAAGATTTTACAGGAGAAGAAGGGTGAGGTGAAAGAAAGCATGGGTGAGGTGAAGGAGCGAAAGTAAGGTAGATGTAAGATCTTGGTTAGCATTGGATCATGCAATTCGATGTATAATGTTTTTCAACATCTGCCGAAGGAAGTTCAGGGGTGCAAAGTGTCAATAGTGTATTTTGTTATAAGAGTTGTATGTTGCTTCTTGTAACATTTTCATAGTATGAGGGGTGTTTGTGTAAAGTTGTAATTGTGATTGTTATAACTGCTGATTGGAAGATGGAATCTCTCATCTGACGAATGCTATCTGCTGATAGGACGATCAAGAGTATATAACCAAATCGTGTAATCAGTAGAATTGATTCGATCAATTTGAGTTTTCAGTTGTAATACTTTCTTCTTTCTTGTTCTTGTATTAATCCTAAATCAATTCTTGATTTAGTGGATAACTGAATACATTTGTTCTTGTTCTTCGTGTGTTATACTAAACTAGCAATCGTGATTTAGTTAACAATTGGTATTAGAACCTTGTGGCTCAATCGATTACGAATAAGGTGAAAATGGTGTCGATCAAGTTTGATTTGGAGAGGTTTGATGGAAGGAACGATTTCAGTTTGTGGAGACTGAAGATACGCATATTACTATATATTAAGGGGTTGTTGATGCGCTCTTCGGTGAATCAAAGCTACCAGAGGGGTTGATAGACAAAGAAAATAAAGACACACTCGAAAGGCCCATAGTGTAATAATCTTGAGCCTTGGTGGTCGAGTATTAAAGGAAGTGTCAAAAGAAACTTCAGCCGCAGAAGTATGGGCTAAGTTAGAGACTCTGTATATGACGAAATCATTAGAAAATAGATTGTACTTGAAGAAGAGATTGTATACTTTTCATATGAGCACGGGCAAGACTCTTAAAGATCGTATCGATGAGTTCAACAACTGGTGTTAGATCTTCAAAACATAGAGCTGGAGTTAGAGGAAGAAGAAAAGGAAATAATCTTCTTGACATCATTACCATCAATGTATGAACATTTAATTGATACATTGTTGTATGGTAGAGATACCCTCACTATGGAAGAAGTGATGGTTGCCTTGAGTTCCAAAGATTGAAAAAAGAGGTCAGATCATACTGATGAAGGTGGAGAGGGCCTGGTAAAAGAGTCCCTAAGTCCAAATGGTCATCGTGATCAAAGTCGAAATTCAAGATGAGGTGTTTTGTTTGTAACTCAGAAAAACATCATAAAATGGATTGTCCTGAGTGGAAGAAGAAGAAAGGTGATGCCTGCAGCTCAAAAGGTCAAGGAAGTTACCATGTTCAAGATTATTCTTTAAAGGGTTATGATAGTGCTGATGTGATGGTAGTCATAAATAGAATGTACAGTCATGAGTGGGTGATGGGCTCTGGCTGTTCCTCTCATATCACCCCCGATAAAGGCATGTTTCAAGAACTAAGATTAAATGAGTTGGTTGAAGTCAAGTTGGGAGATGACAGGCCTTGCTTTATTCAAGGTCAAGGTTCTGTGGCTTTCAAGCTTAATAGTGGTGTTGAGTTTAGTCTTAAACAGGTAAAGTATATCCCTAACCTAAGAAGAAATCTGATTTCATTAGGTCTATTTGAAAGAACTGGTCATTAGGTAAGCATGAGGAATGGGAAGGTCAAGGTCATTAAAGGATCAATAGTTGTGTTGTCTGGTACTAAAAAAGAGAATAATACCTATGTCCTAGATGGAGATGTGTTAGTAGGGAATAGTCTTATTGCTGTTGACAATGCTATTGATTGTGCTATGTTGTGGCATAGAAGGTTGGGCCATATGAGTGTTCATGGGATGAATGAGTTGAACAAGCAGCATAGTCTTGGTGTCCTAAATACATGTGACATAGGTCATTGTGAGCATTGTATAATTGCCAAATCTAATAGGGTGAGTTTCAGCTGGAGTATGCATCGTACTCAAAGGATTTTGGATTATGTACATGCCAAATTATAGGGGTTTCCAAGGATGCTTCTCTAGGTGGAGCAAGGTACTTTCTCTTAATAATAGATGATTATTCTTGAAGAGTGTGGGTGAATGTCTTAAAACACAAAGATGAAACTTGTAATAAGTTTAAAGAATGGAAGATTTTAGTAGATAATCAAACTAAGAGGAAGGTTAAAAAGTTAAGGACGGATAATGGCCTTGAGTTTTGCAACGGGTTATTCAACAAGTATTGTAAGGAGGTTGGAATAGCTAGGCACTTGACAGTTATGGGGACTCCATAACAAAATGACTTAGTAGAAAGAATGAATAGGACCTTAATTAATAAGATCATGTGCATTTTATTGAACTCGGGTCTACCGAAGTGGTTTTGAGCTGAGGCAGTCACAGCAGCCTACTATTTGGTGAATAGGTCTCCTACATCTGCAATGAACATGGAGTACCAATAGAATTATGGTCAAGAAAGAAAGATTGATTATGAGAATTTGAAGGTCTTTGGTTGCTTAGCTTACTCTCATAAGAACCAGGCAAGCTAGAACCAAGAGCACAGAAGTGTATTTTTATAGGGTGTCCTGAAGGAGTAAAAGGGTACAGGCTTTGGAGAGTTGATGATATGAGTCTGAAAATTATCATAAGCAGAGATGTAGTTTTCAAGAAGACATTATGTATAAGGATGTTTTGACAACTAAAGTGACTGATGAAGCAAGTCTTGGGTTAGAATTTGATGTTCAGATTGAGGTGGAGTTGGAAGAGACTACCATGAGTAAAGGTACTGGTCCTATAGCTGAAACATCTGTGGCTGACACCAGAGGTAGTAGGGTGGCGGTTAACCAGCCTAGAAGAGTCATAAAGCCACCTGCAAGGTACAGGGAGAGTGATGATATATCATCTTTTGTGTATATGGCTGTTGAACAAGAGGTTACATGTGAACCTTTGAACTATTATGAGGCAATAAACTTAAAAGACAAGGAGCTTTGGATAAATGCTATAAAGGAAGAAATGGATTCTGTAATAAGAATGAGACATGGGTTTTAGTTGATAAGCCCATAGACCATTGTAGGAACCTCTGAGGTTAAGAGGCTGATGCAACCAAAACAACCAAGTCTTTCAACATGCACTTCGGAACAAAGGTGAATTAGCTTCGGAAGTTTTACACACTCTAGAAAAAATGCTAAGTGTAAAATCTTTCGAAGCCAAAGTTCAGAAGAAACTGCTGTGGAAGCTTTACACAACTTGGAAAATATTCCAAGTGTAAAGTCTTCCAAAGCCAAAGACTCAACTCTTCCAAATGTAAAAGATGAAGTCTTCCGAAGCTCACAAGACAAAGTCTTCCGAAGCTGCTTAAGGACAAGATTGATTTTCTTCTAAAGAGAGAGAAAAGATACCTTTCCATCAACTTTATCATAAAGCAACCTACTTTTCGCTGCATGCTCTGGTAGTTCACCTGCTATCACTAGTTGGTGAAACTTCCATACGTTATGATAAAGTAGATAAGGTCTTCGCCTGCAAGTTTCTGTTTTTGTTCCTTTTTGGGTTTTTGTAATAGGAAAGTCAGTGAGCTATGATATGTCATAGTCACTAGTCAAAAGGCAATCTGCCTTTTGACTTTAGGTTGATCTTGTTGTCTAGATTAGTCACTTCCAACTGTCTTTTTACATATTGAAGGTTGTAGGATGTAGTATAAGTAGTCTCTGGTTCTTGTAATCACACATACTTGTACATCACTTGTAATAGAACTAGAGAAGCGATATACAACTTCCTTGAAAAGTATATCTTGTGTTCTTGTTCTTACTTTACTTGGGTTGTGCATTGTATCTTCAGTTTAAAGTTCTAAGTTCCCTATTTGAATTGTTAAGTGATCCTAAAATCCTCGTAAGTGTGTTAACTAAGTGCAAAGTCCCCTTTAACGGTCCTGCATTTGGTATCAGAGCATTCCAGGCTCTTGTTTGTAAGATCTCACCATCTTCAAATCCTCTTAGTTACACACATCACTTAACTCTTGAAATGCAGCTATCTCCAAAGCTGATATGGAAACTGGAACTATGAAAAAGTCCCCACTGATCACTCCTGAGGATTTTGACACTTGGTGTCAAAGAATGGAAGGCTTCATCAAGTCTCAAGATTCCAGGATGTGGGAGTCTGTTGTCAATGGACCTCATGTACCATGCACCACTTCAGCTGCTGCTGGTGGTGGCATGATACCAAAGGAGAAGGCTGACTTTTCTGATGAAGATTGGAAAAGAATTGATATTTATCAGAAAGCCATGACAGCCCTCCAAACTGCTCTTCTGAACTCCATCTACAGAGGTTTCAAGAAGTGCAAGACTGCCAAACAGCTATGGGATGCACTGAAACTTATGTATGAGGGTTCAAATGAAGCCAAGGAGAACAAGAAGGATCTCCTGAAGCAGCAGTTTGAAAATTTCACCTTTAAAACAGGTGAAACCATGACTCAACAATACTTCAGGTATGTCGAGATTGTGGATACTCTGGCTGATGTTGGGGTAACCATTGAGAACAGGGATATTGTTAGGAAGTTCATGTCCTCTCTTCCAAGACAATGGACACACTATTGTGTGGTCATTAAGAGGACTAAAAACCTCAAGACCCTCACTCTCACTGAGCTGTATGGGATACTCAGTGGATACCAGATGGAGATGAACATGCAAATTCATCTGGTAACTCCAACATTCACAAGAGTTCAGCTCTTCATGTGGTTGAAAGGGAGAGCAGAGAACCACAGCATCATCTCATCTGCTACCCTAAAACTTCACAAAAGGGACCTTTCATCACCTTCTCGGAGACACCCAGAGAGAGCTACATCCAAGGAAGTCCCTTCCAAGAGACAAGCTTCTCTCAAGCTTTTATTTCCACTGATGAAAATTCAGGCAACTTTCTCTTCACTCTTGAAGACCTAGACTGTATCCATCCAGATGATCTGGAATACATGGAGATAGTCCAGCAGATGGCTCTTCTCACTCATAGAGCTCAAAAGTTCTACAAGAGGACTAGGAGAAGGTTTCCCAGCAATGCTACCAATGGTAAGTTTGGGCTGGACAAGAGCAAAGTCAAGTGTTACAACTGTAACCAGATGGGACACTTTGCTAGAGAATGCAAGGCACCCAAATCCAATGGTGGCCAAGCTTCATCCAGGCCAAACTACACTGAAGGAGGGCACCAGAATGAGAAGCCAAGAAAGCAAGCTGCAGTTGCTGTTGAAGAAGGAGGCTTTGACCGGAGCTTTCAAGCTGAAGATGCATCTCCAAACCAAGCACTCATGGCTGACCATGATGAAGCTAAGGTACTTGAACATCTTTGCTCTCCTGAGTGTATTGCTAAAGTTAACAGATACAGGTCCTACAACTTGGAAATAAGATCTGACATTGAGTCTTTGAATATTTTAAAGCTGATTTTAAAAGAGCTGAAAATGATTATAAACTTAAGATAGAAGATCTAGAGAAACAGTTTCAACTCTTAAACATGAGCAAACAAATTACAGGACTCAAATTAAGAATCTCATTACCTAGTTGACTGAATGCCAGGCTGAGCTTGTGATCAGCAAAGCCAGGGCAGAAAAATGTGTTCTTGAAGAGGAAACCTTCAAGAACATGATATCCTCATCTCTGCATGCAAAAGTGTGTTATCAGAACAAGTAGGGACTGGGATCTAGTAGATAGCTCCTCCACACTCTCTACTATCAGTTAGATCTCCAAGGTGTGGAACTGGTCAAGATGAGCTGCCATCCATAGACACCCTAGTGATGAGGAGGATGAAGAGGAGAAGGTGAGGGATGACTCTGAGGTGAGTGAAGAGAGTCAATCCAAAAAGGGTCACCATGCTTCTAAGGAGGAAAAAAACAGCTGGTTTGAGCAAAACCAAAAGAAAGAACTTGATCAGAAGAGCAAAGAGAAGATCCAAAAAGCTCAAGAGATCAAGACCACCTTTGATCCCAAACAGAAACAAGTTTTCATTTCTGCAGGGTTCAAGGTGATGAAAGCTAAGACCTTGTCAAGAACTCCAGTACCAAGAGTTACTTCAGCTTCAACTCACTCCAGCAACAACAAGAAAATTGATCAGCTGTGTGTCACTGCTACACAGCCTGAACCATCCATTTCTAAAAGCAAGCTTCACTCTAAAAAGCCTGCTGCATCATCTGAAAGGGTGAAAAAGGAAAAGGAAAGTGTTCAATGTCAGTCTTCTTCAGAAAAGAAGGATCTCAGAAGAAAATATTTGAATTGTGTTTTGTGTGGTAGTACCTCACATTTAGATAAGGATTGTCAATACAATCCAAAGGGTACTATCCACATGATCAAGAAGAAAACTTCTGAGAGGAAGAAGAAACAAACAGCTTCGGAAGGAAAGTCTGCTTCCTTCGGAAGCTCCAAAATAAAGAAATGGGCAAATGAAAAATTGCCTTCAAAAGAAAAGTTGGTCTCAGAAAAAGGAATGCTTCCGAAGTACTGAAGTTTGCTGCAGTGAAAGCAAAATCTTCCGAAGGCCCAGTCATCAAATCTTCTGAAGTTTCCAAAACTTCCAAAGTTTTGAAGGTCAAGCCCAATCTTCCAAAGGTGGTATGGAAGATGAAGGAAGACCATATGACTGAAAGTTCATCATCAAAAACAGCAAATGATCCCCAAAGCCTGAACATAGGATCTATTACTATTTCATTACCTTTAACTCATTCTGATATGCCCAAGACCAATGAGGCTTGGGTTCCCAAATGTAACTAAATCATCTTTTTTTGTGCAGGGACAGCTAAAGACCGACAGAAATATCTGGATTGTTGACAGTGGCTGCTCCAGGCACATGACTGGCAATGAGTCCTTGCTTCAAAACTTTGAAAGGATTGATGGAGGACTAGTTGCTTTTGGAGGAGATGCAGGAGGTTATATTACTGGCAGGGGCAAGGTTACAAATGTAAGCTCAGCATTGAAAAGGTAAACTTTGTCAAAGAGCTTGGATACAATCTTTTGAGTGTGTCTCAATTTTATGACCAAAAACATCACATGCTCTTTACTGAGCATGAGTGCATTGTTCTCAAGCTGGGGTTGACATTCCTCAAGAGCATATTTTGCTCAAAGCCCCCAGGAAAGGGAACATGTACAAGATGGACTTGCAGGAAACATCTCCCTCTGGAGAGATTTCTTGCTTTCTATCTAAAGCAATAGTGATGAGTCTTTCCTTTGGCATAAAATAATGTGCCATGTAAACTTTAAGAATATGACTAAACTGATTAAGAATGATTTGGTAACTAGAATGCCAAAGAAAGAGTTTACAAGTGATGACCACTGTGTTGCATGCCTGAAGGGGAAGCAACACAAAGTGTCTCACAAGCCAAAGGAAATGAACTCTATCACTACTCCCCCACACTTGTTACATATGGATCTGTTTGGCCCTACCAGTGTAATGAGTTTAGGAAGGACCTCATACTGTTTGGTGATCACAGATGACTTCACAAGATTTACTTGGGTGATTTTCCTTAGAACTAAGGATGAAACTCCTGAAATCTTAAAGAATTTCATTCTAAAAATTAAGAATCAATCTGATCACAAGGTCAAAATCATAAGATGTGATCAAGGAACTGAATTCAAAAACCAAATCCTTGATACATTTTGTGGTGAAAAGGTATTTCAAGACAATACAGTGCTCCCAGGACTCCTCAGCAAAATGGTGTTGCTGAGAGGAGAAACAGGACACTTATTGAAGCTGCAAGAACCATGTTGTCTAACTCTAAGCTGCCCATCACCTTCTGGGCAGAGGCTGTCAACACAGCCTGCTATGTGCAAAACAGAGTTTTGGTAGTTAAGACACATGGTAAGACTCCTTATGAACTGTGGCACAAAAGAAGACCACTCATTGGTTTTCTCAGAACATTTGGATGTCCTTGTGCCATCTTGAATACCAAAGATCAAATAGCTAAGTTTGTTAAGAAATCAGATGATGGATACTTTGTTGGATACTCTTTCAAGCTAAGGCTTATAGAGTATACAATCTCAGAACTAAAATCATTGAGGAGTCAGCCAATGTGATTTTCAATGAACACACACCCAGTGTAAAAGGATTGGCTATTTGATCTTGATTAGTTACCAACTGTTTTAACAAATCTTTGAGAATGTTTCAGGATCCACAGATAACAGGTCAACTGAAGATCCTGACCCAAGATTTGAGCTGAGAAGACCAAACAAGAAGACTACTTCAGCTCCAGTGGTGACTAACTATCATTGAGGCTCCTATCAGCACAAGCATGACAAATACTGTTGTTTCAACTGAATTACCCTCAAATTCCAGTTCAGAGGCTCAGAATTCAGGAGAAGGAACCTCTAATGCAGGAGGAACTAGAGGTGGTGACAGTGATCAAGAATTTCTTGATGCTGAAAACCACTCCATTAAAGACAACATAAATGATGTCACACACTCACTGGATCAAGTTTCTCTTGATAAGTGTGTTGATGTGGTGGGGGACTCTTCTTTGCCAGATCAAAATTTCTCTAATTTAGATCTGTCTAACCAACTTGCTGTGATTCCTCAACTCAGGATCCACAAGTCACATCCTACCACAAACATCATTGGAAATGTTGACTCAGGGGTGAGAACAAGAGGACAAACTCATGACAGCCATGTTTGTCTACATTCTTGTTTCTTCCCAAATTGAGCCTAAGAAAGTTGATGAAGCTTTAAAGGATGGAAGCTCGATTGAAGCAATGCAAGAAGAGTTGCTTCAAATCAAAAGACAGAAGGTGTGGAACTTGTGCCCTCTTCCTCAAGGGAAGACTGTCATAGGTACCAAGTGGGTATTCAGGAACAAGAAAGATGATAGAGGGATCATCATCAAGAACAAGGCTAGACTAGTTGTCCAACGATACACTAAGAAGAAGGAATTGATTACACAGATGTCTTTGCTCCAGTTGCAAGACTTGAAGCTGTAAGGATATTCTGGCTTATGCTGCATCCAAGGATTTCAAAGTCTACCAGCTTGATATGAAGTGTGCCTTTCTCTATGGGGTGATTGATGAAGAAGTTTATATTAAACAACCACCTGGCTTTGCAGACCCAAATCATCCTGATTATGTCTGCAAGCTTGATAAAGCCCTTTATGGACTGCATCAAGCTCCAAGAAAGTGGTATGAGACACTATCAACATACCTCTGTCAACATGGATACAAAAGAGGTACTATTGATGGGACTCTCTTCATCAAAGAAATAGGAAATGACACATTGCTAGTTCAGATATATAGGATGACATCATCTTTGGTTTAACTAATCCAAAGCTCTGTAAAGACTTTGAGATGCTGATGAAGAATAGATTTGAAATGAGTGTCATGGGGGAACTCAATTTCTTTCTAGGAATTCAAGTGAAGCAGGTTGAAGATGGCATCTTCATCAGTCAGTCAAAGTATGTACAGGACATACTTACAAGATTCAAGATGACTGACTGTAATGTTGCAAAGACACCCATGGCCAGAAACCACTCCCTTGGTCCTGATCTTGAGGGGGAGTGTGTTGATGAACATCTCTACAGGGCTATGATTGGGTCACTTATGTATCTTACTGCTAGCAGGCCTGATATCATGTTTGCCACATGCATATGTGCAAGATATCAAGCCAACCCTAAGATGTCACACCTAATCACTGTCAAAAGGATCCTTAGATATCTCAAAGGTGCTCCAAATCTAGGCCTTTGGTATCCAAAGAATTCAGACTTTAATCTGTATGCTTATACAGATAGTGATTATGGTGGCTGCAACATGACTGCAAAGTCCACATCTGGGGGGTGTCAGTTCCTGGGTGGAAGGATAGTCTCTTGGCAATGCAAGAAGCAATCCTGTGTGTCTGCATCAACTGCTGAAGCTGAATACATCGCTGCTGCCAGCTGCTGTGCTCAAGTGCTTTGGATTCAGAATCAGATGCTAGAATATGGGTTCCATTTCAAAGAGACTCCCATCCACATAGACAACAACAGTGCCATCTCTATTACAGAGAATCCTGTGCAGCACTCAAGGACCAAACACATCAACATCAGGTATCATCTGATTAGGGATAATTTTGAAAAGGGATTGATAAAACTAATCAAAGTTAACACAAATGAACAATATGCCAATCTATTCACAAAAGCATTTGAGAATAGAGATTTAAATATCTTGTATCAGCTATTGGGATGATTAACTTTGAGTAGATTTTTCTTAATAACTTAATCAATAGTATTTCTTAAAACTATGTGTCCTAGGTTGTCTATGAGATCACTTCATAAGCCCAGTTCTCTTGGAAGAAAAACAAAATTTTAAAATGAATCTCTTAGAATGATGAAAATTTACCTTCGGAATAAATTCATGTCTAAATCGTTTAAACAGCTTATCTGAGATTTACCTTCGGAAGAAATTCTTGAAGTATCTTCCGAAGCTTAAATTTTGGTATAAGTACTTAAATGCATTTTAGGAACAAATTTCTTTCGAAAGCAATTTAGTCTCTGAAGACTCATTTATTTCTTCTGAAGCCAAAATTTTCAAAACTCTTTGAAATATCTTCCGAAGCAAAATTACTTTCGGAAGCTTTGATTGTAGAGCTTCCGAAACCAAAATTGCCTTCGGAAGCTTTTACTACTTCCAAGAAAACTAACTTTTTTGGCACCTTTTTCAGAAGTAGGACCCACTTGCGGATTTCAAAGTTTATCTTTTATCATAACTTTGTCTTAAATCCAGACTATATCTTTCTAAACGGTTCTATTTTATCTCACTTCTCTCATTGTTCCTTAACCTAAAATTACCCCCAAATTTCATCTTCTTCTTCCTTCCTTCACTACAAAGCTTCTTTAAATGGCTAATCTTGATCGCCGTAATGACCCGGATTTTACCATGCACCTACAGAGGCAGCACAACCAGGTTGCTCTGTTAAACTCTGAGAAGGATCCAAGCTTCCCAGATGTTTGTAGGTACCTTTCTTCGTCTCATTATTTCACCTCCCTTACAATTGATCCTCCTTTCTATGAGGATCAGTTGCTTGAGTTCTGGCGGACCTGTCAAGAGGTCACCATGGACGGGGAGAAGGCACTGTCTGCCACAGTGCAGGGGAGGACACTGTTCATCACTCCAGCCATCATTAACACCCATCTTCAGTTGGATGATGAAGAAGGTGAAATGTCCTTCCCAAAAGCTGCTGTCAACCATTCCTTTGAGCAGATGGGATATGAAGGTGACTTCACAGTCAAGACCTTCAGAAAGGGGAAGGTCTCTTACCAGTGGAAGTACCTCCTCCATGTAGTCATCCACAGCTTGTCCAACAAACATGGAGGATGGGACCAGATTCCAGAAGACCTCTCCTTCCTTGTCCATGGGATGGTTTAAGGGATCAAATTTAGGTACTCTCAGTTTGTTTTTACAAATTTACTAGCGAATTTGGATTCCTTAGAATATTACATGTTCCCCGGTATGTTCAACACATTCTCAACTGTGAAATGGGACCACAGTTGAGGGGAACTAGGTAATGTTCTTAAACTTGCACATATGAGGCCCAGCATTTTCAAAATTATGAAAAAGCCAACTGTTGGGTTCTCAGGGGTAGAAACAGCCATTGTCCTAAAAATGTTTGAGCTCATTGCTCAGGGTGACATCCTAACAGCCCCAGCTAGTGATGAACCAACACCCTCCACCTCTCAACCATCATCAAGGCCAACTATTACCCTCACCTACTCTAGAAAATCCAAACAAACCCCTGTACTTGCTATTAAGCATGTGCATGCCCCCATATCACAACCCACACAAGAGGAAGTGGACAATAGAGCTCCCACTTCCCCTGAGGAGCAAACCACTCCCATTCTTGACACAATCAGTGCTGAGGTTCCTCAAGCTCAGCCTGATGAGCTCATACCTCCTCAAATAGCCTTAAGCCATCACTCTGAGTCTCAACACTCTAGTGATCAACCTTCAGGGGAAAGCTACCATCCCCAGCCTCTTGATCTCAACCACCCCATACCCAGCCTTGACTTCTACTTCGATGAAAAATTGGGTCTCAGTGAGTACCATGAATCTCTCCTCTCTACCCACACTCAAGGTGAGATGAGTACTCCTGCTTCACCTACTTCTAGCCAACATCAGACACCCCAAACTGAGGTGGATCTCCTTCAGATTGTCCAGGAGATCTATGTGGATGAGGCTCTCACTATTGGCAGTGATTGTATCTCTAAGACCTCACCTATGGCAACCCAGCCTCTTGACATTGTCATGGAGCATGGGAAATCCAGCAGCCAAGAAATCCATGCTGGTGATGAGGGAGAAGACTCAGGTCCAATCCTCTCATCCCACTATGATTCTTCATATAAGATGAGGGGAGTCTGCAACAAAAGGTGCACAAACTCTCAAATCTATGCACCTACTTTGTATCAAAGATAGCTCACCTGGAATCTCAGGTGACTATCCTGCAGAAAAGGGTCCATGACCAGCAACTTGAGATTACCAATCTCAAGGGCAAGTTAGCTGAGAGACCAATAGGACAAACTCATCCAGGTCCACAAGAACCTGTGGATGTTATGGATCACTTCCCTAGCTTACCTATGCTTGAAGGTGATGCTACCAAAAAGGGGGAGGAAGTTCTAACAGCCACAGAACCTGGGAGTTCTTCCTCAAGTATGGACATACAGGACTCACCATCTTATCTTGTAGTTGTCCATGCTCAGCAACCTCCTCTAGACAGTGATCTGGAATTGCTCATTCAACAACTGTTTGAGGAGGGAGTACCAAGAGCAATGTCTGCCCCTTCTGAGAACCCAATCTGGGGTTGGGGGTATGACAGTGATAGGAAAGCTCTTATGATCTCTAGAGCTCTGGGTCAACAAGAAATTCTTAACATCTCCACCCTGAGTTTCTATAAGAGTATAAACTTGGTATATCTGGCACTTGTCAACAAGCAATAACAGACAAGCTATCAGATTAGCCAATCAAATTCAAGACTGGGTGCTGGCAGAATTCAAAAGGAGAGCAACATTATATAGACAGAGGATAGCAGTTGAAGCCTTTGGTCAACTGGATGTTGAGGTATACCTTAAGATTAGCTACGAAGGGAAAGCCTTGACTGAAGGCCCAGAGGCTGAGACTGTGAACCTTGAGACAAGATCTCCTCCAGCACCTCATACCCTCTGTGAGGCACCAGCCGGTGATGGTGCTCTCTCTGGCCAGAGCTTGACTGCTGAATCAAGCAATGAAGGCCAAACCTCTCCTCAGGCTGAGTCATCAAGATCAGCAATTGACAAAGGCAAAAGAAAGCTAACTGCTGAGGAGATTGAAGAAGAGAAAAGAGAGAGGAAGAGGAAGCTGAGGGGAGAGAGTTCAAGTGGTTCCCCAGGATTCATGCAAGCTGTAATTCTGACTGCCCATGTTCTAAACACTCAAGAAGGTGAGTTAAGGGCAGCCAGACTCAACTATCTGGGGACCAGGAATTACAACATAGATGAACTCATCTCTCTCCCTTTAGAGGAACTAAATGAACTGGCTGACACAGAGCTGTCAAAGGAGAGGAAGGAAGCTGAGGATGCAGCCTTGACCCTCAAATATAAGGAAGAAATGAGAAGAAAAAGAATATACAAGAACATTCCTGTCCTCTCCCCAGTTCAAGAAAGCCCTGAGTCAGAGGCTGTGGCTGCTGAACAACCTCAGGTAGTTGATGAAGAAGAAAAATTAAAGATGATCAACTACCTGAGTGCCACAGGTCTCTATCAGGCACCTGCACTACTTCCCTTGCCATATGACTATGTATTGTTTGAATACAACAAGCAGCTAGAAGAGCAAGCCAAAAGAGAAAGGCAAGCTGCTAGGAAGAGGCAAAGGGAAGAAGCTGCCAAATCAAGAGCCATCATCAGGAAAAATCAGAAAAACTCTGCAGATAGGCAGAAGATGATGAGCTTCTTGAAGCTGTATGGGTTCTCCGGAAGGAGGCTTGGTCCCATGTCTCTATCCATAATGGATGAGCACATAAGGGTGATCAAGCAGAAGATTAAAAGGGGAGAGCTTGTGGATCTTCATTCACCATCAAGCCAAGCTCAACTTGAAGTTGAGGTAAAGGTTGAACCTACAGAGATAACACAACCTGCACCTGAAGCTACACAACAGCCAACTTCATCTTCTAACCCACAACAGGGTTCTCCTCTCTCTCCTTCTGAACCTGGGAGAGAGGAGATCCCGACTGAGAGGGAATCCACTAAAGAATCTGGTATTGAAGACCAACCCTCTCAGTCAAAATCATCAGGGAGGAGAAAAAGGATGGCCAGAAGAAGATCTTCAAAGAAGAAAAGAAGAAAGGCATCCTCCTCCCAACCTCAGGATGAGTCAGAACATCCTGAGGAAGTGCATAAAGAGGGCTCTCAATCAACTCCTATCATAGTAGAGCCTCTCTCTGTTGGAAGACCAATTCTATCCTGGGCATTTGCTGAAAACCCGGATAGATTGTCACTAGAGATCAGGGAGAACAACATGTCTACTTCACAAGTGACATGCTTGAACTCCCTCTGTATGATCTCTATGACATGAGAAGGTATTTCATGAGTCTGAAGAATTCATATCTACTGATGAAGAAAGGAATTCTGAAGATCCTCATGTAGACTATTCCAGTCTGAAGAACCTCTCTGTTTTGGTAGCATCAGCCTAGGGGGAGTTTGTAGGAACCTCTGAGGTTAAGAGGCTGATGCAACCAAAACAACCAAGTCTTTCAACATGCACTTCGAAACAAAGGTGAATTAGCTTCGGGAGTTTTACACACTCTAGAAAAAATGCTAAATGTAAAATCTTTCAAAGCCAAAGTTCAGAAGAAACTGCTGCGGAAGCTTTACACAACTTGGAAAATATTCCAAGGGTAAAATCTTCCGAAGCCAAAGACTCAACTCTTTCAAATATAAAAGATGAAGCCTTCCGAAGCTCACAAGACAAAGTCTTCCGAAGCTGCTTAATGACAAGACTGATTTTCTTCTGAAGAGAGAAAAAAGATACATTTTCCATCAACTTTATCATAAAGCAACCTACTTTCCACTGCATGCTCTGGTAGTTCACCTGCTATCACTAGTTGGTGAAACTTTCATACTTTATGATAAAGTAGATAAGGTCTTCACCTGTAAGTTTCTGTTTTTGTTCCTTTTTGGGTTTTTGTAATAGGAAAGTCAGTGAGCTATGACATGTCATAGTCACTAGTCAAAAGGCAATCTACCTTTTGACTTTAGGCTGGTCTTGTTGTCTAGATTAGTCACTTCCAACTGTCTTTTTGCATATTGACGGTTGTAGCATGTAGTATAAGTAGTCTCCGGTTCTTTTAATCACACATACTTGTACATCACTTGTAATAGAACTAGAGAAGCAATATACAACTTTCTTGAAAACTATATCTTGTGTTCTTGTTCTTACTTTACTTGGGTTATGCATTGTATCTTCAGTTTAAAGTTCTAAGTTCCCTATTTGAATTGTTAAGTGATCCTAAAGATTCTCCTAAGTGTGTTAACTAAGTTCAAAGTCCCCTTTAACGGTCCTGCAACCATAAACGGGTTGACTGCAAGTGGTTGTACAAGATCAAAGAAGGCATAAAGGAGATTGAAGCACCAAAGTTTAAAGCTAGATTGTTTGCCAAAGGGTTTACATAGAGAGGAGGTATTGATTATAATGAAATTTTCTCTCCTGTGATAAAACATACTTCTATCAGAGTAATTCTATCATTAGTTGCATGTTATGACTTGGAACCGGAGCATATATATGTGAAAACTGCATTTCTTCATGGTAATATAGATAAAGAGATATATATGAGGCAGCCTTCGGGGTTTGAGGTTGAAGGGGCTGCTGAAAAGGTGTGCATGTCAAAGATATCCCTTTATGGTTTAAAGCAGTCGCCTAGGCAGTGATATAAAATGTTTGATAAGTATGTAATCACTCATGGTTTTTTAAGAAGTAAATTTGATAGTTGTGTGTATTCTAAAAGGTGTGATGATGGTAGTTTGTTGTATTACTGTTGTATGTGGATGATATGTTAGTAGCTTGTAAAAGCAAGAATGATATTGTAGCTACTACGGCTTTACTCATGAGAGAGATTGAGTTGAAAGAGTTGGGGGATGCTAAGAAGATACTTGGTATGGAAATTAGTCGAGACAGGAGCAAGAAAGTCTTGAGGTTAACCTAATGTTCTTACATAAAAAAGGTTCTTAATAATTTCTTTATAAATGAAAGTAAGCCTGGGATATCTCCTATGGGTCGGCATTTCAAGTTGTCAAGCTTGGATTCACCAAAAACTAATGAAGACATTCTGTCAATGGAAAGGGTTCCTTATGCAAATGCACTTGGTAGCCTGATGTATCTTATGGTTTGCACCAGGCCAGATATTGGTTAGGCAGTTAGTTTGGTTAGTAGGTTTTCGGCTAATCCAGGTACTCTGCATTGGGAAGCTGTGAAATGGATCTAAAGGTATCTAAATGGTCTCGAGATATGGGGTTAAACTTTGGAGAATTTAATTCAGATGGTGAAGTAATTCTTGGGTATGTTGATGTTGATTATGCCAAGGATCATGATGAAGGAAGGTCAATCATTGGATATGTTTTTAAAGTTCTTGGTAGTGTAGTCTCATGGAAGGCAACTTTGCAGCCTGTAGTAGCCTTGTCAACTACTGAGCTGAGTACACAGCTCTCACTGAAGCTGTTAAGCAAGCTATTTAGTTAAGAGGATTTGTGTCTGATTTAGGCATTAATGTTGATCATGTAGTGGTCTGTTGTGATAACCAAGGGGCTATTCAGCTTTTGAAGAATCGGGTCTTACATGAGAGAACCAAGCATATAGAATTCAAGTGGCATTTTATTAGAGAAATTATTGAATCTAAGGAAGTTCGAGTGATACATGTTGATACTCTTGAGAATAGAGCTGACATGTTAACTAAAGCTTTGTCAGGTTCTAAGTTTTTGAAATGTTTGGATTTGTTGAATATTGCTTGATCATGCTAAGGTTGAGATTGTAAGATGTTGGTTAGCATTGGATCATGCAATTTGGTATATAGTATGTTTCAACATCTGCCGAAGGAAGTTCAGGGTGCAAAGTGTCAATAGTGTATTTTTTATAAGAGTTTTTATGTTGCTTCTTGTAACATTTTGATAGTAAGTGGGGTGTTTGTGTAAAGTTGTAACTGGGGTTGTTATAATTGCTGATCGGAAGATGAGGCTCTTATCAGTCGAATGTTGTCTGCCGATAGAGCGATCATGTAAGGCCCCGTTCCCGGAGACCTCACAGTTGGTCAATCACAGCATTTTTCATATAAGATAAATACATTTCAAAAAAAACATTATAGCGGATTAAGTCATCAAAAACCATTCATGCATTAATATTTGATGTTGCTAAATAATACATCATTGTATTTTAACAATTACAAAAAAGAATCATTCAGTTGTATTACAAAACAACATTATCATCATGTACGAATGGATGTCAGTCTTTGCCCGCCAAGTAGCCTCACCCGCGTGCTATCCTCAGCAACAACCCTACCTGCCAACTGATATGCATATAAAAAGTCGGCGTTGCTGAGTGAGTTCTAGTTTAATAATATAGAAAATTTGTAAATATGATTTGTTGATCATTCATCAAAATACATAATCAATCATAAAGTGATTCATTATCTTTTTTTCTTTCATTATCTTTCTCTTTTATTAACTAGGATTGCGTAAAGCAAGAGCCTACATTGTTGGTTGGCAATAGATGCCGAACCCCTGTCGGTGAACGTTTATCCTCATAGCTAACCCATCGACAGTTTATCCACACTGCTAGGCATGAAGCCTGCTCATGAACTAGGATCCTATTCATTCATTGGTCAATCCCCAGGATTAGACCCCAGATGTGCATCCTCATGGGCTATACAGCCGCTCATCAGTTGAACTAAAGACAACAAGGTCATGCACCTCTATTCATTTTGCTTGCAAGGCTTTTCATTCATCATAAGGGCCCCGGGTAACATTCATTAAGTTTCACTGTTCGTCTTTTAATCCTTCGTGTCCACTTGTTATGGATAATACTTATTAAGATACACATTACTTAATCACATAACATGAAAATATTATTGACATAGAAAAAGCAGCACATAAGAAAGAACCAAGCATAATAATCCTTAAACAAGCATAATCTTTCCTTATACAGAAGTTCCCTATACTTAAATTCTATTCCCCAAAATTTCCAGAAAATCCCAAGTCTTTAGACAAATGCAGATGAACTTAGACAAATGCGGATGAACAAATGCGGATGAACATTCTCAGGAAATTTTCTAAGTGTCAGGAAATGCGCATGAACCGAATGCGGATGACTAAAGTAATACTTATGGACACTGTAGCAAATGCGCATGGGCAAAACAAATGTGGATGAACACTTAGCAAATGCGCATGAAGACTTAACAAATGCGCATAAACAAAAGACTTTCTGTTAAATGCGGATGAACATAAAAACTAACCTGAAATTCAACTTATGCCATTACCAGTCCCAATCATCATTCTAACATGAACACGGCTTAAATCTATCAGTCTAACACTTAGAACATCATAAACTTTAAACGATCAACAAGAGAGTCACATAACATAACCATATCATCATAATCAACAGCACCATACATGAAAAAAATCATATCTAGTTTCGAAAAACCCAGTTATATATGCATACCGACCCCAAATAACCAGAAAACATTAAAAGGAGGGGATCTAGAACTCACCTCTACTGCTTTCGAGTAAAACTCCTCCAAACCCGAGAGCAATCTGGAGTTCAAATGCCTAAACGCACCAAAACACTAAACCGAACACAAAAGAACACATAAGAATCGGTCTTGAAGCTGAAAGCTCAGCTGAAACCGAACAAAACACACGAAAACTCACCTTCAAGCCGAATCTTCTTCTTCTTCTCTCTAGAACCGATAGAAATTCTTCTTATCTTCTTTCTAGCAGTTGAAGCAGTTGGTGCAGCAGTGTAGTGGGTGGCCATGCCCACTTTAAACATAAAATAATAATGTTTGTCCTTTTGTACACTTTAGCCCCTCCACTTTTGCAACTTCTTCTTTTGCCTTTATTCTTTTCCTTAATAATTTTTCGGGTGTTACAACTCCACCCCCTTATAGAGGTTTCGTCCCCGAAAACTGTCACTCTTCGAATAGTTGTGGGTAATGTTGTCTCATCTCCTCCTTAGTCTCCCACGTAGACTCAGATCCCTTCATGTGCCTCCACTGTACTCGCACCAGTGGAACCACTTTATTCCGTAATCTCTTCACCTTTCGGTCAATGATTGCCACTGGTTGCTCTACATAATTGAGCTGTTCATCCACTTCAATGTCTTCCATTGGTACAATCATATCTTTATCAGCTAGGCATTTTCTCAGATGAGATACATGGAATGTTGGATGAATTCCACTTAACTCATTGGGTAGCTCCAACCTATAGGCCACCTCTCCTATACCTCATGCTCAGCTTACCCCTCTTTCTAAAACGAATGAACCCCTTCCAAGGTGAAACCTTCAGCATCACTTTATCACCCACCTGGAATTCGATCGGCCTACGCCTCTTGTCAGCATACGACTTTTGCCTATCTTTCGCCGCCTTCATAAAAGCCTTGATCTTTTCTAGCTTTTCTGATGTGGCTTCAATGATCTCGATGCTTCCCAACTCTTTCTGCCCGATGTCACCCCAACACACCGGGGTTCTGCATCTCCTCCTATACAACATTTCGAATGGTGGCATGCCTATACTGTCATGATAACTATTGTTGTAGGAGAACTGTGCCAACGGTAGGTGTTCATCCCAACTTCCACCAAAGTCAATAATGCATGCCAGGAGCACATCCTCCAAGGTCTAAATGGTCCATTCTGATTGACCATCTGTCTAAGGGTGATAAGCTATGCTAATGTGTAACCTCGTCCCCATCGCATCATGAATTCTCTTCCAGAACTTGGAAGTGAACCGGGTGTCCCTATCAGAAACTATAGACACCAGCACGCCATGACGAGTTACGATCTCCTTGATGAATAGCTCCGCCAACCTTTCTGACTAGTAAATCTCTCGGATTGGCAAAAAGTGTTCATCAGGCGGTCTACGATCACCCAAATGGTTTCACATCCTCTTGTAGTGCAAGGCAACTTTGTGATGAAATCCATGGTGATGTGTTCCCACTTCCATTCGGGTATATTCAAAGGTTGGATCTTCCCATATGGTTTCTGGTGTTCCACCTTCACTTGTAAACAGGTCAGGCACTTACTCATGTACTCCACCACGTCACGCTTCATCCCTGGCCACCAATAATCCTTCTTCAGATCATGATACATCTTTGTAGCACCAAGATGGATGGAATACCATGTTTTATGAGCCCCATCCATGATCCTTCCCCTCAGCTCCCCATAACGAGGAATCCACATCCGCCCGAAACGGGTTTTAACGCCAAGGGTGTTTTCCCCTAAGTCCGTCGCCTGCCCCTTCAGTCGTTCAGAGTTGATCCTATCATCCTTTAATGCCTCATCTTGGAATTCCCTGATTTGACCCATAACATCCGGCGTCACAACCAGCTGGCAAGCCTTCACTCGAATCGGTTCCGGCCTCTCGTTTCGATTGAGGGCATCGGCTACCACATTCCCTTACCTGGATGATAGTGGATTTCACAGTCGTAATCCTTGATCAACTCTAACTATCTTCTTTGTCTTATATTAAGATCCTTTTGCTTGAAGAAGTACTTCAAACTTTTATGATCAGTGAAGATGGTGCACCTCGTCTCGTACAGATAGTGCCTCCAAATCTTCAATGCAAAAATCACAGCCGCCAACTCCAGGTCATGAGTGGGATAGTTAGCCTCATGGATTTTCAATTGTCGGGATGCGTAGGCTATAACCCTTCCTCGTTGCATCAGCACACAACCCAATCCTGATTAAGAAGCATCGAAATAGACCACCAAGTCTTCATTCCCTTCAGGTAACGTCAAGACAGGAGCTTGAGTCAACCTTGTCTTCAACTCTTAGAAAGCATTCTCCTTCACTTGACCCCATACGAACTTCACATCCTTACGGGTCAATTTGGTCAATGGTGAAGCTATCTTGGAGAAGTCTTGGATGAACCGTCTGTAGTAGCCCGCCAAACCCAAGAGACTGTGGATCTCGGATGGCGTCTTTGGGGTCTTCCATTGCATAATCGCCTCGACCTTTGCCGGGTCCACCATAATCCCTTCAGAATTAACCACATGACCCAAAAACTAAACTTCCCGCAACCAGAACGCATATTTAGAGAACTTAGCATACAGTTTCTCCCTTCTAAGCGTCTCCAATACCTCACGAATGTGACCGGGATGCTCTTCTTCACTCTTCGAATAAATCAAGATATCATCAATAAACACAATCACTGATTTATCCAACATTCGGCACACACCCGATTCATCAAATCCATAAAAGCAGCTGGCGCATTGGTTAGACCGAAAGATATAACGAGGAATTCATAATGCCCATATCGAGTTTGAAACGCGATCGGGATATCCTGCTCTTTGACCTTTAGCTGATGGTAACCAGATCGGAGATCTATCCTTAAGAACCAGCTGGCGCCTTGGAGCTGATCAAACAAGACGTCAATCCTCGGTAGTGGGTACATGTTCTTCACCGTCAACTTGTTCAACTCACGGTAGTCGATGCACATCCTCATGCTACCGTCCTTCTTCTTTACAAACATGACGGGAGCACCGTAGGGAGAGATACTCGATCGAATGAACCCCTTATCTAACAACTCTTGCAACTGGGTCATTAATTCCTTCATCTCGGAGGGAGCGAGATGATACGGCGCCTTTGCAACAGGTTGGGCACCAGGTATCAGATCAATCTAGAACTCGATCTCGCGGTCAGGTGGTATCCCTGGTAGGTCTTCCGGAAACACATCAGGGAAATCGCATACTACCGGCACGCCTGACAGTTGAGGCATGGTAGCATCCACATCCTTCACATAGGCCAAGTAAGCACCACACCCAGGTCTCATAAACTTCTCGGCCGTGACCATCGAGATTACTCGCGGTGTAAAGCACTCCTTGTCTCCATGTATCGTAACCAAACTGCCATCGGGCGTAGTCAGACAAATCGTCTTCTTTTGACACATGATATTCGCTTCGTAGGCTGCCAACCAATCCATCCCTAACACCACATCAAACCTTCCTAGGGCCATCACATACAATCTAGCAGGAAACTTACGACCGTCCAACTCTACGAGGCAATCATCTATCACAACAGTCATTTTGGTAGACTTTCCTATCGCTGTCTCTACATAGAAGGGCATGTCTATGTTCTTATTCTTACCATGAATTTCACAACAAAAGGTAGCAGATACAAAATTTCTACTAGCACTCGAATCGAAGAGCATAGAAGCATACAATTCGTTTACAGAAACATACCTGAAACTACTTCAAGGTCCACTCTGGCTTCTTCCCGGGTCATGTTGAATGCCCTTGCCTTGGCTTTAGTGCTCTCACTCCTCCCTTTCTCGCCCATAGTCTGAGTCCCTGAGCTCCCTGCTCCACCCTTCTTGCAATCTCGGCCCGAGTGGCCTACCTCCCCATACTGATAACATCCTGGTACCCCGCACTCTCTAGCATAGTGGCTTTCGCCTCCATACTAAAAACACCGGTTCGTCCCCACTCTAAACTCACCCAAGTGAACCTTCCCACACTTCTTACATTCCCTCCTGTTACCCCCTTTACTCGATCCTGGGCGGCAATCGTCAATCCTCATCTTCTTTTCCCCGATCCCATAATGGTCACCCCTGAATCGCTTCCCATTACCGTTCTTGTTCCAACTCTTTTCAACCTTCCTCTGAATTGGCACCGGATCCCTCTCATCATACAACCTTCTGGCTAAATCTACTGCAGACCTAAAAGTGCTAGTCTAGCAGCCATCATGTTCCTCCTGATATCCACGGGCAGACCTTGCATGTATCTCTTGATCTTCTTGGACTCAGGGGTTACTAGATCCGGCACGAGTCTTGCAAGCTCATTGAACTTGGAGGTATACTCTTGATGAGTCATGTTTCTAGCCTCCAAATGCAAGAACTCCTTCTCAATTTTGTCCAACTCCTGATGTGGACAATACTCCTCAAGTACCAGTTCCTTCAAATCCGACCACCTCATCCTTGCAACAGACCGTTTCCCTTCAGCTTGGATAATGTTATCCCACCAGCATAATGTTGAGTCAACAAAAGAATAGAAGGCAAACTTTACCTTTTGATCCTCCCGGCACTCACTGATGTCTAGGACTGCCTCCATCTCTCAACCCAACGATGAGCAGCAGTAGCATTGTCGTTGCCATCAAAGGTCAGGGTTTGCACCTCTGAAACGCCCCATAGGTGCACCCCTTAGCGGTCTCCTTCTCCCTCTCGCTATCATCATCATGGATTACCACCTTGGAACTAGATGGCTCTTCATCAGCTTTCTCCTTCTCCCCTGTATCTTTGGTCTTTTCACCATTCTTTACTGCCCTCAACACCTCAGTCACCACTGAAGGTAACACGTTTTGCATGACGTTATAGACTTCATCAGCAATAGCTTCCTTTACCATAGACTTGAGGATGGCTGATCCTTCACCCTCTTGGTGGCTGTGAATATCCGCGTCCTCATGAACTATCTCGAGAGCCTTAGCTTTGCTTCGGGTGACACGTGGCCCAGTAGTATGCCCGCCACGAGCATCGCCTCGGGTTGCCTTCCCAGGTTTCCTACCCGCCATAAGATCTACCTCCTATAAGATTCAAGCACTAACAAGGTCATTCAAGGTAATAGCTCAGATTATGTCATTTATAGTAAGTCCCTAATTACAATGCCAGTTGTGATTAGCCACTTACTTTACCATTCATCCCCCAAGCATTCCCTATCCAGACCACATCAGTGTCCAAATCTACTAAGCACATAAATCAAATAGTATACGCACGTAATACCGGTTACTTATGAAAGATTACCTGATGGCACGTAGCTACTTGGGTTGGGCATCCTTCCATTCGGTCTCATTCTTAGTTTAAGTTTAGGTTTTGAAAATATTTACCCATTTCTCTTAAACTTTGGCTCTGATACCAACTTGTAAGGCCCCGTTCCTGGAGACCTCACAGTTGGTTAATAATAGCATTTTTCATATAAGATAAATACATTTCATAAAAACATCGTAGCGGATTAAGTCATCAAAAACCATTCATGCATTAATATTTGATGTTGCTAAATAATACATCATTGTATTTTAACAGTTACAAAAAGAATCATTCAGTTGTATTACAAAACAACATTATCATTATGCACGAATGGATGCCAGTCTTTGCCCGCCAAGTAGCTTCACCCGCGTGCCATCCTCAGTAACAACCCTACCTGCCAACTGATATGCATATAAAAAGTTAGCATTACTGAGTGAGTTTTAGTTTAATAATATAGAAAAATACATTTTGTAAACTTCATTTGGTGATCATTCATCAAATACATAATCAATCATAAAGTGATTCATTATCTTTCTTTCTTTCATTATCTTTCTCTTTTATTAACTAGGATTGCACAAAGCAATAGCCTACATTGTTGGTTGGCAACAGATGCCGAACCCCTGTCGGCAAACGTTTATCCTAGTAGCTAACCCATCGACAGTTGATCCACACTGCTAGGCACGAGGCCTGCTCATAAACTAGGATCCCATTCATTCATTAGTCAATCCCCAGGATTAGACCCCAGATGTGCATCCTCATGGGCTATACAGCCGCACATCAGTTGAGCTAACAACAACAAGGTCGTGCACCTCTATTCATTTTGCTTGCAAGTCTTTTCATTCATCATAAGGGCCCAGGATAACATTCATTAAATTTCACTGTTCATCTTTTATTCCTTTGTGTCCACTTGTTATGGATAATACTTATTAAGATACACATTACTTAATCACATAACATGAAAATATTATCGACATAGAAAAAGCAGCACATAAGAAAGAATCAAGCATAATAATCCTTAAACAAGCATAATCTTTCCTTGTACAGAAGTTCCCCATACTTAAATTCTATTCCCCAAAATTCCAGAAAATCCCAAGTCTTTAGACAAATACGGATGAACTTAGACAAATGCGGATGAACAAATACGGATGAACATTCTCAGGAAATTTTCTAAGTGTCAGGAAATGCGCATGAACCGAATGCGGATGACTAAAGCAATACTCATGGACACTGTAGCAAATGCGCATGGGCAAAACAAATGCGGATGAACACTTAGCAAATACGCATGAAGAAAAGACAACAAATGCGCATGAAGAAAAGACAACAAATGCGCATGAACAAAAGACTTTTTCTGTTAAATGCGGATGAACGTAAAAACTAATCTGAAATTCAACTTATGCCATTACCAGTCCCAATCATCATTCTAACATGAACACGGCTTAGATCTATCAGTCTAACACTTAGAACATCATAAACTTTAAACGATCAACAAGAGAGTCACATAACATAACCATATCATCATAATTGACCGCACCATACATGAAAAAATCATATCTAGTTTCGAAAAACACCAGTTACATATGCATACCGACCCCAAATAATCAGACAACTTTTAAAAGAGGGAATCTAGAACTCACCTCTACTGCTTTCGAGTAAAACTCCTCCAAACCCGAGAGCAACCTGGAGTTCAAACGTCTAAACACACCAAAACACTAAACCGAACACAAAAGAACACATAAGAATCGGTCCCGAAGCTGAAAGCTCAGCTGAAACCGAACAAAACACACGAAAACTCACCTTCAAGCCGAATCTTCTTCTTCTTCTTTCTAGAACCGATGGAAATTCTGTTTTTTTTTTCTTTCTAGCAGTTGAAGCAGTTAGTGCAGCAGTGTAGTGGGCGGCCATGCCCACTTTAAACATAAAATAATAGTGTTTGTCTTTTTGTACACTTTAGCCCCTCCGCTTTTGCAACTTCTCCTTTTTGTCTTTATTCTTTTCCTTAATAAATTTTCGGGTGTTACAGATCAAGAGTATATAACTGAATCTTATAATCGGTAGAATTGATTCGATCCATTTGAGTTTCCAGTTGTAATACTTTCGTCTTTCTTGTTCTTGTATTAATCCTAAATCAATTCTTGATTTAGTGGATAACTGAATACATTTGTTCTTGTTCTTCTTGTGTTATACTAAACTAGCAATCATGATTTAGTTAACAGCAAAGTTGTTGTGTAAGAACTATCAGAAACAATTTTTGTGAGTGGAAGATGGTCGGAGAGAGAGGATAGAAGGGACGTTTGAAGTAAAATTTCATTGAAGAAAGAGTATTGTTAGAGGTTAGTGAGGTTTGGGTAGTGAATGACATGATAGTTTTTAGCATCCTTTATTGGATATGCTCTTAAAAACAAATCTATAATAAAACTACATATCGATCTTTTCATCTTTAAATGAAAATTTACGCATCTAATTTTGTATAAGCCAGAGGCATTAAAATATTGAAGTTACTTTTTTTAACATATTTTCATGTTAATTAGAAACTTATAGATCTCATATTTGTTTTTGTGAAATTATACAAAATGTTCTTATGATTTTCTAAAATTATAGGCTTTGACAACTCCACAATATTTTTTAATTTGAAAAGTCAAAATGTTTATATAATTCTATTTCTTTTTTGCCAATATGTCTTTACTAGGCCTTTGGTTTGCAAAATGTTCATAAATGGAATTAGAATTAAAATTACTATAGAATTCTTTAAAAATTAATGATGTGTTTGGTTGGTATTTTATGCATGAAATTGAAATGTTAAAACATAAAATACAAAATATTTGCCCCGCACTTTTTTTCTTTACCGTCGTTTGTCTTCTTCATCTCTTCTCCATGCCAAACCCTTTTCCAAATGAAGAACACGACCAAAATCGCTGTCATGGGATCGACTAGATATCCTCACTGTTCACTACACCCTAACACCATGAGGCATGAACCATCACTAAGCGATTATATATGAAGTATTTATCTCGATGTTTCACCACCATGACCACCCCCACACAAAAATTAAAATAGCAAAGAATAAGGAAAAAAAACTTTTTTCTAATTAAACTCACTAAGTTTTAATCATATAATTAAATTCAATATCAGAATGCTAGTATTACACCCTTTAAGTTCATAGATCGATTAAAAAAATAACTAAGAAGAAGAAAAACTTAAAACATTAGAACTCTATATATTAAAGAAGAATACAAGGAACATGGGCGGCAGTGGTGTGTGTGGGAATTCTTTTGTGATGAAATAATATAATAAAGTTGTTCGTTATCTCAACTTTCAATTCAAATGGAGTGTTTTAACTTATGAATGTTTCTAACTCCTGATTTATGTTAAATTTGTGTTTTAACTCATTTGAATGGAGTGTTTCAACTTATTTTCAAACATAAATAGCAATGTTAGCCTTGGTTAAAAGATGCATCAAATCAACAACTCTCTCGAGCTCTTTCTTTTTTTCTAAAGAATTTCTAATAATTCTTTGATCCACTTCTTTTCTTTTCATTGAGATATAATTTAGGTTTTTTAGTCCAACCTGATAGTATATATTGTTTCGGTTGTCATACCCTAGGAGACTTACGAGTTCTATTAGGAGAGATTGAAAATCTGTGTTTAAAGGACATGTGTTAAACATGAATTCTCGGCCATAATTGTCAACACTTTGTTTATTCGTTGTTGCAGGACAAAAGTGAAGGCTCAACTTGTTAAGACATTGGTATGAATCTAATCACATTTACGTAACGTTAAATTTATCTTTTATAATTCGTTTCATTTTTTTTTTCATGTAGTTTTTGTTAATAGTATTGTAATATATATTGTTAACGATTAAGATAATTTCTTTATCTATTTTATTCTTATTTTAATAAAATGTAGTTTGATTTCCTACAATTTTAAAACAGATTTTATGAGATTGTTGCAACAATCTTAAAACCTTATTACTATAGGTTTTGGGTTCATGAAAGTTAAGATAAAAAAGTTATTCTAAATATTTTCGCTAGATCTTATAATATATATTGGAAATAACATGTATAGTACAATGTTTTGTCAAAAATTTTATGAAGCTTGGAGTACAATCTTAAATACTAACTATTGTTTGACAAAAGAAATTGTTTGATTCAACCTTTGGGTTTAAAAAGGTTTTATTGTGAACGTTTAATTTCTAACAAGCGTGTTAGTGTTAGAAAAGTTATAATGTCAAAAATAATATGTGTTATGACTTTTTGTCTAAACAATTTAAACGTCTTAAAATGTTTTTTAAGTATAATATAAGGTTATTTGTGATTCACTTAAAAATGTTAACGTCATAATCAATTAGTATTAAAGTTAGAAATTATTAATTTTATAAAATTACGGCGTAAAATGTTTGTATAAACGTCTCGTCTCTCGCATGAGTGTTAGAAACAGTTATTTTAGAAAACAATATTTCTTAATAAGTTTTTCTAAAGGCGTATTTTTCTAGAGGGCATGTTAGAAACAGTTTATTATAAACCAGTGAGTTTTAAAACAATTTATAATTGTTTATTTTTAATGAGCCTATTTGAAATAATTTAATTTACGAACCAGGTTTATAAAATTCTTCGTGCAAATGTTTTATTTATTAACTTGTGTGTTAGAACACGTTTAGCTATCTAACATGTGTGGTAGATATAATTTAAATTTATAAAACAATATATCTTGAAACGTTTAATATAAACATATATTCTTAACATGCGTGTTAGCAAGATTAATATATAAGATGTTTTTTGTAAGCATATAAATTCTAACAAGTGTGTTAGGGTCGAGTAAATATAATAAACTTACACAATATGTGTTCATATTTTGAAAATGTTCTATGTAAACATACAATCTCTAATGTGCAAACATAAAATAAAAATAGTTTATTATAAACCATTTTAATATCATTTTTGTTATACTAAGAATTGTTTTAAAACGAATTAAATCAAAAGTTTTACATAAATTGGTGAAACAGTTTGCTATCTTTGCAAGAAGTAACATGACTTAAATCAAATAATAGTTTAAAACTACACTATTTGTTTTAAAAACGACTTTTTGTTGTGAACAAAATTAGTTGTTAAATATTACTGTTTTGGAGTAGCTTATAAACAACTTATTATTTTCATTGGACAAATTTTTTACTCATCGGGATTATAGTTTCGACATGTAGTGAAGACATGACGATATAATAACATGAAGTTCCATAGATGGAGTACCTCAACACTTGCCACAAGGTAATATAATTGGAATCATTTTAAGGGTTGCATGAAATGAAACGAGCTATTTCTTGTCAAGGAGTATTTTTAATGACTGGAGCCACCATTCATGCGTATTGTAGTCAAGCCAGCTTTAAGAACTATTGACATATTTTTTCAAGGTTGCATGACTGAAGCCTTGTGATGGTAGAAGGGTCATATAACAAAGGTAATTGGAATTAAAAATGTTTACAGAATGTTCATTAATCTTGAAAGATGTTATTCATGTTCTTAACATCAAGAAGGATATAATATCTTTCAGCAAGTCGAACAACAAGGATTACTTGATTTTACTTGCATTTGGAAATAAGTGGCGAGTTTAAGCTAAAAAAGAGGGCCCCGTGAATTTTCTGACGGATCTGCTTGAAGAGAGGTTTACTCTTAGACCCGCTGATATCTTTGTGTTTGGGTAGGCAAGAGGAAAACATGCTTGTGGATATCTTATAGGAGTGTCCCCACTTGTTGTGCTTAAGTTTAATGGTTTTTTGTGGGTCAGGCGGCGCTAAAAGTTGAATCAGGTAAAGTTGCTAAACACGAGAAAGTTTGCTTAGAGAATAAACATGTGTTTATCCTTTTTAATTTTAATACATTTAGTTTTCTCGTCCCACAGACTATGGACTTTATGAACAAGGTTAAGAGGGTCGTGCATAGTAATTTGTAAGCGTATAAGTCTCAAATCTTTATTTTTAGTAGGATTGGTTTTGCTATCCACAAGAAGGTTACTGTGTAACTTGTTGCTCATTTAGCTGCCACTTTATTGTAAATATTTAATTCGAAATGAAATTTCAGAAGAAAAATATTGGCCAATGTTTCGTTAAATGAGATCTCATTCTTTTCATGTTGTTGTAACCATGGTGGATGGGATGTATCTACTAACTCTATGGAACGATTCAAGAGGGGTTATTGAACATATCTGATGATGAGAGTATTGAAAATAATAATACTATATGATTTTAGTCGGTATATATCCGGTTTTAAATCATGATCAATAAAGTTTTGTATTATATAGTTTGTTTCCTATGATGTATTATTGTTTATTTTTAATATTTAAGATACACTTGCAGTTAATGCAAAGAAATATATCATAAATATATGTGAAGCGCAAGAAATAAGCTTATATATATGTGTGTAACATTTTATAACGCATTGTGTAACATGTGTGTAATAAGTAGTTACATTATTTATTTCTTCTTTTAGTTTTCTTATAAGAACATATATTACATACCTAAAAACAATTTTGATGGTTACATAGTTGCTGTTTGTTTTTCAGAGGTAAAATGTTTGCAATCTGTGGATCACATCTGCAAACATCTGTAAAATAAGAGATGGACCAAAACCTTGCAGCGGCGGTTAAAATAAACTGATTTTTTAAACATAAAAGAGTTTTTCATCATTGAAATTTAAATAATAGTTGTACAACTACAGAATAATATTCGTAAAATCACTATAGTTATACACATGCCGATAATGAATCAACGTGACGACAGCGGCGGTGGCAGAGCAACAGCAACAGAGGCGATGGGTGGACGGGTCTGTGGGAGGTGGTGGTCAACGACGGAGGTGAGGGGCCGACGGGTCTACTGGAGGTGAGGGCGGGAGGTGTGTGGAGGTGGAGTTGTGTTGATGGAGGAAGGGAGGTGAAGGTGGAGTTGTGTTTAAGGTTTGAGGCATGAACAAGAGGTACGAATATTTGAGAAGTAAAAAGATAATGTCTGCACCAAGAAGAGGTTTGGAAGACTTTTTTTAATGAAAGATCTTCAAAATACAAACACTCTACAGACCTAAACGTCTATGCTCGTGGTATGCGCGGCGCAAATGAAAATGGTAAGGAAGACTTTTTTTGAAAAAACAAACACCATCATAGAGTTTTTACTAGTTTTGTATCAAGGGTGAGTTTTTATTCTATCCTCATATATGTAAATGTATTCAATCAAAGTACATACTTTTAAAAACCCACAAATAAGAATTATAACATATAAAAGAATTATGATAATGGTGAAGCCTTAGAGATTAAAGGCAAAGTTATGACACTAAACTAGTAAACTCGATAATGTAGCCATTTATGTATGTTTGTGTAAGATACATAGACTTTCCTAAATACAATGGTTTTGGAATAATGAATAAATCTCATAATTTGTCCAAACAAAATATGAAAGTTGTAACGAATATTATGTTATTCCTTAAGGATGTAAAGAATCAGAATGATGCATCTTCTATTTATATGTTAGTGTGTCCAAAGCATGCTAGACTAGTACTTGTTAAATATCATGCTTTGCAAAGTTTAACTAACGTGAAACATTCAAAGCATGCATAACATAAGAATGAATTTGTGCATAGACAAATTGCAAGATATTGCATCTAGTCTGATTAAGGATAATATATAACTTAAGAACAACTTGTTTGTAGGTTAATCCTAGATGATGACTTAAAATCATTCAATGTATGTCATGGTTTTCTAACAAACTCATAACAATGTTAGTTTTAACACTAGAATGTGTTGGAAGCTTGCATCAAGGATGTTTTGCTTTAGTTAGCTTAAAATCTCCTATGAGGTATGATAATTTGAGTTGAGTAATAAACATTGATGACTCCACTAACACAATTATGGTGTTAAGATTTTGGGTTTGGGTTTCGAAATGACGTCAATCAAAGTGCAAGAAATATGAAAGGAGCCATCAAAATATCAATAATATTTATCAGTGGAGTGATCGATCGATGGTAGGAATTTAAGACATTAGATCGAAAATAAAATACTTAACCATAAGAATATTATTAATGTTATGTAAGCAATGGGATGCTTGCAAACAGGTCTTCCTGAAGACATAATAAATACTCATCTTTTTTCTTTTTTTTTTGTAATTGTGCAATGGATTGCGAAAAAAATTGTTAACTGAACGACACTCTAAAATTAAAGTTCCACCACTTCCATTTAGGGTTTACATGATCTTTAGAATAGATACAAATTAATACTATTACTTTTTTTAAGTGCAAGTCCCACCATTGCCTTTAATATTATCTTATATATCATCCTGCATGAACAAAAATATCTAATAAGTGCTTGCCATTTGAAGTTTTGGTAGTCCTTCCATCTATAAATAGCCTCCACGAAGAACACTTCTCTCCACGTACAAGGAAGTTCCAAATCATTATCTTAATTCACTACATTCTTTGTACGTAACACATTATATTCTCCTCTTAATCCTTCATGGCACTCGATCAAAATGACATTTCTATTCCGATTCCGGACGGCCAATCTCACCCAAAACAACGCGAGTTATCTGTCGAGGAAGACTTCGATTACTCGCAAAGGGGACAATGGCTCCGTGCGGCTGTATTGGGAGCCAATGATGGCTTAGTTTCTGTTGCATCCCTAATGATGGGTGTTGGAGCTGTGAAACACGACGCCAAAGCCATGATCCTTTCAGGATTTGCAGGTCTAGTTGCGGGTGCATGTAGTATGGCAATAGGTGAATTTGTTTCGGTGTACTCTCACTAGACATAGAGGTAGCCCAAATGAAAAGAGAGAATAGAATGGTACAAATCAAGAGGAAAAAGAGACAGCAGAACAGCTTCCTAATCCTATGCAAGCAGCTCTAGCATCGGCTCTAGCATTTTCGATAGGCGCGATTGTTCCTTTGCTTGCTGCTTCCTTCATAGGAGATCATAAGGTGAGGATGGGAGTGGTGGTTGCAGCGGTGAGCTTGGCGCTAGTGGTTTTCGGATGGGTCGGGTCTGTTCTTGGAGGCACCCCTGTGGTGAAATCTTGTATTAGGGTTCTATTTGGTGGTTTGATGGCTATGGCCATCACTTTCGGACTAACCAAGATGATTGGTACAACTGGACTTTAACTTAATTGACCTTTTATTAACCGGATCATATAATAAAATGTATGTTTTCTTTTATGTCAAAAGTATGCAACAAGCCGTTATGTAATAAAGTGAATGTCTTAAACATTTAATTAATAGCTGAATTGGATCATTGTTCTTATAGGCATTTATAAGGATTTGAACCCACATCTATTCTCACTACATATAAAAACTTATAGATTATAGACCTTTACCCCTTGAACACTCAACATACAACTTGAATGCTCATTATATGCAAAAGTCCTCTACAAGTATGAAATCGATCATGAATTTCAACAAAAGTGGGCTTAGTCTTTCCAATGAACTAGCACTACCAACTTAACTCTCATCTTACAAAGATAATTATAAAATGATTGTACTTGATCACCGGATATAATATCAAAATAAACTAACTTAGGTAGAATCGAGTTATATTTCTTCACATGATTTTTGTCAAATGCACCTCCATTTTCATATTGACTAACTATTGAATCAATAAATCTTTATTTGAAGTGGAACACTTCCCATATATGTTCAACAATGCCTTCATCGAACCATAAGTAGTTTTGTGCTAATTATGTTATAAGCAATGAAGATAACCTGTATATCCCCATTGAATAAAATCCAACAACTTTCAATTATTCATTTTCTTACTTTTCATCTCTGAAGATGGTTCATGTGAATTCCTCTCGTATAATATTACTAAAACAAAAATCGATCGAGGCTATCAAACATATTGATAGTCACTTCTAGTCTTCTCTCATTGCTCTTTAACAAACATGCACTAATGTATGAGAAAAATCAAGAAAATGAAAGCTTAAAGAATAATATCTAAAACAATATATAACATGGTTCACTCAATCTATGATTGAGCTACCTTATTACCATCCCAAAATTTTGGTAAGATTATTTTGACAATATTTTATATCATCAGATAAGAAATTCCCATTAATGTTGTGATGATGCAACTTGGATTTGATTTTTATGTGAGCGCGCTTAACTTAAATTGATAGAATGTTAAAGCATGGTAAAGAGAAAAATTTACTTTTTGTTGTCAAATACCTAATATATTAACATTTAGGGTCTTGAGTTTCGATCTAAGTGAAATTACATCTATGCATGTATATCTTCTCTTGGCCATGTCAGTTTGGCGAAAGAAAACATAAATCATTGCAGTGTAAAGAAAAAGAAAATATAGATTATTGCAGTCAGTGTACGTATGTGTGTAAAGAAAAGAATAATTAAGAGTCTTGCAAACTTAAGTTTAAACCTATGTAGTTAATTGAAAGCAAGACCAAAACCTTTAGGTTAGCCTCTTGCAACCACTTTCCACTTATATGAACTTTATGCAATTGATGAACTTTTAATAGTATAGTTTTTTAAGGCATCAATAAGCTTAAAATAATCACATAATATTATATATTTTAACTAAAATTTGGGTATAAAACAAACTAGAGTAATGTTTTATGGAAACTAATTAACAAATCAATTACCAAGAGTTGGATTTTATGTAAGCTTGAGCTAATGAAGTATGTTCAACATGATGACTAGTTAGATGCCTATAGTTCAATTATAAAAATTAAAAAGTAGGTTTTGTAATTAGGTTCAGGTTGAGTTTAAGTAGTAAATGCGACGAGTATGATTTAACTATAGGCATCCAACTAGTAATGTTTGCTGGCAAAATTATCAGAATTAAAGGATTCTAACCTCACAAATTGATTTATAAAGACTAGAAAGAACACAATGAAATTTGCTAGCAAAATATTATATATGGTGTCGTGTGAGTTCCACACTCCTTACAATTCTTTAATATATATTCTAGTGCTTGTGGTTACACACTTCCCTCCAACTTGAAATCTAGCAATAAAGTGTTATCTCCTTTTTTATTGCTTATGTTTTTATATCACGGTATGCTTGTGTGGATACCACAATCAATGAATTTCCAAAGGAGTACTAGTCATTCAACATACATAAGCATGGAGTTTAATAAGAAATTCACAGGTATCATTCGAGGTAATTAGAAGAATTGTTAAAGGGATTTATTGAAAGTACCACGATATTCTTAGTTTTGAAGAGACAACGTCCCACCTTGCTCAAAAGTAAGCGAGCTGCACGGGGTAAATTATCCTAACCTGGCTCAATGACAGTTTGGAGTAATTATGCTTCAAATTAATGGTTTTTCAAAAGCACTTGTAGAACACTACTACAATGACCAACCTAATAATAGTCCCCACATGATCTTGATGATTTTCCAAGTGAAGAAAACTATTATTAGGTAAGATTACTTTAATATGAACAGCTCGATCCGGTGATTAGATAACAATTGATGTCCCACTAGAATTAATGATTTTCTTTTGTTTAGGGTGGTGATGAAGCCTTTATAAGTGTGGATTCCACATTGCTTAGATTATACATCTCTTTTATCTATTAAACTTTATTGTGGAGTGCACACTCCTCTGAATTTTATGTCTTGATTCTTTTGCATTTTTCTTGGACACTTCTTGCAATAGATATGCTCTCTTTGCATTTAAGGAAAATAAAAGGTGAGAGGACAAATGAACTAACGAACGTATAGAGTAATGGGATTCTGTACAACAAACATATATGTATATATAGGGAATATCATGAAGGTAGAGATTTGAAGAGGTGATCAAAGAACATGTGATAATTTACACTTATATTATTAGTGATTTTAATTAATGTCATCTAGGTTAGTTTAGTATAATTAGATTTGTATATGGCCAATGACTAATTAGAATATATATTGATACAAGTTAGGAGCCACGGAGTTCACACTTGATTAAGAATATCTACTTTTTTATGATAAGACATTTTGTTATTTCAAGGACCAAGGCTCTTGAACAACAGGGTATGGACAACGCCCTTGGTGGCTCTAAGAGGCAACTTTGTGAGCCAACATGAAAAATCATAATTATGACATGTTTCTAGACATTGGAACTTGCTTCAAAATCATGAGTTTGTGAAAAGTTGCTTTAATAATGATCATGAAAGAAAAAAATAGAGTTAGAAGCGTTACTAGAAAAATATTGACAACTAAGGAGAAAACTTGGAAACTATGATGGGGATAGTTATGGTATGGGTATTTGTTGGAGATGAATATGACTAGAATGTTTTCATTAATTTTTATGATATGTAATATACATTCGTACATGTTGTCGACATTGTTATTGGACTTCAAGTATGTTAAAGTAAAACATATAACTATCAATGATATCTATGTTATGTTTTTAAAGTAAACATATAACTATCAATGATATCTATGTTATGTTTTTGGAGTAATTGCGATTATAGGCATATTAATTAATAGCACTTAAAGTGATTTAACCAAAGATAAAGTACTTACATTTAAGTGAAAAAAATATTGCATTTGTTGTAATTAAAATCGTAAAAATGATTGCACCAAGTCAAGAAAAGTTGCATTTTTGTAACTAAAATATATACAGGTTGCATTCAAGTATAACAAATTCACATTTTAGTGTAAAAAGGGTTGCATTTTTGTAGCTAAACTATAAATAAAACATTACATTTGAGTATTGAAAAAGTTATATTTCAAAGTAATAAAAGTTGCATTAGAATCCAGAAAGGTTACATACTGAACACATTACGTTATATAATAAAAATGTTACATTAGATCTAATGCAACTGCTTCTTATAAAATCCCTGATAAAAAGTTGCATTAGACATAATGCTATATTTTACTATAATTCATGTGTTAGCTTCATTTTCTTCTAGTAAAACTAGTGTGTAATAAAAGTGGGAGGAGTGTTTGTTAACTTCATAATTTTAAACATGATCAACTTAATTACAAAAGTTGGATTTTACTATGTGTTTACACCTACCAAAACCACAAGCCTCGCGTCACAAGTATAAAGATTTGGTTTTTGACTAATTATTTCACTTGTCACCTCCTAGCACTTATTAGAAATCAACCTAAAGTCTCTTTGGTCCCGTTGTAAACCTAGGTAACTCCTGACACAAAAATCATTAATTTACTAGAGTAATCGCTAGTACACTACAATAAACGACACTTATAGTGACGACAAGTGTTACCGTCAAAGATGAGACTATGACGATCACATGTCGTCGCCTTCTCAAATTTTCGATGGGATTTAAGTTTTTGGCGATAAGTCGTCACAATAGAGTTTAGGTGATGGATGGAAATTTAGGCGCTTACCGAAACTCTGTAGCAACGGTCATCGCTAATAATCAGATTCTTTTTAGATTTTTTATACAAGGAGAAGGGAAAATGAAATTTCCTTGGAACATATAACAATTGATGAATTGCACCCCACCACAATATAATGAATTCAAGAACAGTTGCGACAATCAAATGAAGGGTGACAACAACAAATAAATAAGCATACGCAACAATAAATAAATCAACTCTTTTTGATGGTCAAAAGTAAAAATCAAGCAAATCGTTGTGTCAGCCCCATGAAGACGAGGGCCAAAAAGGTAATGCAAGTGATTAGGTAGTTTGGTTTTGTTTGATTAAATTATTTGAACAATGTGTTTGGTTAAATGTTAGGGATGTATTTGAATAAATTTTTATATTTTTTTGACATGCATGGTTGTTTATATTAGAATTAGAATGTTAATGAGTTTGAACAAGTTGAACAATTAAAACTGGGTTGAATGTATTATGAAAATTTAAAAAAAAAAATAAAAACAATTAAAAAAGGTAGAAACTATAACAAAACATATCGTCGCGATAGAGGTGAACCATTTCAAAAACCCTATAACTACAACATGCCATCTCTATAACCACTTATTTATTTAATTTTTATTTTTAATTTTGTCTTTGAATTTGCCCCGACAACATGTTGAGACTGTCGTCTCTATAACCGCTATGCCTAAACCTATTGCGACGATCTTTTTTGACCATTTACGATGTTGCAACTAAATTCACTATGCCTATAACGACGACTTTTCTGTGCCATAGCGATGAATTCTTATCACCGTAATAGCTCTTAGTCGTTGTAGTGGTTGGCATGAAAAGAAATAGAGGATAGGCTCATTACATTAACAATAAAAATATGGGAATTTACATTGAGCTTTCATTCAAAATAATACATCGAAAATGAAGTAACTTAACCGAAATGATGGTTGAGAAGAGGCCCAATTGATGTTATCCAAGTAGTGGCATGCTTACAAATATGTCCTGTTTAAAATGAGATTTTCCCCTCATTTTTGTAATTGTAAACTGAATTGCAAAATATTTGTTAGTTGAACAACGCTCAATAAAGCTTTACCACCTGCATTGATAGGGTTTTACATGAACTTTAATATAAACAAAATAAAGTTCTTAATAGTTTATTTAAGTGCAAGTCCCACCATGTATCAAAGGCGTCTGCCATTTTAAACTTTTGTTAGTCCTTCTTCTCTATAAATAATATCCAAGAAGAACACTTTTTCTCCACAAGCAAGTTTAACATCGTTATCTTATAATCACTTAATCTTTGTACGTAACAGTTATTCTTCACTTAATCCTTCATGGCAAACAATCAAAATGACTTTACTGTTCCAATTCCCAATGGCCAATCTGATCCAAAACAACGCGAGTTGTCTGTGGAGGAGAACTTTGATTACTCGCAAAGGGGACAATGGCTTCGTGCGGCTGTGTTGGGAGCTAATGATGGCCTAGTTTCTGTTGCATCCCTAATGATGGGTGTTGGAGCCGTGAAACACGATGCCAAAGCTATGATCCTTTCAGGATTTGCAGGTCTAGTTGCGGGTGCATGCAGTATGGCAATAGGTGAATTTGTTTCGGTGTACTCTCAACTAGACGTAGAAGTAGCGCAAATGAAAAGAGAGAATAGAATGGTAGGAGATCAAGAAGAAAAAGAGACGGAACAGCTGCCCAATCCTATGCAGGCAGCTCTAGCTTCGGCTCTAGCGTTTTCTCTAGGCGCGATTGTTCCTTTACTTGCAGCCTCCTTCATAGGAGATCATAAGGTGAGGTTGGGTGTGGTGGTAGCAGCGGTCAGCTTGGCGCTAGTGATTTTCGGATGGGTCGGGTCTGTTCTTGGAGGTACCCCTGTGGTAAAGTCTTGTGTTAGGGTTCTGTTGGGAGGGTTGATGGCTATGGCCGTAACTTTTGGACTAACCAAGCTTATTGGAGCTAGTGGACTTTAAATTTGTTGTTTTATCTTTACTGGATTATGTGGTAAAAAGTATGTCTTTCTGGTTTCTATTAAGGTGAGAAATGTACCACAAGAACTATGTAATAAAAGTGAACATCTTTTAACTTGTGATAGGATCACTATTCTTATGGAAATCTAGAGTTCTAATAAAGTATTATTTCATCATAATTATAATTAGTATTATACAAAGAATAGTTTCTATAATAAGTATGGGATTAGTATATAACCCTCTTATCGTAACAATCAATACAATAAATCACTTCCTACACACCCACAATGTGTTTTACTTGGAATCAAAGGCAATCCACCGTCCGCCGCCACACCACCACCACATGTGATCACAGGAGTATTACAAAACTTCCTACTGGTTTAGTTTTTGCATTTGGACTGTTTGTGCGCCAAAAATCGTGTTTCTAGGTTCACAGTTCGTCAAGCAACACTGCTCGATCATTTAAACAACGAAAATTATTCTTCATCCGACAACAATTATTCTTCGTCCAGTGACACTTCCTGGAGACCACAATCATTTTGACACTTCGCTACATTAGTTTCACAAATATCCACAATTGCTATTATCACACCACAAGGGAAAACCTCCCACAACCGCCATAAGTGTGCTTTCACACTGCCCCTAACTAACTATGGCCACGGAAAAACCATGCTCGAGCCTTTCCTCATTACCAACAATCTATTGGCTATGTTGATGGTTTTATCTCACACCCTAAGAGATCTCTTACAACTCGCTCGGACACTACAATAGCTGTCACACTGCATCCCAGGAGTTCATGTTTAAGACATATAAACTTTTTAAGCTCAAAATGAGGGTGATGAAATTCATGTGACATACCTTAGTCGCGTTCAATAGTATGCTACTACACTTGCTAACATTAGTGAATTCATAAAAGACAAAGATCTTGTTCTTGATGTCATCATTGGCCTTCATGATGAATACAACAATCTGAAATGTTCTAGCTTGGTCCCCTCTTATGACTTCTAGTGAGCTATGTGGTCTTCTGAGTGACCAAGATTATACGGTGGCAAAACCACCACAATCTAAGGCTTCAACAACCTTTGTTGTTACTGTTGGTCATTCTTAGTCTCTTAAACAACCACTTGCTCTTTAGCATGGCCTCCCACTTGGCTATAAACTGATGCCTAATGTGACAATTGCTTCTCAGTCTCTTCAGACGTTCTTTAGCTCCCGATATCCTCCAACAATCATGGCAACTTCAATCGAGTGCACCGAGGATCTTATCATGGAGGCTCTAACAACTCCAATAACATGAACCGTGATCATGGTGATAACCAGAGTTAATTCAATTGGATTTCTACTCAAAACATTGTTTATGGCACATACAACCGTTGTGTCTAATTCCTAGTGAGTCAGTGACTATCCGCAACGTGATCCATCCACCTTTTGTACCAATCATACAACTAATTTTGTAGACCGCTCGCTCGGTCTTTGGTGACACACGCTCTGCTTCCGGTTGCACCCGGTATCCTGACACTTGAGCAAACAATTATGTACCCCCGGACTTATCTAGTGTTGATAGTTTAAAGGCTTGTTCTGGTAATGACTCACTTCATGTTGGTAATGGTAAAGGACTTCATATTCTCCATATTGGTACATCAGTTGATAGTATGACTCGTTTCCTTACAACCAGAACACTTAAGAGTCCTATGTTCATTGGGATAATAGGCATCCATCTCGTAATGTATCCTTCTTGTATGTTGTTTACCTTGTTACCTTGTAGAACAGTAACTCTTGATGAGTCACCTCGAATTCTCAAATTGGCCTGTGATATGAGGCATCAAGTAAAAGTGGTCGATGTATTTTGCATGATACGTTTCCGTATGGAATCAGACATCAACAACGATTTGAGTTTCTTCAATAACCAATGGCAAACAGGAATAGCATGAGAACACGAAACCTATAAATTTACCGTTTTCCATGCGTTTGTTTTTTTACCGTATTTGACCGTGTAAGCATTGTCACCTTCCTTCTTCACTTGTTTGAAGCCAACTAAACCATATTCCTTTAACGTGCTCAATCATATCGGAATATTATGTGTTCTCGTGCTCGAATATCATATTGATTGAACATTTGCCGCATGTTTTCAAGTAATGTCATATTGCTCCTTTGTGTTTTTTCGTAATTCTTTTAAGTATGGAACCATGTCTCTCTGAAACATGAAGCCAATACAAGTCTTTATAGGCAACAACCTAGATCCATGTAACACATTTTTTAAACTTTCGGATATGTTCATGGTTTGCTTACCCCACGAATGATTTCCCTTATCATTCAAAAGCGTCAACTGCTTTTATTATGTTTTAGGTATCACCAAGGTTTAATACTTATCTCTTTATTTGCTCAAGAACATAGTTGTAATTTCTTCTTACCTTAATAAGCTCACACTCTTGAATCATTTTATAAACTTGCTTCTGATAAGACAAAGAGAATAATGATGAAAGGCGTTATGCTCTATCCATGTTTCCTGATTCTCCATGGTATTCACAATCATCACATTTCTATTAGATAGAACACACAGCTTGCGCATGGTAGGAATTGTCACATGTGTTCGAAACTGTTCAAAAAAACAACTCTGAATCTCAACCGTCACTTCATCCACAATCGTGTGAGCCACTGGCCAAAATCATATTGTTTACATTTTTCAAAACTACAATCAATAGTCTGACTTTGTAAGGTCGGAAACCCTGAACACGTATTAGGATATAGCATAGTCGAATGGTCCACATGGATGTTGTAACCACTCTACAAAGGTACCTGGTTTTGAAGCCTATCGCGCCCTAACATTTTGGTAACAAGTAAAAAAAAATTCTTAAACACCGACGTCATACTCGATAGCTTTTTTCAAGCGATCCACACCTTACCATATATAATATAAGCATGCAACCTCCCTTGATCAAAGCTCGAATCTGTTTCACGGGAAAGAAGATAGCTTTTTTCATGTGTAGGGGACCATCGGTGATTTTGCCACGAGCAGGTGATTTCTTCTCTTTAATGTCATCACATCCCAAAGACATGAGAAAGGGTTTGATGTGTGACATTTTTTATTGGCTTTGTGCTACAACATTTTAATCGTCATAAGGATGGTTTGCTTTCCACCACTTTTGCCTTCCGATTACAAGCATTGTTCCACAATCAAACTCGAGCATGACGTGGCCATTCAATGTGAAATACATACTAAACACATTTTTTATTTACTTCTTCATTCTAAAAGATCATATCATCTTCATCTTCATCATCGATGCACATATAATCCTCTCATCGTTAGAATGACTGATATGTTCCTAGTCATCTCTAGTAATGATGGTGGTTTGCCTCACTCATCCAACAGAAATGATGGTATGTCATTGTTTCAAATTTGCAGGTTAACATGACCACTCAATGCTCATTGCCAGTAGGAAAGACGGTGACCCAACTCATCACCAGGGATCATGTCTTGCATGCTTGGTCACATGAGCTCCCAAATGAAGCAAACTCATCACCATTACTAAGGGGGGCACCTAACCTCGTATTAACATTTGTCAGGTTGTCAACATTTATAAATGGCAATGACTTCCCTGTAAAACATCCTCCACAACAAACCCGTAACGAAGCACCTCTAATACGTAGCACGATTTCTAAAAAAAATTCCATAAATGATAAAACCCAGAGTTAACTTTCCAAAAGGACCTCAAAGCATTTCTTGATCCTAAGTGGTTAATCAAATCTTTTAGCGAGTTGAAGTTCTATGGGTTCATGCTCCATCATCTCGTAGGTGACTTACATTGGAATAAAAGATGTGATTCCGTCTACTGTTATCAAAAACCGTACATCATGTTTAATCAAACTAATACCTTTGTAACCGTTACAATCATCCTATTATAGCAAAAATAATAACAATTCACAGGCAATGGTTAGAGCAAGTGAAAGAAACACAGGTAGGGTGCTTGTTGTCTAGTGTCTACAGTTTAAGTCCCAACTGTTGAAGCTAAAAAAAAGTTTCAAGACATCTGGGCCTCATGCCAGGCACCTCCATGGCGCTTTATTCTGCAACTTCTCTTAAATGTAGTTAAAAATCAAATATAAGGTTCATAAAGGTAAGTATAACTGATACTCGGCAAACTAAATATATTGTCTTAACAATGATTACTTCTGTAGTAGCTATGATGACTAGATGAATGAGCAATGATACTAGAACTACAATTATACATCTTCGCATACACAACTTTAAGACCCTAAAACACACCTGTTAATATCTATATCCCGTGATGAAAGTTCTACACGTTTCTTTGTGGAGACCCCTAATTGCATTCCAATGGAAACAAGTGTCTCTAGAGATCTTGCGCTATTAGCCAAAAGGTCCTCATCAAGGGATATTGAGTCCTACAAATTATCAGCGATAATAATAAATGATAATGCATAATGAGACTTTCATACAAAATATCCGTCGGAAAATAAAATTAATAAACTCTTGGATACGAACCTTTTCAAAGACGCAAATGACTGTACTTCCACCAAAAGAGAAATAACCAAACTGTAATGTTAATGGAAGAGCACAGAATAAATAGATGAAATAAAAAGAATGTGAAGTAGCGACGGTATTAACTATTAAGTGATTAATGATGCTTTTAACCTCGTGTCCTTTATGCACATAGTCTCCCTTCTTTTTAGTAAATGTGATGCTGCCAACCATTGTTGCTCCAATTGCCACAAATGCTACCTGAATTCGAGTTTTAAATAAGGTTAAATTGGTTAGCACCTCTATAACAATTACACCAGGCAATTATGACCCAATATTTAGGTAAATTTTGTTTGCTTGATGAGTTTATTCAGGTATACTCAAATTACACAATGCCCTATAGAATTTGCTAACTTAGGTTCTAAGTCCAAATGAACCAAAACCATCCAACGCCTTTGTCAGCCACCACCACCTACCGGCCGCCATAAAGCCAAATATAACAGGTGAATCACCCAACCCGCTTGACCTGGACCAACTTGACATGTTTTAAAGTTGTCCCTTTTGACAAGAACCTGTTTTAACCTGTTACATGGTCTGGCCCAACCCACTCGTTTGCCACTCATAATAGTAAACCTCCGCCCTATGAAATATTGTAACAGTTTCCATTTTTGATTGGGATGTAACATGCATATATTAGTAACTTTAACAAACCTTGCCAAAATCTGCAGTTGATATGATTGATACAGCCCGCTTGTTCTCTGTGAAAACATTGCAATACTTGCTATTCACAGCAATGGGATTAACCTAGAATTAACCAACACAAAAAAATTAATAAGTGAATCAGAAAGAACAAACGAATTGTTGATATACAATATCATTTAACAGTGTCCATACCGTATATAAGGATCCAGGAATATCAACAATTTGCTCAATAGTTCCAGATACAGGAAAATGAAAACGATGATAGTCCTGCCATATTTTGTACAATTTAAGGTTTTTGAATATATTTGTCAAGTACCCGGACAGAAAAGCAAAGAAAAGTCAACCATTTACCTGTGGTGCCAAGCGAAATATCACTAGGGTTCCATCGATGAAAGCATTAGAGCATGGAATATTACCCAAGAGACCTTGGATCGAAAACTTTTTACCCTACAAGTTATAAGGAAAAACAAAGTTCACTTAGGCAGAGATAATATACAATGCAATATCAACCCGGCCTGCTTCCTTAAATCAAATCAAACTATTTAGCTAAAAGTTGAACTTGAACGGGTCAAACAGAGTGGAAGTTACTCAGTCTACTTTTAATGCACACAACCTCCAAATCATTTTCATTCAAAGATTTAGACTATTATTTTTATAGTTGTATTTTGTAGTCATAATTAGAGCATTAATATTTGAACAATACCTTGATCCAGAATCTGAGACTTTCTTCAGCTGTTCTAAATGCCATTAAACGGCAATCAGCAGCACAGACAGCCACATCATCACGTCCCACACTGGCAATTGGTCGTGCTCCAGGCTTCAATTCTCTTTTAAAAAATTCATTAAAAGTCTGCATAAATCTCTCATATCAAAAGTTTGACTAAAGAATTGTACATATGATAAAAAAAATTTATTAGGTAGGTGACTTGCCTTAAAATGATCCAGAGGGTACTTCACTTCAGCCAAATTGATTTGATCCTAAAATGCAAACAGTTTAGTTGAATCATAAACATGAACGGTAATTTATAAACCTGATATAATGAAATGTAAGAAAAAGCAAACATGTTACAGACATTAACTTAGTTGGAAAGTGACGGACTGATACTGCACGTTTCCAAAGTAGAGGAGTTAGAACAAACTAGTTAACTACCTAACTAACTGTATCTTGTAATTGACTTGTAATAGTGAGCTATTTAAGCTCAACTAAAATCGCAATCAAGACAATGAATGAAATGATACCATTTCTTCTCTTCGAATTCTTCTTCTTCGCATCACTACTTTGACCTATAAGCCTATAACATTGGTATCGGAGACAAAATATCCTCATCAGGATCGGGTCGTGGAGCAACAGATCACCATCAAGCAACCTAAACAACTGCACTCTTGAACCAATAGGCAAATACGATCATGCCATAATTAATGACACCAAGAAACAAAGAAATAGAGAACACTCAGAGCATGAGAAGACTGTTGACATTGGAAACAGTAGCTGAGAAAACATAGAGATTGTTTACAGACATCTGATTGACCTTAGAAGATGTATTTAGGAGCTTGGCGACTCGAGTATGAACATCATTCAACAACACCGCTAGCACAACAGAAATTTTGATAGGAACAAGATCAGAGAGAACCGCAGATTAGGGAAAACTGAATTCCCTAAAGTCAGAGATAGAATGTAAGTGATCAGAGAGAACCGCAGATTAGGGAAAACTGAATTCCCTAAAGTCAGAGATAGAATGTAAGTGAATGGTTGTATCGTTGTGAGTACCTATTCACAATTTTGACGAAATGACAAAGAACCTAAAGCTTCGCTATGCAGTAATACATCTTGAAGGAAATGCCCTCCAACGGCATCAGGCGTATATGACAGGTGAAGCCATGATCACAGAATTGGCATTGACTGAGTATGTAAGTCTATCAAGGGTAGGTTTGCGACTCGATGCTAGAAGATGGGATGGAGCAATATGATTTTAGTCCAAACAGGTTCACTCAAAGAATTATGTGAAGCATTCGATGGCTTATCGAATAGTGTCACTATTTGTGAAGACTGAAGAGTATACAGTAAGTATTTTTATAAGAGAATTATAACCCAAACTAAGGTGCCCTATGAAATTGTTCAAACCTAAGACGTTGTGTGATGCAATGATGCATCCTTGTTGGTTAAGCTTCAAGGAATTACACATTTGACATGGATGGAAATAAAACATAGGAACAATTGCATCACAAATATGATGTGGGGCCGTCTACAATAGCATCAACAGGTTCCAAGAGATTGTCAACTAAGAAGATTGAAACCAAGACCAAGAGAGCAAAAGGAGATTGCTTCTGGTGCAGGAAGTTTGTACCGGATCATAGGCGTAAGAGTAAACAACTGTTTATCATATAAATCGAAGATGGGGTGATGTCAAAGATCCTTTGCTGCTAGGAGTAAGAAAGCACCTATTTCACACTAGAAAGATCAACCAATTATGGAAAACAACATGGAATTGGTTGAATGTCAATTCAGTTTTTTTTAATTTAGTTATGAACATGGAATAAATGGTTGAATTTTAATTCAGGTTTTCTTCATTTTAGCTCTTCATGTCAACAACTCATGATGGGGAAGTATTGCTATGGTCATTAATGTAGTTGGAATGTGAGGGACTGTTACTGCACATTTCCAAAGAGAGATTAGAATAAACTATTAACTACTTAACTACTTTAGCACCTAACTACCTGTATCTTGTAACTGACTTGTAACAGTGACCTACTTAAGCTCAATGGGAATCACAATCAAGACTATGAATGAATTGAAACTATTTCTTCTCTCTGAATTATCCTTCCTCACATCACTATTTTGACCCATAACACAACAACAAAAGATATTAATATATGAAAAGTTTTCTTGCCTTAAAAAATTCAAGAAAGCAGGTATGTCTTTGGCAGATTCAACTGAATTCATTTTCTTCCCTGCTTTTCTGATAAGCTCTGCAGTATTTCTTTTGCTCCTGCACCATGGTGGATCACAAAGCCAGGGCGGTTAGATATAATATATAATTAAAAGAAATTAAATGAAATATATCCTAAAAGAGAATGAAAATAAGTTACCTTTGTCCATCATACCAAGCCCTACTTTAGATTGATAAATCGCTCTCATTGATAAAATAATCTTTCCATCATTATCTCCTCTACAAGCCTCTTTTTTAGCCGTTCAAAAACCCATATGTGAAGCACTTGAACCAGAGTTCAAGCCTCATCATAAGATGAAACATGGGCCCATTCAGATAGTTTAAAACATCCACTTCAAACCAATGTCGAAATTCACTATCGTAAGAAAAATAGCCATTATAAAAATCTTAATTAATAGTGGAAAAAATTCACCCGTAGGAAGCCTGTTTATCTTTAAAAAGGCCTCCCGTCATGATCTGGTTTCCAGTGCCTCATCAAAACATAGTGACATGTGAATCACTGAATTCACTTATCTGAAATTTCAAGAAGCTCTCAACACACAGGGCACCGTTAATAATTGGCTCCCTGCAATAATTGAAAATTTTAATAACTAAAAAAAGCGTCAAATGTGCAAGAAATAGTAGCATGACATGGTTGTATATACGTTTTTCTGCTGTAGAGCTAAAAGTATAGCCAACTCATCCATGCTAACAACACCATCTCCATTTCATCAGCTTCTTCAAAAGCCTCTTTCTTTCTAGCAAAAATGTGGAAAGTTAATTGAAAATATGTCAAACAATATAATGGAATTGTGAAACAAAAGTCAAAAAAACAGCTTATCTTAAAAGCATATGAAGGTTATTTAGTTCAAACCTTCCTTGCTGCCAGTTGTTTGCCAAATGCATCTATTAGTTCCTGAGAACTCAGCGAATGACAATTTCCATCACCATGTAATCCTGGAATCATGCCAAATCAAAAGTATAAAACGTTTTAAAACTTGTCGTATTTCAATTGTAGGATAAATGATGATCCAGACATACAACTATAGACAATATACGTCTTGTGAAACTTTTCTCTGTTTCAATTGGATCCTGAAATGAAAGACAATGAATGTTCAATTGGAAATAGAATGAATGTTTGTATTTTTCTAGAGCTCCACCTCGATAGAACATGAAACAGATATCTTGCCAACCACTTGTTGGAGGATGATAGATCAAATAACTTAAACACCTTAGAGTCAGAATCTGAAACCTGCTAACATGAAGAACAAAATATATATTATATACACCAGAGATACAAGAGAGAAACATGTAAAGCCATTGCAACAAGACAGGTGTAATAGACTATGAGAATGAATTGTTTGCAAACAAAAAACAACTATAAGAAACTTACTTGACTGAGGAATTCTAAAAAATCAATCTCACAGTACCCGATTAGGTTGTTTTTTGATAGTCTGTTGGTCTGCATTACAAGAAAGGCAAGAAAGTTACAGTACTCAAATTAAATATAATTCAAAACAGGCATCAGCATTTGTTACAAACCTCAAAAACTGATACTTTTGCGATGTGAGGCCCATTTTCTCCAAAACAACTTTTTCTCCTGCAGAAGAATATAGTAGAACATATAAAGCTTAGCATGATATCAAAGATGCAAGACAATCAATTTTCTAGGAACAAGTAATCCTCGAATACACTAGCAGACTAGCAGCTTTTGACAACTAAGCTGCATTTAACTTCTTGTGGTCCCAGATTAGAAATAAGCATGTGAATTAATAAGAACTGATGAGCAGAGTTTCTACTATATTAGGGTTGAAATGTTGAATACTCGGACACCAATAAAATTCTCACAAGTCTCACTGATATTAAGAACATGGAGAACAAAATTTCCTTGCAGCAGAAATGTAAACAAACATCTCAGATGACTCATTCTTGAGATCAACTACAGAAATCCTAACAGCTAACTGAGACCGAATTAATTACAACTAGGAATTCTCACACAAAGATGATTCGTGATATTACAACTTATGGAGGGTCGAGCCTTTAAATTTACTAAGGATATATCAGATTAATGGATAAAAGCCATGTGAATGTCATGAGGAAGATGAGCTTATGTAGAAAACCTCATGCTTTTTAAACCAGGCATGTATTGGAAGACGAACTCTAAGATAAGAACAATATTTGAAAAAACTATATCTATTCACCTAATAAAAATTCCTGAGTAATTGTTTCTTGATCTTACAAGGAAAGCACACAAATCCTCATATACAGCTAACACTAAATAAATCAAAAGATTAAGAATAGAGATTCACTCACCGAGTTCCAGATAGGCTTGTCAGTCCTGCACATATCCAATAGAAGCTAATCTTAAAAGCCATAAGAGTCATGAAAGAAAACAAACTACTTTTAACATTTACAAACAAATCAAGATCTCATCCCAGTAACACCTACATTCCCAATAATTCCTTATGTTGGTGATAGACACACACATGAATCAGAAATTGCATCTACTTGATTACAAATTTTCTTCATAAACTACTAAAACCCTAACAACAAAAGTTCTAGCATCGTAACTGGTCAGAGATGCCTGTTCGAAACGTCTGTTCTCCAATTGAAATGCAAGCAAGCCATTTGTCCTTAAAATTCATCTCCGCCTATAAAAACATTACATCAGTAATCAACATTTTACCTCAAAGCACAGTATTAGTATCAATGTAGAAGAGAATTAAGACCTTACACTAATGAGAGTGACCAAAGCAATGCCGGCGAAATCATCTCGACTGTTGAGTTTTGAGCGGTGGGAAGCGGTGGTGCGACGGTGGAGATGGAGTTTCTGCTTGATTCGGTGGCGATACGACGGAGGTGGGTTCCGATTTGGGCCGCCCGCGGCAGAGGACTCATCGGAAGATGGTGATCTTGAACTTGCATGACCCATTTTTCCCTTTGCAGTAAAACGAATAAACAAATTGTCCCCTTTTTACTTTAGATTCTGAAACCTGAAAAGTGCAAAATCTCAGATAATCCAAAAGATGATCCAAAATAAATAAATCTTTTCTTGAGGGGTTGTAACCAGCTATTTGGGATCAGTTTCAGAAAAGCTCGATCGAGTCAAAACAAGATCTAGCTTATATTATAGCTCGTTTACTAAATGAGTCCGAGCTTCAGATATTGAGTTCGAGCCGTCTCGCGAACCCAACGGGTTTTTTGTTTATATAGTTTTTTATTTACATATTAAATATATTTTTTTTATTTTCATATTAAATATATATACATATATATTTACATAATTGTATTATTATATATATCATTATGATAAAACATAACTAAATAATATATTATATTATCTTAACTACTGTATAATACAAAACCTTGAAACAAATTGATAATTTTCTCCTTATTTTAAAACACTATATTAAAGTCATAGTGTATTTTTGTTGTCTCTTTATGTTTTTTCATATTTGCCTTCTTTGATAAAAGTTTTTACTTAACATATTATTTTAATTGATAAGAGTTTTTTTTTTTATATATTTGTTTTAATTGATAAGAGTTTTTATTTTTAATATATTTATTTTAACTGATATCTATGTTCAAATACCATATTCAGTAATAGTATCATAACGGTGTTATAACGAATCGTCAAAGCATGTTTAAATGTCAACTATCATTTTGACGTGTTTGTGTCATTAAAATCACCAAAACCAAAATAACCCAAAAACTATAATTGTAAAGTTCTCGTATACGTTCGAAACCGAACCGCGGCAAAGCGCGGGTCTAGTCCGCTAGTATATATAAAGTATGATTATAAATAGTTATAAAAAATAATAATTTAATAATTTAACATAAACGAACTGAGCCCGAGTCAAGCTTAAGCTTGAAATTTTCTAACGAGCCGAGCTCAAGCTATAGAAATAAAACTACAAATTAGTCGAGCTCAAGCTCGTCTTTCTAAAACCAAACGAGCCGAGCTCGAGCCTAAGCGAACTCGGTCTCGGCTTAGCTCGTTTACACCCCTATTGTCTTGTCATCGCCTGACCCCATGGGCATCTAGTCTTATTATTACAAAATCACGTTTGCTTGAATGTTTGCAATAAACTAATTTACTTTTTAGGCCGTAAATTAGTTATGATGTGTATTATTAGTAAGTTAGATAATTATTAGTAAGTTAGATGAGTGTGAGTTGTCATTCTAAATCAACTGATGTTTAAAAAAATCTTGATTTGGCATTAATGTTGAATGCTAGTGTCATATGAGCTGTGAGATTGATGAAGGAGTCGAAGATCTTCGACTTGTTAGTACATTAGGGTGGCTATTTGAACTGAAGTCAAGTGCCATCTCAATCCAAAGCATTGAAGGTCTTATATCATTAGAAGAATAAGAGTTTCTAGTATTTTCTTAATGAATCAAAAACCCTAACCGTACGTTTCTCGTGTTGTGTTAGTGTAAATTTGTTGCCAAATTACATTAAGTGCATTCACATTACAAATGGCTAAACACACTGATAAAGGCCAGCCATGTGGGAACGGGATAGAGCCTGGGTTATCCTGGGATCGACGGAACACCAACCCACCCCTTTCAGGAACACGTAAATTAAAACAAAATCGTATTAAAATAAAAGAAATTTAATTAACATAACCAAGTCGTCCCTACATAATCACGTCATTCACCGCCCTTTAGAACGGATGATCTTCGCATGCTCGTACCCCTCCAATGTAGCCCATCACATGAGCCATTATATGTCAGCCACGGGTGGACCTCAGGGGTGTCCATTGGTGATGGTCTAATGATCGGTGTCGAATCCCCGATATAAAAATAAGTTTTCTTATCGTGGGATTGACGGAACACCAACCCACCCTTAACAGGAACACATAAATTAAAACAAAATCCTATTAAAACAAAAATAGAAGAAATTTAATTAAAATAACCTCGTGCCCCTCC